>JADLZK010009247.1:0-103308 GCA_015847255.1 Hyparrhenia diplandra | reverse complement strand
TTGTTTTGCAGGGACCTGTTTACAGACTATGCTGACTTCTGCTTTAAGACTTATGGCGATCGTGTGAAGCACTGGTTTACATTCAACGAACCAAGGATAGTAGCACTACTTGGCTATGACACAGGGTCAAATCCTCCTCAAAGGTGCACCAAATGCGCTGCCGGTGGGAATTCAGCAACCGAACCTTATATCGTTGCTCATAATTTTCTCTTAGCACATGCTGCTGCAGTTGCAAGATACCGTTCAAAATATCAGGTATTTTCTTCTTGAAAATCTCAAAAGAATCCCCTGAAAATAAAAGCTATGAGTGCTAAACTGGTGTTATTTTTCAATTAAGTGTGTGGTCCAAAATTTTATTTTTATTAAATGAAATGTGGCAGGGTCTATATATGCTTGGAACAATGCTCCATTGCTCCATATCTATTTCTTCATGAAATGCATTAGCTTGTTTTCTTAAATAGTTGGACATACACAGTGAATCTCAATAATTAACTTCTTGGATTTAAAATTACTGATGGAAGAGTGGCACAATTTTTCAAAAATGTAGGCTGCCCAGCAGGGTAAGGTTGGAATAGTCCTGGACTTCAACTGGTATGAAGCTCTGACAAACTCACCTGATGACCAAGCAGCAGCCCAAAGAGCTAGGGACTTCCACATTGGCTGGTAAGCTATATCAGTATCCTCTGTCAGAACCTAAGTTTTGATAAATGAAAACTGTATAGTTAACTGTTACAACTGATGCAGGTTTGTTGATCCATTGATAAATGGACATTATCCACAGATAATGCAAGATCTTGTGAAAGAGAGGCTGCCCAGGTTCACTCCTGAGCAAGCTAAATTGGTCAAGGGCTCAGCAGACTACATTGGTATCAATCAATACACAGCCAGTTACATGAAGGGACAGAAACTGCTCCAGCAGACGCCCAGTAGCTACTCTGCCGATTGGCAGGTCCAATATGTTTGTGAGTTTCTTACCTTAAACTCTGCATTTTATATAAATATATTTCCCTACGGTACTCCCAAAAATATATTTCGCCTAACCTAACATGTCCCATAAATTCTGTAGTTGCACGTAATGGCCAACCAATTGGACCACAGGTATGTAGTTCCTCCATTTACTCTTTCTCAATGTTATTTACTTTATTAGCACTGCATACTATGCTACCATCAGCAACAAATTCAAAATGACTGCAATAAATCCTTGCTAACCAATGCATGAACATGTAGGCTAATTCTAATTGGCTTTACATCGTCCCGACGGGGATGTACGGATGTGTGAACTACCTCAAGGAGAAGTATGGGAATCCAACCGTCTACATAACCGAGAATGGTACTCAACAGAATTCCGCATCTCTTATTCCACATGAACAAGTTGGATACCAAGGGAAACATATACCAATCTTTTTCCTTGTGTTACCAGGAATGGATCAGCCTGGGAACTTAACCCGTGACCAGTACCTGCGAGATGCCACAAGGGTGCGGTACTACAGAAGCTACATCGGCCAGCTGAAGAAAGCCATGGATCAGGGCGCAAACGTGGCTGGCTACTTCGCCTGGTCTCTCCTTGACAACTTCGAGTGGCTGTCAGGATACTCGTCCAAGTTTGGCATCGTCTATGTTGACTTCAATACGCTCGAACGGCACCCGAAGGCGTCGGCCTACTGGTTCAGGGACATGCTTCAGAAGCATTGAGAACCTGAAGGTAACTATTTTGTTCAGCTTTGCCCAGTGTTTTGGATGACCGAATGGTTCAAATCCGGCCTCGTGCTTGGCTAGCAAAATGGGAATAAAAGAGAACCAATCCAGTCAATTGTGCATTTCCGAGTTATGGTCAGAATGTTGAGTTTGTGAGTATGTTCTCTGTGGAGTTTGAGCTGTGGTTATTTTATCGTGTTGATTGGTCATATTTGAAATACTTAATCAGGAAGGTGACATCTTGAGTTTTGAAACATAGAAATATTTTACACAATTGAATGTTCTAACAAAAAAACAAAAATTTATATGAGTTTGTAGTATTTTACACATTCAGAACACAACGAAATTTAGTACATGACATCAAAAAAAATCCACAAGGTCAAAAGTTTTACACAGCCCTAAAGGCCTAAACCCTCCTACGACGCGTCGACGTCGAGAAGCGCCTATCGTCCGTCGATCTCTTCATGGCCGGCTCCATCTTCCTTGACCTGTGCTCGACTGCCATCTCCGGGACCTTGCGTTGCCGCTTCACGTCATCAGCTTCTCCTTGCCGGTGGTAGCCTTCTGCTCCTGGCCCTGGGTGCTTGCGCTTCGCATCACGTGTCCGCTCGTTCTTGGCGCACTCGTCTGAGACCTTGGCGGCTCGCTTGTTATCAGCTTGAAGATCTTGGGTGACTGGAGCTTTGATCGACGCGGCTTCGGCTTCGATGGACGCGGCTTCGGCTTTGATGGACGCCCTCCACTGCGCCAAGACGCCGCGCGCGGGGCGCGCACCATCCCGGCCTCGTGCCTCAGCAGGCTGTCGACGGCCTTGGCGACGTCGGTGCCCGCCAGCATGGTCGGCGTCACAGGGATCGGGACCGCCTGCAGCGTCACAAGCGCCTCGGCCATGGCCCTGTCGAGCAGCCGGCAGAGCGCCTCTGCTCGAGCGCCGCCGTCGTTGTCCGCGGCGGCATCGCAGTCGCAGAGCATCTCCACGAGCTCGCTCCTCACTTGCCGGTATTTGTCCCGGGAGCAGCCTTCGGTGGTTGCGGACTCGATAGCCGTGTCGATGGCGCCGAACGCCGGGTAGAAGGGCTTCCACCGGCGGAGCGCCATCACCGCTGCCTGCGACGGCGTGCGTGCGTGCCCTTGGATTGGATTGGCTGCAGGGAACTAGCAAAGCTCTCGAGATCGGCGGCGGTGAGGAGAAAGGGTCTTGATGATCGATGCCTAAGAAGGAGTATAGGACAAGGACGATGGCACACGGCGCTTTATATCGATCGTCGTCACGAACGCGATTGCGAATCGTATTGTGGAGATTGGTATGTTCGATTCGAAAACGAATTCGTGGAACAAACGCGATCCAGGGGGGATCATGGGACGACGCGGCTTATGAATCCGACTGAGACACTGAGGAGATTGGTTGTTCGAATCCGACACGAACTAAACGCTGCTGCCGCGTCTAGTCTGGTTGAATTTGCCGCGCCTCCCCTTACCCCAAAATTAGGGGGCGGCGGGCGCCCGTCCTAAACTGCAACGAAGAGAACAAGCTCATGTCTAAGTTTGCCTTCCTCGGCAAATCTCAGCCAAAGCCATCGCGAAACATGCATCTGTGGCCACACGCGCGCCATTTTGCATGCCGACCTCCACCAGACACGGTCGTCCCCGCGATCCCCCCAGGGCCAGGCTCCGTCCGCGCGCCACCGCCACTGCCGTCGCATCGCCACCGCCATTATGGCATCGGCGCCCGTCAAGTTCGCCGTGCTCGCCGTCGCCATAGTCGGCGCGGTCGCGCTCAGCTCCTTCTACCGCTACCGGTGCCGCCACCTGCCGTCGCCCTTCATGTCCGCCGGGGTGCTCCGCCTCATCGTGGTGAGCAACGAGCAGGAGGTCGGCGAGGACATGGACCTCGCCGCCGGCAACGTGGAGCTGCAGTGCTACGGCTTCGGCGAGCACAACCACAACCGGTCGGCGTGGTCGGCGCGCGCCGACATCCCCAGCGGCGCGGAGGCCAACCTGACGTTCCCAGCCGTGCACGGCGACGAGGTCTTCGAGGTGCTCTGCTCCTACCGCGGCGCCAACCGGTGCTGGGCGCACGGCGTCCGGTTGTTCGAGAACCCGGGCCACGACAACCTCTTCTGCTCCCAGCTCATCGGCGGCTGCACCGTCAGGTTCCGCAAGGACGGCGGCGTCGAGAAGGTGTACCGCAGACCAACGGGGAGAATGACCTGCAGCCGCCCATCTTCATGGGCTTTGTGCCGGACTTCGACAACGCCAGGGACAGCGGATGCTCGTCGGCGAGCTGCGTTGGGAGGACCATCAACAGGGTCATAGGCGAGGAGAGCTGCTGTGACGATTCCTGCGGGGGTGGGAGAAAGCATTGCACAAGAAATGATCCATGCTCCACGCATGCACCATGTAGAATTTAAACTTGATCTTTTGTATAATGTACTGTAGAGCATTTTAATGGATAGAATTCACTTGAAGCCAGTTTAATTGCTAGTCAAGATGGTGCTGAATCAATCAGAGTTTGAATGTAGCAAAATTCAAAAGGAAAAAAACAAGCATGTCCCAACTCCTAAGCAAAAAAAAAAATAGCCAACTTAGTGGAAACATGTAGATGATTTGTTATTACACCACGGCCAGTAACAACCAGGGGCCATGGTCCCCAAAGGAGTACAACAGATGGAACTTCAATAGACACATTTGCAATACTGTCACTGGAGCATTTGCTAAAAAGCAAAATTTGGCACAGCCAATGTCTACATAACAACAAGACATGAGGTATCAACCAGATTGTAATAATGATGTGCTTGACATTGCAATTGTAAGCTGCGCCAGAGGAAACAAAACAAGTGCCCAAGTAGCACTCTCCTCAAAAAGTGAATAATTAAGCAAAATTTAGAAGAAAAAAAACTAGCAATTGCATCAATCCAGGGTCCAGCACAGCCATATGAATGATGTTTGCTTAATCAGAGTCTTCATAGACACCCTCGTCATCAGAAAGCTCATCAAAAGAACGGATGTCCAGTTGATAACGCAGCATGCCACCAATGCCGCCAAATCCTCTGCAAAACTGAGATCCTTCTTGGGATTTGTTGGTAACAAACTCAAGTGAACACCCAAACTTTTTGTACTCGTTGGCAAACCATTCCAAGAGTGAGGTTTTCTCCTGAACCTCCAGCTCAGCATTGGTAGATGGATCACGGAAATGACTCTGGTCAGTTTCTTGCTCTTTATTCAGATGTTTGATAACAGTTTCTCCAGTTGCACTATTCTTAAGCACATATCTGTTGACATCAAGGTTTTCCCACACTATCAGTGTTTCCACAGCACCCATTTCAAGAGCTTTCAGTGTGTCATCAACACCAAACACATACTTTCCCGTATCTTGACTAATTTCTTCAAAATACTTTCCGATCAGCTTTTTCTCTTGTATGAACTTCACATTTGCTAGAAGTTCAGCTGACAACTCAATAGCTTGGTTAAAACCGCTCTCCCCACCATATGAAACATCAACCACATTAAGTATTTTGACCTGGAGACGCTGATCAAACATGTCAGATTGGCTCAGCTCTGTCTTAAAATCAGCAGAACCAGCCAATATAAGTCCAGCAACATTAGGCTGACTGGTAGCTGGATTGATGAAAAACTGTGTGGCAAGTTCAGCTGTCTTTCGGACATAATTATGACGTTTTTCCATTCGAAGGCGAGCAAAGCGAAGAGCAGATTGTCCTCCTCTTCCATGCTTCTTTGGGAGATCAACAGTGAACTTGTGAAGCACTTCACGAGTATTACCACTCAGTGTACCAAAAAAGAGTTCCATTACCATCCATAACAATGAACCCAAACTTGTCATCAGATTCCAAGAGTTCGTTCAAAGCTTCAGTGTGGAACTTATTGTCACAAAGGTACAGGGATGCATTGATAGGCTTGAAGGGTTCAAAATCAATAGTAACTTTCTTTTCCTTGCCATCTTCAGTAACAATTGTTCCAGTGTAGAGAACAAGTCCATTTGGGGGAACCTTGTTATACAGCTTTAGCCTCTGCTGAGCTGAGGTGATGGCTGCTAAAACAGATTGCCGATTGACTCTACTCTTAATGTTTGAAGCAGTACCATATTCATCACCCAACATCTTGGTCACACGGGAAACTTGGTCACGAGGTGGCATAATCAGAGAGATCATGCTGGTGCCATTGCCTCTAGCAGCTTCCAATGCCTTGATCAACTTCTTGATCTTCCAAATCTCGATATTCTTGTCAGTTTCCTGACCATCAGACATCTTGGTGAAAGCACAGTACTTGAATCAGCCTGCAGAATACCAGAGGTGAAGACCAAGGCAATCAGATAAAGAGGGGGATATAGAAGCTGGCACATAAGCATATTACAAATATAGTAATACCAAAAGGAGAGTAAATAGTGGTAGTACATTAAGCACAGATGTTTCATATCGAAAAGGGAGTGGTTATATCTAACGTCATCCAGGGACAGATGCAAACATAGAAGCAAAAAAAATAGTATGCCTCAAACCAGAGACCAATATTTAAGTTATTGACATATACTCTTCATTAATTTGTGCACACCGCACTGAGTTATGATTGTGGTCACATGAAAATTACTATCTAATATTCACAAATGCACCAAAGTAATGAGGAACCTTATGTTCTATGGTGCCAATACCAATAAATAGCTACATATGACAGCATTAAATATTGTATAGTAAAACCAGGGGACTAACTAAACAAATGAAAAACTTTTAAGGTAACAAACATATTCTAGCAACAGTTTCGGGAGTAAAATAGGCATCCTATGAATAATTTCAGAGCTCTTATTAAAAAAAGAATAATTTCAGAGCTGATGCTACACAGTAAACTATTAATGGTTGAGCTTACACACTATTCACAAGAATTTTTCGAATGATTTGCGCATCCTTTTGCACTCAGTTTTAATACATACACGATTAGACTGAGATTCTAAACACCTACCGAAAGGATGACTCTCTTGGATATTTAAGAGCACATGAGAGATCTAATAGTGAATAAATACAGAGACTCGCAGTCAACAAACCAACAAAATGTTATGAGAGAAATTATTCCTCAGAGGAAAAATTATCGGCCACAACTCACATCATCTAAAAGGTCAAAAAGCTACCACAACCGTTTAGCTGGGCGGACCCAGTAAAGACATGGGTGATAATTTTTTGCAAAACAATCGAAGTTAGTAGGCATAATACATGCATAAACTTGTAATTAGATCAGATCCGAATGCAAATAGCTTAAGCTAGGGTTTGCGAGCTCGGTTTCGCACAGCAGGAAGACAAGGCAAAGAGGATTCGGGCGCACCTGGTGGGTGGTGATTGTCGCCGGCGAAGGACCAGAAGAAGACCTGGGCAGCTGCTGTATCGCGGCAGCGGCGGTCAACCAGTCGTCGCCAAGAGAGAACGAGAGTGAGAAAGAGAGCGCGAGTGCAGGGCGGTAATGGAGAGGTAATTAGCACCCGCTACTACACTATCGGAGACGGTAATAATGATGGGCATTGTCTGGAGCAGACCGGGTCTGGTCGAGCAATGGTCTTTACAAAGTCAACCAGAGATGACGCGTTTAACGCTCATAGCAGTACTCCCTCAATCCCAAATCCCAAATTGTAGGTTCGTTTGATTTTTTTGGCTTCAAGTTTAACCATTCATCTTATTCAAAAAATTTATGCAAATATAGTCAAATTTAAGTCATTCTTTAAAAACTTTTATTAATAAAGAAAGTCATGATAAAAGAAGTGATATTTTGCACAAATTTTTAAATAAGACGAGTGGTTAAACTTGTTGTTAAAAAAGTCAAACGACTTATAATTTGGGATGGAGGAATTAATTGTTATATGTGTGTTCCATCTGATCTTATACATGACAATCTTATATACTCCCGCCCTAAAAGAATGACGCTTGTGGAAAGCATATAAGTCAAACTTTCTCCATTTTAACTAGTTTATAAAAAAAAAAATACGTAACATTTATATCTCTAAATAAATTTATTAAAAACTAGATCACTTATCATAAATATTTATATATTTTAATATATAATTACCGGCGATGCGTTGACTTTTTAGAAAATGGGAATGATATTTTAGGATCGAGGGAGTACATAGTATATTAGTTAAAGTACAAATACAAATCCTAGTTTTCTTGTTTCCATTCTCATATGTGGCAAGCAACACCATATATAAGCCTAATAATATGCTGGGTGTACTTGGTCGAGTTCCTCGGGTGATATGGATAACGGTAAGTGTCGATTCCGGTTAGATTAGGCCGGAATTGACACGTGTTCGTCGACCGTTGGACTCCGAAGACGACGTAGGGGCTGCAGCTTCCACCCGGCGGGCGACAAGCAGCGGCTGAGCAAACGCGGAGAGGGAAGGGGCCCCAGAGGAGGGGAGGGAGCGGCCGGCGACGCGCGGCGAGATGGCGACGCGGCTGGCAGGCGCGGGGCGGGGCGGCGGTGGAGGAGCTGAAGATAGATGGGTACTTTTTTTATGCTTGCTTATCCCCTAGAGATTACATGCCTCTTGCTTATATATCCAGGCTAGTGGAACTTGTAACCTGCACTCTATAAGGTTTCCTTATACATCGGAATACCTTTTATAAGCGATATTTGTTTATTTCCAATAAGGGTCTTCCTATAGATTGGAATATCCTTTTACACACCAAAATTCCTAAGATAATCTTAAACTCTCAAGACGAAGCAAAGTCGGACTCGGACACGGGAGAGGCGGCGGCGGCGCCGGCCGCCGGCCCTGCCTGCGCGCGCCACGCCCCCTCGTGGCCGTGGCGGCGGTCACGTGTCCCTTTAGCCTCCTCCGGTCTCCACTCGTCATGACAAGAAGAATGTTTTTGTTCAACCCCTAAAAATCGACTGGGCAACCCGGCTCGTGTTTGCGAGCGTTGGTGTGTCCTGGACCACAGCCTGCCACTGCAACTAGTGGTCGGGAGCTTCACTTACTAGTGCATGGAAACCTAAAATTTACTGCAGACCAGTATCAAGTTGTAGATGGCAAAGCTAGATGTTACCAAAAGCGCATATCACTACCTTTTCAACAACAGTAACGGGAGTCCAAGAAAAGCTCAACATCTCGGCTTAGTGCAGGTGCAGGAACGAAGCCGGTATTGCGGTAGCCGTTGCTAGTCTTTGCATCATCTTCATATCTATCTATAACCCCTATATGCATGCAAAGGCCCCACTGGGGATTTCTCCTGCAATGTGGTGAAGCCACGTCACCGTAAAACCTCCTTCCGATCCGTCAGTGCTCTCTGATTCGTCAAAAAAAAAAAAAAAAAAAAAAAAAAAAAAAAAAACTCGGTTAGTGCTTTGCCTTCGTCCTGCGTTTGAAACGTCGTCCTCCTGCATACGAAGCATTCAAGCCCAGGTAACACGTCCTCCTGCATACGAAGCATTCAAGCCCAGGTAACACATCCTCCTGCATACGAAGCATTCAAACCCAGGCAACGTACTAGCACCGTTCTCATTCTCAATTAATTAATCGGTTTATTTAGTAACGGACATACATCATCATGTTTTTTTTTTTTTTTTTTTTTTTTTGAATGATGACACAATCAACGCAGACGCTCACAACACGCACGCACACTCACCCCTATATGAACACACGTCACGCAAACCCTACCCCTACGAAGACCTCCAGGCGGAGAGCAGCCGGCGGATCCGGAGATTCTCGAAGTCACCATTGGCGCATCGTCGTCGGCCGGGAACGTCGCTACCACTTAATGCACAACGCCGGAAATCTTTAAAAATCCCAAGAAAGGTGCGAGCACCGGGATTTGAACCCCCCTGTAGCGTCCCACCGGACCGTCCTACCATTGGACTACAAACCAATTCGCACATACATCATCATGTGAGCCGCCCATTCGTCAACGATTCACCTCATCACTGTTCACAACATTTGTCGCTTCTTCTTCTAATCGGTTTTGCTATAAATTCTCCTACAGCCTCATCTGTTTACCTCCCCTGGCCTCACCTCATTGCAGAGCCGCGACTCTACGAGATCCTTGCTGCGCCTGAGCTGAGCAAGCTTGCAGGTGCGGTGTCCCACCGTGTGCAATTTCGATTATCGACATGAGAAGCCCGTCATGCATGCAACCTCGCCACAACCTCCAAATCGCTGCTCGCCATCCACACGGCTGCCCAGGCCACGCGCGCAAGAGCGATTTGCTCAAGCAGGTGTGTGTTAGTCAATGAACAGATGGACGAGAGAGAATCATGGTAGTAGATGCCACAGACCAATCATTGTTTGTCTTATCAATATTGAGATTCGTAGATGATGTATTGCTTTCTTTCATTCAACTAGTATATTGCCCGTGCTAACGCTACGGTGGTATCTAGAAAAAAATCTGATGAAACAAATATAAATTCACAAAGAAATGACAATGACATTGATATTCTCTATAGCCGAAATAAGTCTCATATTTTGGTTTTTTAGCAATCAAAATATTTTTCCAGTACAAACTTGATCCATCGGAACTCAGAAGGTACAGTTTTCTATAGTAGTTACCAAAATATTTTGATTTGATATCAATGTCATAAGGCTATGATCCTATTTTAGATGAAACACATCCCAAAATAGCAAAACATGCGAGAGAAAAATGCTTGCCTTCTCAAAGTGTTGGTGTCAACCTCGAGACCTTGAGGTAAAGCTCCTAGAAGAATGTAGCTTTGAGCTGTGTTGCTAGAAACCTGAAATATCTACCATATACATAAAAAAAACAAATTATCATTGCTAAGTATGCCAAGTAGAAAAGAGGAAGCAGAGTGGTTTGCTAATCAAACAATTAGTATACTGATACTTGATAAGCTAATCATCAAACAATAAGCACAAGCTTAAGAAGGCTACATGCCACAGAATTAAGGTTTAAACTATACCTTTGTCAAGGAGGTGTTTGGTCATCGTTATTTGTAGCATTCCTATAGAAAAGTTGCAGAAACTACAATTTTAATTCGCTAAAGGAGTGAGCCGGCCTTTCCTGTTTGTAAGCAGCAACTGAAGAGTGACTCAAGCACCACTACAGTCAGAAAGCTTCGTACCATCATAATGTAGTGGTATCTACAAAGAAAAGAAAAATAATCAGAAGAAACAGTATATGCCAGAAAAGATGAGTCAGTGGAATCGATGCAAACAAAGCTCCAAACTTTCCTGGTTTGGAAAAACAAATATCATCAGCAATGCAATGTCTAATAAAAGAAAACAAATATCATCAGCAATGCAATGTCTAATAAAAGTCAGTAAACCAAGTTACCAATCATGAACCTGCAGATATTTGTACTACTCTCCGGCTGCCAATACACGTCAATGCAAGCAAAATCCAATATCCTCTCTGTAAGCAAAACAAAAAAATCATAATGCATATTACAGGGAGCCTTGCACATTCTGATGGCTGGGAACCTTGCTTCTGTTTACGGTGCCCAACAGCCTTTGATGACATAGACCTCTAATGAGCAGGGAAGGGAGCCAAGCCGGACGCGCAGGACCTCCATCCCTTGCGCAGCCGCTGCCGCGAAGCCTTGTGCAGCCACCGTAGGGATATCGCGCGCTGCCGCTTTGCTCAAGTGGCCACCGCGGAGCATCGCGCCGTCGCTGTCGGGATCTCGCGTGCCGCCGTCGCGGAGCCTCACGTGTCCGCCTTCGGGATGCTCCGGCCGCGACCTCACCGCAACGGTTCGCTGGTCTGCGCCGCCCTTCATGCTCGACTCCGCGGAGGCCACATGATATCGTGGAGTCCGGCGCTACCTCGCCACAACAGATCGCCGGTCCACGCTGCCCTCCCTGTCCCTGGTTGACACCGTGGGTGGCGTAACGTACTGGAGGCAGTGGGAGGAGGAGGCACCATGAAGGGGGCAAGAGCGTGGCGGCGGGGCCGGCGGCGGCATTGCAGACGAGCGGAATCCTATGCCGGGAGACGGGTGGAAAGTGGAACGTCCCCGCTGATTTCGCGCGATGGGTCGCCCACGTTCTTCTCTTTTTTTCTCTCGCGAGGCGGATGGACGAATGACACATCTAATCTGGATCGTTGATGGACGAATGAGTAATGAGAGAGAAGGTTAAAAACATTTTGGTTTTTTATTTGAATGAATTTGAATGGAGACAAGTTGGTGCATTAGTAGGGTAGATTTGAGTTTCACTTTTCCACCTCTTTTCCCATGTTTATCGGTTACTTAACATGCTTACAACACGGATATATATACTTCTTATATTTGTTCGTACATCACGTCTCATTCTTCTACACTCTATTCCTCTCAATTCAATGAATAAACAATGATAAAAATACAAACCATTTTTTTTAATACAAGCCTTTGTCATATGGCGATGTCTTCCATCTAAAAAAATCATCACCCATTAGAATATGTTCTCTCTTTTTTTTTGACGAATGAATAAAAGAATATGTTCTTTTTATCCATGAGAGTTTTAGAATTGACTGTAAATTCTGCATCAATTATCTCAAATTCTCATAGAAACACGTGAAAAAAATCTATTGCATTCCCGGGAGAACGCAGAGAATCCTCCTGTTACAATGTCCAAGCTTAATAATTTTTTTAATTATACTTTCGGTTCGAGATACTTCATTTCAAACAACTTGGCACTTTGGTCTTCAAAAAATAGTTGTCTATACTCAATACACTGGTACACCTTTCTACAATAAAAGCTACACGATCGTGCGAGAGATGATATCGTAAAATTTTCTCTTATGATCATTGCATTGTTTTTAATTCCCAAAACAACGCTGGGGGAATTCCCCTAGTACTAATACTAATATACAAGTCCAATTGAAATGTTGATGTTGGGTGTGTTTTAGTACCCTGAAAATTTCACGATAGTGGTTGTGTTTAAAAGATTCGTCTCACAAAGTAAATTCAAACTGTCCAATTAGACATTTTGTTTACCTACATTTCATACTTTGTACATGCATCCAAAAATTTGATGTGAAGGAAAATTCTGTGACAGAAAGTTGAGGAACTAAATACAGCCGTTGATGCATGGAATATTGGAATATGACATAAGAGGAACACAAGCCTGAGTAAAACTGCACTTGCAATAGTCAGCCCTGCAGTTGGTACTACTCCTAAAAACATATGAGTCCAGACTCCAGACCAACATCTGCTGACAACTGCAAAATTTGCAGAACTCACACTTTGGTAACCCGCTACTACTCAAGCCAACAATGACAGAACTATAAAAGGTAAACAACACTAAATTCAAATTAGAGCCTATGGAGTGCTTTACAACACCTACAGTTTAAGACCATTTCCATATGCTTGGTTAAGGAATAACTATAGCCAACACATGGCCTAACGTGTTTCTCCAAATACTAAGCAAAAAGTTATAACCTATCTCTTCAACTCCTCTAATCCACCTCTAGGTATCTCCCCAAAATATACACGCCTAGCGAAAAAGGTACATCGAGAGGAGACATCCAGGAGTCATGGTATGAGAAGAGGTGCAACTTGCAGGAGCTTCTGAAAACATATTCTTTTCCACACGTATATCAGCACCTCTCTCTGATTCACTGGGACAAAAGGTGTGATGGTCAACCCACAGAATAGGTAAACCATGGTTATCTGTTAATGAAGCTGCCTGTTTGGGTCCGTGTAACATAGGAGAGGCGTGCAGAAGGGATCAAAGGGGCTTCCTCATCAACTGCTGCAGCTTCTGATGCCAGGCCTCCTACTACAGTCCCATCATTGTTGTCCATGGAATTGTCAGGCCTGAATATACTTACAGACTTCTTGTCCTGCACATAGAATTAGAAAGCAATCATTTACCACTTGCATAAAACATGAAAATCTAAATAATTTGTTAAGGATGTATATAAGTTGTATTCATGACAGACAAACGGCATAAGTTTAAAATGGTCAATCTACACTTACGGAAACCTATGTTGAAGAAACAAAAAAAATGCATGTTACTCCCTCCGTTCCAAATTATAAGTCGTTTTGACTTTTTTGGTACATCCATTTTGCTATTCATATCTAGATACATAGCAAAACGGATGAACCAAAAAAGTCAAAGCGACTTATAATACTCCTTTGATGGGATCATGTATCTTAATATAAGATGGTCTTTAGCAGAGTAGGCTTAAAAAGAAGCTGAAGAAGCTGGAGATAAGAGGTCATGCGTGCATTGAACTTCTAGGAGACCATCAGGTTCTATGCATTTCATTTCAGAGGCGAGTTATGTTGAGTAATGCTGTAGCTAGTAATGATTGCATGAGCAGGTCTGCTACAGATTGACTTAAAACTGCTGCAGAACCTTTCATGTCCTATCACAATGCATATGAACTGGGGCAATGTCTCTAGAACTCCAAAAGAAATAAAGGGAGAAGAAGAAGCAACTCTAGTTCAAAACCTTTTATGCCCAGTGTTTACAACATAATGCTCATGGGCTCATGGCTGGGCCAAGGTGGTAGATTTTTCCCAACAGCAGTGTTTTAAGCACAATGAAAACGAAGTTTAGAGAACTAAAAGGTGATGAAAGTCAAACATGGAACAACACTCATCTCACTTATTTCTTTGAAACACTGATAGATGTAAAATCTCTCCAGATAGGCACAATAAACAAGGGGAGTACTAAGAAACGTTAAAAAATAGCAGCAAGGAACTTATACCAACCTTTGTAGCCCTGTCAGAATTACTATCTGCTGGAAGCTGGTTTGCTTTGACATCTTTCATCTTCAAATAATTGTACAGGACAACACCGGAGAGCGCTACACATAAAATTGTGCTAGTTAAGGAAACGAATTATGACAGGCATACATAATATAAAATATCAACATGTTGTTCAAGATGCGAAAAGAACAACTACATAATTACCAACTGCGTATCAATTATGTTGAGACTTGTAATAATGGATTCAGGGAAGATAATAGTTGAGAGAGCAATAAGTATCCAGTCCTTCAGAACACCAGCAACTTCGAATGGTGACAGCTCCGGTTCTTCCAATAACTAAGAATATGGATATGTTCAATGCGAATGCAGAAAGCGCATTCAGGAAAAATATTGAATAGTTGAACTGAATTTGAGACACGTCCATTTCTGGCTTTTCCAGCAAATACCATGGAATAAACAGGAAGATGAAACTGCATAAAACAATACAATCAATAAACATCAAGCAGGAAAAATGGAAAGGTATATTTTAGAACGTGAGATAGTTAGCTTAATTTTAAAATGAATTGTGTTACAGTCCTAAACCAGAATGCCTGCACTGGAAAAAAAATATTCAAGGATATCTTTTAGTGCAGGTATTCAGTCGTTCAGACTGTAACCTAATTCATTACTATGCCATCACTCATTTAATCTATCACAAAATTGAGATATCTGAATTGCCACAATCAGTTCATTTTGTACCCAACTTAGACTGATTTATGCATGTCATTGGATTTTGAAAGATGAAGATAATACTGCAAAACAATGCCATAATTAAGTCAATACGAGAGCATGGTAGCACAATTATCATATCATTTAACCATGTTTCATGAATGTGTCCCGGAAAGCACAGAGATAGTACATCAAACTATCATCACAGAAGAAATTCAGCTAATAAGCCTTAGAATAAACTTGACTAGCGATTTATAACTTATCAAATGAAGGAAAGAAAAAAAAAAAAACGCCAAGAAGCACAAATAAAAAGATAAATAACTGTGTATTTATTTATAATTTACAGTAAGTCTTAGGTATGATCTCTTAATCAAGGATACATTCAAAGTAAAGTGTCCTTTCAAAGCACCTCTGAGAAGATTCACATGGGGAACAGTCTAGTAAAACCTCGGCACTACAGTACTTTGGCATTGTGATTTGAAACCTCAAGCAAATGGGATCTTATGTTCATTGACAACTATTTTTAAGAAAAGAATAACAGTGAAAGCACCTCTTGACTTTAGATCATTCATTAATATTGACAACATATATTGAACTCAATCATCAAAGCGGCAGAAGGCTCCATAAGGAAATCAATATACATTACAAACTACCTCTTTTCCAATCCAAATTGAGGTATTTAAAAATTGAGGCATGCGCCTTAGTGGAGTCCAACATATGCTTCAAAAGATCACTTTGAGGATAATCAAAACAATGAGCACAAAAGTACAGTTACACTATGTACTGTTATAGGAGAGCCAGTTAAACTACAGAAATGTTTCCAATTACAATATAGGTTACAAAAGTAGCTACAAAGTCCTAGCAATCATCTACACTGCACATATAAAAACTTCATAGTGGAGCCTTTGTCAAGGAACAGGTTAAACCAACACAATCATAAACGCTAAACAAAATACCAGCAATATTCATTCACTTTAGGACATCAGTGCAATGAGCCCAAGTGTAACTGTATAGATTTTTGGAACACAGAAAATCATAGTTAATGATACCATATCACAATGACTACTAAACATAGCTAACTTCTTGAGATTATAATAACTATGCATTTTCAAGGCTTTATCAGTGAAGCATTTTCAGATTTTCTTCTGGTAAAATAATCTGTAAAAATATCATAATATAGCAAAAATATCACTAAACGGTCCTTGTCAGAAATTATATCAATGAAGAGAGCTTTTAGAATATCAGAATAAGTTTCTAGTACCTGCAGGAGCTATGTAATACAAGCTTGTAATAGGATTCAGGGTTAAGCCCTTCTTTTGGAGAAGGACCTGAGTTAGGACCAGCCTGAGGGCTTCCAAGAAAGATACCAGTTACTTGGTATAACGTTCCAATCACATTAAAGTGGATCTCGCCATAAGATGAAACTACAACACCAACACTAACCAATACCATGTTCAAGAAGAGATCCCATCTTAATTTGTCAGTACCACATAAAACAGCCATTATAAACGTTGCTACAGGCACTGCATTTTAAAGAAACTTGAGTGAGTATCTACTGTATAAGCTCATGGATGAATCTATGCAAAGTAACATAGAGGGAGTAGCATGTGGACGCACTCAAGGCCTTGAGCATCTGAATGAAAGCCACAGAAATATACAAGTATGCCGTGTTGCCAAACCTGAAAAAGGGCCATCAAAATCGATGGGAGAATTATAAAGGGAAATATGTGTTTTGCACATCTCATTTAAGAAACTCTAAAGGAGCACAGAGAACATGCACAACAAGGCATACTAATGGGAAATTCGTGAAGTGTAGTTCAATACTAATGCCAGAAGCTAATGAAGCTATAATTGTACAGGACTCAATTTTCAGACCAAGGATTGCACTGCAAGGTGTGATCTAGGTCACATACAGAGAGAGGAGTAAGTCTTTTTGAGTAAATCGGGCGTGTATTTTGTCGTTGTTGTGAAGTTTGTGCTTTTATAAAATTCTGGAATAACAAAATGCTGCATCAATGCATTTCTTTACTGATGCTGTGCCTTTGGTAAAATTATGAATTAAAGCAACCATATCAAGCAAAAGTCCATAATGGAGCACTCCTGCATCTAGCCCAATAATGGAGCATTGCATCCATACAGCAAGCTAGCATAAAGAATCCTGCTACTAAATTTCACCCACAATAACATTAACAATTTATATATTGTTATATTATTCTAGCCATTGGTATACCATACTACCAGCTACCAGATAAATGGTTCAAAAAACGTATGCCCATAAAAATTTGAAACTCAATTAGACCTGCAAGCAACTCATTAGCAACAGTGCAACAGAAATCAGACAGCAGCACTGCAAGTATCATACTGTTTTAAGATGTTTATAATCAATGTATATAAGATGTTTTACCATTTCATGCATGCTTGAAAAGGCATATTTTGAATTTTGATACAGGAAAGTTTTATACACGTCCTTGCAACATATAAGAAATGAAAGATCAAGACCACATTGTAAACATTTAGCTTACCACAGACTTGAAGCGAAGAAGGCACTAATTGGAATTACACATGTGGCATATCTGCATTAAGAGGGGCAACTGACTAAGAGTCAGACTTATACATGTAGAAAGGGAAGAAGTGAATGTTCTTACATATGGAAAGTCATCTTGACAGGTGCAACAACCTGCAATACAAATAACAAATTATAGAAAAACAAAATCTATCAGCTCCAGAAAAGTAAATAACATTACCAGAGAGCCTAACAATCTAAACAAAGGATAGCAATCATAATGTTATCCAGGTTCTTTCACAATAGCAATGATTACTTGAAATAATAATTTACAGTCACTTGGTTGAAACAGGAACATCATAAGACTAAATAAAGGAAAATGTAGCAGAGAAGCCAACCTTGAAAAACTCGGACAAGGAAGAATGTCACGATTCCAGAAAACGCCATGTGAATCATTGTAAGCGTGATAGGGAAAGGGAATTTGAAGTACTTTGGCGAAAGGACCCACTGCAGTCAAAAAAAAAAAATAGAGCATTAATTTCACAACCAAAGTCCAGATGAATTAAAAATTGATAGCATATAACTCAAAATGCCTGAAGATTTCTGACTAAGTGTTTTTAGCACGCCAAGTCCTCTTGGAAATATGCTTAGAGGCACATTGTACCACAGCTTACTGATAGTGACAGTACGCTGTAGGAAAAAAAAAACCGGTTCACCTTACAGCGATAGCTACAGCTTTAAGGATACAAATCAAACGTTGCAATAGACAGTTCGCCAAGCTAATAATCCTAATAAATAATATGCCCAGTCAAAGTAGAACCCGTGATATCAGAATCACATGAACCACATTACACGCAAAACACTAAACCTGCATTAAATGCTTCGCAAATCAGCTGGATTTGGGGCAAAATGGACATCAGTTTTTCACCAGCCACTACACAACGAGTGCTACCTTGCTTCACCACCACTCTACCGCAATGGAAAACATAGGGGCGCGCGGATAAACCCGCATTGGAAGGAAGCAGAGCCCTACTTTGTTGAACAGGATGACGCCCGACGAAAGGCAGATGTAGATCAGCAGGTAGAGGTAGGTCAGCACGAGCTGCCTGCTGATCATCTTCGCCGCCGCCGCGCCCCCCAACTCGCCGCTCGGGGATGGCGGCCGCTGGTTGGACGGCGAGTGGCTGGCCGCTGGCGGCTCCGGGGAGGGTGGATGCGGAGACGTCGGCTGGAAGGAATCACAGATCCGGGGGATGGAAGCGGAACGAGAGCGGCAGGGGATGTCGGTCGGGCGAAAGGGCGAGGGCTAGTGCGGTGGGTTTCGAGATCCGCTTGGCCGTTGGATGGGGATCTGATGGATATGGCGGGATTGATCACCCTAACGCAAGGATCAGTGTGCTCCTGTGTGACTGTGTCTGTTGAACAACAAAGATATGACGGAGAATAGTTAAAGACTACCACGCATGATTAGCATCTACGCTAATATAAAAATGCACTCATTGTTTTTGGTTTTTCTATTCGTCTGTTTCGTAGTCCTCCGTCCCTAAATGTTTGTCTAAAAAACCGTGTTTTTTTCATAAACACGCTTCCCGGACGACACACGTAAAGGGGCCGGAGGGAGTAGTTCACATGTCAATTCTATTCATCTAATCAAATGCATTCAAAATATTCTAATTTTGCTTAAGGCTTCTCCGGTGGTCTTGGCAAACCGACTCACGCCCCTACGTGGGCATGGAATGAGTCGATTTAGAGAATGGAGAACATCGACTCGCGGCGGGACAAACACACGAGTCGACTCAACATCCTCGAGTCGGTTCATCAAAATAATAAAATATATAAATATTTATGCGAATAGATGGGTGATCTTTACGCGTTTTTTAATGGCGAGATATAAATGTTGCACGGCCCTCAAACCCACAGTCAAAGTTGAGAAAGTTTGACCGCACTCGCCGGAAAGTAGATCGCGAGCCCGTCCGCTCTCACCGCGCCTCCGGGGGGCCCTTGGCGTGATTGAATCGACTCGTTGTTGGAGAACAATGAATCATCTCGTGAATCGATTCAATCTGTTGTATGCTGGCGGGCCCTTTTTTATTCGTTGTTTATTCATCGAACCGATTCACCGCTGGAGAAGCCCTTCTTTGCCTTTTACCCGGTATTGCTCGATAGTGGCCTCTAATAAGGCACCGATAACTTTTACATCTTTCGTATTTATATCGGCCTAAATTTCAACATGTAATGTGCTGTAAAACAGATGATATCTAAGAAATTCTTCCAACCATCTTACTTTTCAAAACACTTAGTTAACTTCGGCACTTTTTCATTTTCATTTTTCATTCATGTTTTCTAGTACTCCAATGCTTTTATTTTTCTACGTACTCCCTTTGATCCAAAAAAGGGTGCAATTCCGATTTGAACCAGGTAAAAAAAAAATAAGTTTAACTAAGTTTATATAAAAATAAATATCAACAACCATATCCAAATAGGTCACCTTTGAAATAGACAATCAGTAGTGGTGCGAGGATGACAGCCACTATGACCTGCACGGTGGGGAAAAAAATCATTGTTGTTTTTCGCCCCACGGGCCTTTGCACCGATGGCGAGATATTCTAGTTTTTTTTTTTTTTTTTTTTTTTGAAATTCTAGGTTTTGAGGAACATGGCGGTGTACATACATACATGTTCTAATTCCTTAATTCTTTTTTGGTTTCTCAGAATTGATGGGTTAAGCCATGACTTCCTCATCTATCATGAAACAATATAATTATCATACTGATGTAAAGATCATTTCACCAAAATTCATAGGACAGGCTTACGATCGATGCACTACCTTATCTAGTCCCTCACACAATAAACACCTCCGATGATCCGATCCTGGTCTTTCCGTCTGTATGCAACACTGGTGGTTTTCCGGATGAATAATGTCAGCCATGTTTCACGGTTCATTCATACAGTCATACACCACCGAATCTAGTCAACAAACTATAACATATAAATAACTCATGTTCATGCCTAACTCAGTATATTATTACACTACACGACGACGTGCAGTGGTGTTATATTAATCGGTTTTGACACCAGGAGACGAGGTTGTTACATTAAATTTGTTATCGCACAAGTAAACTAAACACCAAGAGTCAGTCAGTCTTAGACAGTGTCCAGTCATCGATAACCCTGGGGTTTCTCCGCAGCGCATTACGCCAACCGGCTCTGAAGTCTGAACCAGAGCGAGACCAGAGAGGCAGCTGATAGCAAACTCAGAGAAACCTCCCGGCCGGCAGCAGAAGTGGAGTGACGTCGCGTGCGCAGAAGTCCACGACCACGGCCTTCCTCGCATCGCATAGTTAACGTCCGCGCTGAGCCAAAGCGACCCGCTAACCGTTCCACGTAAGTTAGCGAGAAGAAAGAGCGACCAGTAATCGCACTCGTACCGGCCCCGTCACGCTCACCACTCTCGTCCCCGTTGGTTTTCAAGTCGTCGTGACTCGTGATCGCTGCCTCGCTATGACTAGGACGACTTGACCTGGAAAAAAGAATATATAACAAAGCTACTAAATCACATTTTCGCCACTCGCGTAACATTTATTTATATATAATAATTATTATAAATTATATACTCTACTTATATTAGTTTTCTAATCAAAACAGTGCCATTGGACCGAATCGGAGTCGTGTCGACCAGCCCCGGCGCTCTGTGCGTATAAGAACCGCCTCGGGTACGGGACCGGAGCCGTGTAGAGCTCAGCAGCAATCGGGACCAGACCACAGAGAGAGCGGACGCGCGGCGTCGATCCATCTCCGGACTCCGCCGGTCATGGCGGTGGTGGTTCATCAGCACCACATCAAGGCACCGGCGCCGACGACGTGGTTTCTCGTCAACGTTACGCCGCCCCCGGCACCGAGGGAGGGCGGTAGGAAGGCCGTGCTGGCCTCCTACTCGCCGCTGCTCCTGTCGCCGTCGGGGTGGCAGGACGAGAAGAAGAGGAACAAGGACGACGACGATGAAGCCGACCGCGCCGACGGCGGAGGGCCTGCCGGCGTCGCCGAGGATCACCTGCATGGGACAGGTCAAGGGGAGGAGGAGGAGGAAGGGGTGCTCGAGCGCGCGCAGACCGGCGCCGCCGAGGGACTCGCGGCACCGCAGCGCCGGCGCTGGCGGCAAGGTGGCGAATCTCGTGCTCGGGTTGTTCGGGATGGGGCGGAACGCCAGGACGACGTCGCGTGCGTGCGCCAAGGTCAGGGACGTACCGCGTGCTGGCACGGCATCCGTGCCGGGGAGCACTCGTGGTGTCCGTCGCGGTGCGGCCGTGGCCGCGGTGGGCGTGCATGTTTGATCCGCCGCTGCCGGTGGTGAGGCGGCCGGCGACTGACGACAGCGCGCCGAGAGCCTGTGGGAGCGCCGGCGCGGCGGCGGCAGGGCCCTGGAGGGTCTTCAGCTGATGACGCAGATCGCTGCAGCTGCTTGATGAAGGGCACACCACAATTGATGTGTTCCGGATTAGGACTTAGTAGCTACGTACTCTGTAAATTTGATGCTCACCTTGCGATAAGATGCACGGAAAGCCTGGAAGTTTCATCGTTATTGTACTCAGTTATTATCTCATTTTGTTTGCTATTCTATTATATTAACATAATAAAAGGCTTGCATTGTGTTGATCTGAACAGTGAACGCTAACTCTGCCGTGTTCTTTGGAGGAAAGAAAATCTCCATAAACGACTGCGAGTTAGCACGACTTTTGCCCCCGTTTACCAATCTGACTAGCCGACTCCCTTGCACTGCTAAATTCCTCTAGTCACAGTTACCTGTTTAGAATAGAAATTGGTTGAACCTTAAAAACTGCAGTTCTATAAATGATAATAACTATTATGTTATTTACATTTAGAAAATGTGTAAAGTATGCCATGTTTTTCATATATGAGGATAGAAATGTACAATTTTACATTTCGTAGTAGCATTTTTTTAAAAAAGAAAAGATTTGGCTACCCGGCTATACTATTAATAAGGTAGAATAGAGTTTACAACTTAATGCGTGAGGAGCGAGCTGGCACCGGAACGTGGGCAAACCGGATGTTATCGGAGACAACTGAATTCAAACTGCATTTGTATACCGAGCGCAAAAAAACTTATTCAAAATGTAATTCTTACTCGCAAATGAGATTCAAAATCGAGAGAGGCCTGAGGACATTTTCAAACTTAGATTTGAAATAACATCATGGCCACAATAACGTTTTTAAATTTTGAATTTGCCATTGGTTGTGCGAGGGAAAGTAGTGGCGGGAATGAAGGCACACTTGAGGCTTCAACTCTATAAGCATGGCCACAATAGCCAGCGGATAAGGAGATGGTAAAGCAGGATGTCTATGGTAAATTTTTTATATAAACAAGATGAAGAAGATATCATCGTATAACACCTGAATAAGAGTGTGATCACATAATTATTTGGGAGAGATGCTTCAGTGACAACACATTATGTTATCACATAATCATTTGGGAAAGATGCTTGTAAAACCATTATGTTATCGTCGATGTCATCCCTAGATATCTAGACGCCATCCCTAGATTTCTTCCGATCCTCCGCCACTTGGCACTAGCACAAAGAGGTGGGATCTTGGGTCGCGGTTATGTTGGCACGACCCTATCCTCTTGTATTTCACGTCGATTTGGGCTATGACTTTTATATGTTTGAGAATTGCCAAGCCATGCACGACAAGTCTTTGTTTCAAACAAAGCATGGCCATGACAAAGATGACACACCTTAAAATTGCAATCTTTGGTACTAGTACCAGCCCTAAAAGTTTTTTTTTAAACACAATTTCACGTGTATTTCATTAAGAATGAACGAAATAAAAACAACAAGTGTTATCCGAGCAAGATGTCAAGGATAGTAGAGTTCACAACCCTCCCCCTCTGAAGCCATAGCAGTACCAGCCCCAAAGTAGTCATATGTTTGTAGCATTAATGTTGATTTTCTTCCTGTCCAACACTTTTTCTTTGTTAACCTCGATGATATGCTTGGATAGGTTTGAATTCACTACACATAGTGATTTATTAGGCAGAGTTGACGGTAGTTCGTAACGTTTTAGCCTGAAGAGCTGGAATTGACTGTGATTTACATATAAAGTTAGCATGAAGCATTGTTAATTCCCTCCTAAATCTTGAAAATTCTGCATAAATGTATAGTAGCAAACAGTACTAGTAAAACCAGCAGCTTATGCACGAGATCTCAGATGCCACTAAGGCACTAACATAACCCAGAAAACTCTTACTTCATCCCTTGCAGGATCTCAAATGCTGAATCAACACGTCGATGCACCTCTCTTGGCACGCTCTGTCTGCCACGATGTGCTGCAGCTTCCTGGCGTTGGCCGCGAACACCTTCCCCTTTCCTCCACCGCGACGGCCCGAACTGCTCCGGCAACGCCGTGTCTGTCGAAAAGACCCGTCCTTCTCGTCCCTCGCCACCTGCAGTCCGGCCTTCCAGCCCTCCACGAGCCGCGCGTTGGGGCCTTGGTCGCCGAAGATGGGCAGCATGATCAGCGGGTGCCCGAACTGGAGCCCCTCGACGATGGAACCCCACCCGCAGTGCGTCAGGAACGCGCCGACGGCGCCGTGCGCCAGCACTCTGACCTGAGGAACCCACCGTGCCGTCACGAGCCCACGGCCGCCGCTGCGCTCCACGAACCCGTCGGGTATGACGCTGTCTTCTTGGACGCCGACCGGCGTCCTGAGGGCCCAGAGGAAGCGCGTCCCGGCGAGCTCCAGGCCGTGGGCAAGCTCGCGGAGCAGCTCGACACGCAGCGGGGCCTCGCTTCCAAGCGCGACGTACACGACCGACTTGGCGGGCTGCGCGTCGAGCCACCGCATGGTCGAGCCGTCGTCCTCTGTGCTCCTGCTGGCGCCGCGCGTCCCGTCGGGCTGCGGCGGCAGCAGGCCGAGCGGGACGGCCGGCTTGCCGTAGAGCCTCGCCAGAAGCGGGAACCCTTCGGGCTCCAGCTCGGGACAGCTCCGAGTGGCGACGAACCTGGACCTCGCCAGCGTCTGCACGTAGCGGCTGATGATGGACGGCCCCGAGTCACCCTCGGTGGCGAAAAGCTCCGCGGACTGCTGCTGCTCGAACGCTGGGGCCGCGCTCGTGGACTGGTCGATCGCCTGCCGTTGCTGCTCCGCGCGCGCGCGTCCCCGGCGGCGGCGGGCCGGTGGAGCCCGCGATGCTTGCAGCGCAGGGGATGAACATGGCGCATGGAACGTTGCGGTCCTGGGCAGCAGCGGCGACCCAGTGGTGGATAAAGTCGGCGAAGACCCAGTCAGGCCTCCTCCTGGCTTCATCGAGGAACGCCGCGAACGGCGCGGCGAGGCCGTCGAAGGCCTTCCTGTGGAGCTCGAACTTGTTGTAGGGCACGTCGCTGGTGGCCTCGGCGCCGTCCGGGTGGCCGTCGATGCGCGGGAGCGGGAGCGCGACGAGCTCGACGAGCGGCGCCAGCGCGGGACGCACCGGCGGGAGTCGCTCCAGGTTGCGCGGTGTGGAAACGAACGACACGTGGTGGCCTCGCGTGGCCAGACGCTCGGCGAGCTCCAGGCAGGGAAGCAGGTGGCCGAAAGCAAGCCACGGGAAGATGACGATGTGCATGGTAGAGTCGTCGGCCGTGTCCATTGCGACCTGCGAGCGGGGAGTTCGATCGACACGGAAGAAGTGATGGAACACCAAGCAAGACCAATAATCCGATTGCCGCCGGGCGAGCGGCAAACAAGCAACGATTATTGGTTGATCGTTGTTCTGCGCGACGGGAATGAGGAGAATGGGCATAATCTATGTCTAGATAAATCAAAGAAAAACACAGAGATCCTGACAAATTTTCTCTCACATTTATAGATTCTGTAGGTAAATAGAAGAATCTTTCGATGTTTTCATGGAAGACAAGCAATGGTAGACAGACGACAGGCCAGCGCGAGAGGGACTCGGACTCAGCAGACAATCAGCAATGTGCCAATGTCAGTGACTCAGTTCCAACTTTCTAAGTGAGCTAAACAAAATGGTTTTGCTACTCATGTCGACCATTATTAGGAGTGTATATGCACTAGACTTGTGTGCACCATATTTGCTATAGCAGAGTCGATTTTTTTTAGCATTTTTTTTCATTATATCTGTTGATTTTTCTTTGGGGGTCCATGGTAAACATAAGTGCAAAACAGTAGTACAGTACGTCACAGGATTTGAGTGGTGACTGATGAGCATATGAATGTTTGAACATCACAAGATTTGAGAGGTGACTATGTAATGTTTGGTGGTTTACGCATAGGTGGAAGTTAGATGTTTATGGATGTACAAT
Source organism: Hyparrhenia diplandra (assembly GCA_015847255.1). NCBI lineage: Eukaryota > Viridiplantae > Streptophyta > Magnoliopsida > Poales > Poaceae > Hyparrhenia > Hyparrhenia diplandra. Next base: position 77,436 of record JADLZK010009247.1, on the reverse strand, counting down.
GGATACACTCTAGTTCAAAAAATAAACTAGGAAGAGACGGCCCCCACCAAAAATTGAATTACTAGTTCATTTGCTAAAATCCATGGATGTCCAATTTATGCTACTCTTCCACCTCTAATTCTACGTATAGAGCTGCTGCACCGCACACCTTATGTGTTTTCTTTTATCTTCTCTTCACTTCCTTTGCTTATCACCTATTTTATCTTCTCACGGTGTGACCGATTAGAGCGGTGAGTCTTGTCGGCCGGGAGTAGGCGTCCTTGCCTATTGAGTCCGGCTCCGTCGTCCTTATCCGCTCTCCTCCTTTTCCTTGTTTCCACTTCGCTCTCTAATTCTTAAGTACTGTCGTTTGGCTCTCGACACCCGAGCTCCCGCGCTCGCGTGCCTCCACGCCATTAGCTACCGCGCCCTCCATCTCTCCCTTTCCACCTCCCTCCGCCGCCGCCTCCCTCCCTCCCTCTTCCCTCTTTTTTCCACAACCTCCATGGCGCCGCAGTTGAGGGCGATGGCGGCTTCCGGTGAGCCGCACCATCTCTCCCTTCCTGGTTTCGCCCTACCCCATGGGCGACCTCCATGACACCAAAGACGAGGGCTAAGGCGCAACTTTCTAACAAGGTAGGCAGGTCCCCGCATCCGAGCTCTACTCCTCCTCTACCTCCTCTTCCTACTCTTCTAATCTCTTCCTACTCAGGATCTAATCTCTTCCTACTCTGGATCTAATCTTGCATGTTGCAATGGTGTTCTCTAGTTTTTACAGTATGTTTTAAGGTGATGTTGTAGTATAGGCTAGGGTTCCAACGAACTCTTGAGTTTCAGATCTCTCCATTGTAGCAATGGTTATCTTTAGATGTTGCAGTAGGTTTCAATTGTTTGTTGCAATACCATTTTTTGAGATGTTGTTTCAGATTCTTTGCAATCTCATGTTACAACAACTTCTTCGGTGTTGTTGCGTGTATGTTCTTCAATGTTGCGAGGGCGCATACTTCAATTTTGCACTACATTTTTTGATATTGAAGTATTTACAAACTGATGTTGCAGCAAGAGATTTTTCCATGTTTTTGCAATGTTGCAGTTGAAGTGTTTAATTCTCTTTTTTTTTCTGGAGAGACATGGTGGAGAGAACGGGATGTGTTGGGGAAGGACGAGAGGTGGTGTGGTCTAGGGGGGACAGGGTGCCTGTGGGATGAACAGAGGGGTTCACGCGTGCGGACGGGCGGAGAGGCAGTTCAGACGTGCGGAGCGGGCGCTCTCTCCCTTTTGTTATGGTGCGGGTCTTAGCGCTAGCAGCGCCTCTTTGAGTAATGAATAGAGTTCCCTTTTCTTCGGAAAATAGAGAGAGAAGGGGGGTGGGGGGGGCAAAGCCCATTCTCGCCGGTTGTACTATGCGAGAAGGCCCTCGAGAACTAAACTTTGTTTGCATGTGTTGTCAAAAAAAAAAACTTTTGTTTGCACGGCTGACACCAAGAGACTTTATTATTTAGATAAAGAAAGAGTACTTCAAAAATTAGTTTATTATACTTACATTTTTTTTTTTTCTACGATTTTAGTCAAAAAAGAGGGGGGCATGCTTTCAAGGCCAATTCCTACTCTACTGTTGCATTTAAGAAAAAAACTGAATTTATTATTTTTAAAGCGTGTCCTGCATTCTTAAACAAATTCATGTACTTTTAAAACATAATTTTTTAGGATTTAAGTCTCTGCTTTTGGCACGGCTTCTCCAACGGCTTTAGAGTCGTTTGGGAGCCATTTTCTCAAAACGGGGTAAAATAAAATGACTCAACAATGAAGCCCCCTCAAAACGTGCTCTCACAAAGCTTTGAGGTGAGAAGGAATAATGGCTTCTCCTGGCTTTATGCCTCAACCGACAAAGTGAGTCTTTTTGCACCATTTGGTAGGGCTTCTCCTGGCTTCATGCCTCAACCGACAAAGTGAGTCTTTTTGCACCATTTGGCAGGGCTTCTCCAACGGCTTAAGGAGCCGTTTAGAGCTGCTTTCTACCGGGTAAAATAATAAAATAGCTCCACCGATGAAGCTCTTAAAATGTACTCTCACAAAGCTTTGGAGTAGAAAGGAGCAAAAACAATGGCTTCTTTTCGAACTTCACCTCATCATACATGGCATTATGTGAGAGCACATTTTAAAGACCTCTATGTATGAAACTGTTTCGCCAAACAATTTATCAAAATAACTCCATCTTCACTAATTGAAGCCGAAGCCCTAAAAAACGACTTCAATGATGAAGTTGAGGCGTCCGAAACAATCATATCTTGTGCATTTAAAATATTCCTCGGATTTATCTTTGGCCCATCCAAACATGTCCAAAATTTATCAGATTTTTAGACAACTTCACATGTGTATCATTTGTGTGGCAAGTTTTTTTTTTTCAAACCAAACAAGACGTCGAGAGAAAAGCAGCATAGACCTGACCCAATCGCACCAGACGACCTGACCGGCTGACCGCGGCCCAAGAACTGGAACCGCCTAGGACGGGACCCGTGCCCCCTGACGCGTACGCCTCACCAGATCGATGCAAGATCCAACGGCACATACCACCCCAAACCCAAAGCCAGGTGAGGTCCCGTCTCCGCATCCGGCCCAGGACTAGGGCACCGCACCCAAACCCCGATCCGTCGTCCCGAGGTTGCCAAGCCAATCCGCGCGCAGCCAAACCCAAACCCTCCTCCCGACGAAGGGCCACGGCGATGGCCGCCGCGACAGAGAAGACGGCCGAGGACATCCGCCGCGAGCTCCAGGAGCTCCAGCGCCAGCACCGTGAGGTACATCTCATCTATTTCTTTCACCGGCGCTTCTCGAAGGCTCCGGTCCGTCTGCCCTGACCCCCTGTCCTGTCGTCCCCCCTCGCAGATCACCGAGCGCCTGCGCGACCCCGTGGCCTTCGCCGCGGCGCTCCCGGCCCTGGTCCTGGACCTGGGGCCCCCGCCCGCTCCGCGGCTTCGTCAGACCCGTACGCTTCTCATCCGCACTTCCTTTACGCCCCCCTCGTTTTGCTTAATCTATTTGTGTGCCCGTAACACTTTTTTTTTTTCAATGTTTGTGATGTAGCCTGTGGGTGCGGAATCAGGGGATCAGCCTCCCGCAGAAGCGTCGGCTGCTATCGGCCGTAGTTAAGGTATCCTTTTTTTGTTTCTTCGTTAATAATCTCGGTTCTGTTTGCACAATTTGTAATGGCATGTTTATTGAATTGAAACCCTAAAATTATATCTGGTTGCTTGAATTTACAAATGGAGGTGGATGGCGCCGAAAACAATGAGGAAGGCACAAAGGATGCGGATGCGGAGGGGGGAGGGGCATGATGCGCCTTCAGGTGTCACTGAAGGCAGTGACAGGAGGGGTTTCAACAATGGTGGGTTCAGAAGGGATGGTAACCTGCGGATGCAGAGGAGGGTGGTGAGTACTGATTAGAGGAGAGTGTGGATGTACTGTGGTTTTGCTATTCATCGGGTTATTTGTGCTTGTGGAGTGGAGCTTACCTTGCTTCATTTGGTTATAGGACTATAATTCGCTGCCAGAGCCAGCTCCAAGGGAGCTTCCCAGGAATGAGGACCCCAATTTGGTGAGGAGGAACAAGAGGATGCTGGGGCAGCTTCTTGTCGGTACATTAGAGGTAAAGCAATTCTCTGCATTCTGATGAATCTGTACTCCTGCAAGAATACATATTGACCTAATGTGGTAGTACAATAATATTTCTGTCTTTAGTATTCCTTGAAAAAAAGTTGATTAGCTTTAACTTGGCCTGTTGGCAAGTGTTAACAAACCTGCCAGCTTGGTATTGACTTAACAAAATACTAAATCTATTTAGTCTCTTGTTCCCACAATGTTACATTTATTCCTGTGAATTTGACTGCCAATGCTATGTGCCTATTTCAATCTAAGGAACTTTTCATTGACATGTTGCTACCTAGCACATCTGGCCCAATTTCCAGGGGCATCTTTGGCTGTTAGGCGTGCCAGTGCCATGAACTGTCTGGGTGTGTATGTTACTGTTTGTGAAAATTTTGGTTATCTTATTCTACTCATGATTACAATGCAGAAATTTCAACAAGAGAATAAAAAGTTATCCAACTCTGAGGCTTTTCTGCGCAGATCAGAGACTCAGCGAAAGGTTTGCTCACCTTTCCCATGCATATCTCAAATGTTAATGACCGTATTCAGTAGGGGCTTCTTCTACCATGTAACAAGTGCTTTTGTATTGTTATTTTCGTATGTGCATATAATCTATGATAACAGATTTTTGTATTCCTATGGGCATATCTTCTACTTGTGAAATTTTTGTACAGAATGCATCTGGCATTTGCTTCGAAAAAAAAAATTTAACACATATAATATCTTATAGGATAACTAGGATGTCAATTTTGATGTTGAAATTCATTCGTGCTATGGAATAATAGAGAAGGAATTTGTTAAAGAATGGGACCTTAGTATTCTGCAGGGATACTTAGGGCAATGCATCATGGAGACAATCTTTAACAATTGTGATTGTACCTATATATAGAGAGCACACAGTCAGATATATTTAGTATTTCCAAGGGATTCTGTGCTTTCTTTAAGTTGGTCGCATCTCACATATGTAACTAGATGTTATAGAGATTGACACTATTTGGTTCACTAAATTCCATTTAAACATATGATGGTTTCTTAAATAATTGACTGGTTTTAGGCTGAGCAAAAGGTTCGTGAAGAAAGTGAAAGGCTGCGACAGCAGGAACGTGAGCAAATTGCAGAGAAGCGTAAGCGTGATATGGTAAGTTCATGGCCTGTATTCATCTTTTACAACTTACAACTACACATTTCAATTGATATTTACTTTGCAATCACTAAATCCTTGACGACGCTTTTTTTTAGACGCTTCGCGCACGTGTAGCTGCTAAGGCTGAAGAAAAGAGGTTGGAGCTGTTGTACATTCAGTGGACTGAGCATCATAAAAGGCTGTCCAATTTCTTAAGGTAACTTTGCTGCTTTGTATCATTCTTCACTTTGGCTTGGACCCCAAAATTGTAATCCTCATTTTCTTCACTTAAGCTGTTTCAAATGTTTATGTAGTTAATCTACTTTCTTGTTTGATGGATCTGTTATTTTCTGCATTCTGCAGGTTATTTTTATTTCTGGCCCAAAAGTGTCCATATTGACAATTAAATTGAGGGAAGATACGTTCTAATTGTATGCAGACTTGATGTTTGATGACTATTAGTGTAATCTATTTACATTGTATACTGATGAACAATATTTGTTCCATGTTTGACTCAATCTTATTATCCCTTATGTTTGGCAGGACAAAAGCTGAACCACCTATTTACTACATGCCAACTAAACCAATTATTGATGATCCAGCCATTGTTGAGCAGAACAAGGAAATGGTACATCCTAGTATCCTTACTCAAGAACTTATAACTGTGCATACTCATGTAATTGTTCCTCTTCCTGTTTTATGAACCATTGTTTTTGTCGATGAATCTAACTTGTGAAAAACACTACAGACATTCGAAGAATGGAAGTCTATGCGCAGGGCTGAGCTGACTCAGTTCCAAAAGCAAGTTGAGGAGCAATATCTCTCAAATGTGGAGAGGCAGTTGGAGAGGATCCAGAATCCTCTAGCGAATGCTCGGGAAGGCGAATGTGCCTGCTAACATGCAAGAAATGGACAAGGAGCTAGACACGCACAGGGCAGAGCATGGTCCAAGACTCGGGCGAGTTCCTGAGGAGGGCGGCAATGACGATGGCGAAGATGCAGAGGACATGGCTGCGGAAGATGAGCTGATGGATGAAGTTCTGGGCATCAACGATGGAATCAATGAGGACCCAACCAAGCCGTCCCGAGGAAGTCACTACTGAAGGCGGTGAGCCTGCACCCGAGGAAGCACAATAGGATTCATTTTTTCACACAAGCTAGGCACACGTAGGCATACCATTCCGTATGCTTAGTTGCCGTCTTGTTGGGAACCTCCTTGTACGTGTATTTTTGTTAGACGTTCCCCACTGATTAGGCTGTGCTCGTTTTGACTTTTTGATGTTGAGGTCATACAATTTTTGATTGTTTCTTATATAATTGTTGTAAAACATACTATACTTGCTACCTGATTTGGTCGTTGGTGGCGTAAGACGTTTATTGCCAGCAGGTTCTGTTCTTTACTACCCCGTGCTGCTGCCACTGTTGCTAGCGCAGCTGCACGTTTTCTCTCGTGAATCAGCTGTTGTTCTTCACCGTGTTTCATTCGTGCCAAGAAAAAGGTTGACCCAAGAGAAGCCATGATTCGTTGAAAAAAGAAGTGTCCTGGAACTATTAAATCTTATAACACTAGCCTTCATCTAACCTTTAGTTCTCTTTTGTTGAATCTGTTACAAATACATATTGATCTCATCTTTTAATGTATTCTTCCTAAACCTCTATTTCAATAGGGGTTAATGTCCTTTATAGGTACGGTTTTATAAACTTATATAACTCCATTTATATTGATGTGGCGTCGCATATATATACATGGAAAAAAGATCAATGGTTCCATTTTTCCTTTTTCATGTATATATACACGATCTTGCCACATCAATGTAATAAGATATGTAGTATAAAAAAACAACCATAAGAGGCATTAACCTCTATTGAAATAAATTGCAGGAAAAATACATTAAGGATGAATCAATATGTATTTGTAATAGAATCTACCATCGACAATAAACTCTTTCTATATGTTGAATCCATATCGATCGTAAACTCTTATTATTCAGTTTTCTGTTATTTAGGCGCCATTTGAGAGTATGTATAGTACATGAATCATGAATGTTTTTTTTTTAAAAAAAAAAAAAAAATGAAACATAATGCTGTGGTCGTCAGCGGTAACTCCGCATTTATGGCCAAATATTGTTCTAAAATTGTGTTGCTATCAATTGGCAATATTTTGCCGTGCAGCGGTGGACAACGGCTTGACAACTAGCAAAGCCAACAAAAAGAACATGGCATCCCACGTAAATGTTCGCTCCCTCTGTTCCACATTGTAAGACACTTTATCTTTTCTTTTGACTTCAGTACATTGCCATTACCATGTAATCTGGATTAGCATATATCTCCGTGCAAAGCAAAAACTATAACTAGCCAAAACAACATATAATTTGAAATGAAGAGAGTAACAATAGCACTGAGGTGCAAAGAAGCCGTCGTTAATAATTGAAAACACGTTAGCCTTTTACAAGAAGAAATGAGCGCATAAGTGCTACTATGTATTATTTATATGTCTACTCAGTCTTGTTCAGGGAAAACACTCTCTAGGAATTTTACAAATCGTTTTGAATACGAATTCGGATCAACAGCTGATATTGAAAGGGGATCAAACTTGAGTGATTTGACTGCATGCTCGACCCTTTTTGACATATTGTACTCCTGTAATATGTCTATAATCCCAAGGTAAAGAACAACATCGTACTCCTCAATGCTATTTGGGTTTTCAAGTTCCGTGTTAATGTCCTCATGCACTTTATGAGCTCGAGCTGGCATATTCACCCCTAACTGCACACGTAACCTGAAAGCATGATACAGAATACGCACATGAATCAGCAACATAATTCATCTTATTTAAGTCGCAAGAATGAAGAATTCATCTTCCTTTGGGCTAATAACTACCCAAGTATATTTGGAGAACGTATCATGTGCACACCGGACTTGTAGGTTACCGTGCACACTTCTAATCCGGGCCATAAGATGCTGATCCAAGGGTTAGGTAATTTTACACTTAACTCCCCGCTCTAATCACAATTTTGCAAATCCCTCCTCCCACCTCGTCAGGGTGGTTATCATCTCGTGCCCCTTGGATTTACATCATGTGGCCCAGATTAAAAAGTGTGCATGGTTGCATATAAGTTCGGTGTGCACATGATACGTTCTCGTATATTTGACCATCATGTTTTTCATTTAAATCAGCCATGACATTTTAGAGTTAACAAACGGTCTGAGATGGCTAGTGTTAAGTTTCTCCCCTAAAGCCAGTAAACCCCAGGAGACTCCCGAATTTAATATAGTATGTGTTCTAGTACTGCATTGCAGCATCTATATACTGTGAAGCTGGATCATCAAATGTTTTGGCAAGAAAATGTACCGTCCGGTGCCTGGCAAAACAAGATCAACCTCTTCATAACCAGCTTCCGATGCTCTAACCATGCTTCCTCTTATGTAGGAACCACCAACCGTAGTGCCTGGCTCATGAGCGACAAGCAAAAATCCCTTCCAGGAACTTGTTTCCTCATATTGCAACAGTGCACTATCTGGTAAAGGCAAAAGAAGCATTTTATTACTAGGTAACACAGTCAAAAGCTGAAGGTAAGCAACCAGTTACGCAATGCCCATTAGCTGATAGAACATTACTGATTACTCACAACAACATACGGAGTAGAATGTAAAGGAACATAGCATAAATAGAAGATTTATAGCACTTGGGTGAACCAGTTTTCCTTGGCAATTCTTCTCTACATGTCACTCTTACATTACTTATATTTTTGTTGTGACCCTTTTTTTTTTTTGCCATTTTTGAATCAGCTGTATAAGTTACCATGATACCCTTCAAGGAAGATTTTTAGTAGTGTGAATAGCACTGATACTTAAGGTGGTCCTTTTGTTTTTTAAAAGGATACCATGGTCATAGCAATAGTGTTTTGCCATGATTTGTTCAGTTATAAGAGAAAAGTATATATATATAAAAAATGAAACCAGCTTAAGGTTGGGTTCATGCACTGTTCTTTAAAAATCACAGTGAGTACTATACCTGGAATTCCACATCTTTCAAGACTGCTCTGATCTGATGACGAAGTATTTAGGTGATAGGGAGCTCTAAAATGGATCCCCAAGAGCATGCTATAATCAATGATAGACTGGGATTCCAAGAACATACAATCAAGTGATATTTGCCTGAAAATGGTCAGCAGAAACGTTTAGAAGACACCACTTATCAAACCATATGTGTATAAAACATTTGATTTGATAGGCACTGATCTTGGCCTAAAGTAGAAATCTATCATAAGTATATTACTTTCTACAGTTTGTATTTTTTTTTATTTTAACTTTTTTGTATTTTTTTTTTTGTAGAGTACTAGTGAGTTGTAACTTCATAAGTATTGTCAGATACTTTCTGTAAATAAGGGCCAGACACTGAAGACTAGTAGAAATACAGTATATACTACCAGAAGACTATTAAGGTGTTTAGAAAAACAAAGGGGGCAGTTGATCATCAGCTTACCTGAAAAGTGCGTCCCCGCCATGGTTTATCAACATGAAAAACATATGAAAGGTCAAGGTCCTTCAGTGTTGTGTTCTCATTTATATTTTGCTTGTTTGTTGATCGGCCTTGTGTAGAACCCTTCAAGTCATACTTACGATGAATTCGCAGCTCAGTGCAGAACATATTTCCCATCACAACAAAGCGAACCTGTACAAAACCACAAAAAAAACTATCGCATATGACATGCATTTACAGATGAAATAAGAATAATGCAACAAGAATGTGATTATGCACCTTTCTCCCGCCTTTCAGAGTAATCCTGTGCACGCCAAAAATTTTTGTAATGAGCGTATTATCATAAGCTCTGACATGACTGTAGTATTTTGGAAGCATCTTCAACAGTATCTGCAGCATGTATTACATCAAACCAATCTGCAGTAGGCATAACTTATCACTCAACAATGGTATAAATTATTTTTATCCTATGATTTTCTTCCATATGAATGTTAACTAATATTAGGACCATAAATCTTATGTGCAACAAATTTTTCCTGGTTGTAAATATATCAACGACTCATCCACAGACTAAGAACAAGTAAAACATCGCTTAAAAAAGAACAAGTAAAACACAGCACACTCTCATAGAAAGCCTTCAAGGCGATACCTTCAGCTCAGCTTTTCTCAAGGTTTTTATGACAAAACGTTCATCCTGTGAAAGATAGAAAATACTGCCACTTTTCCCAGGTGAAGAAAGCTCTTTCAGACTGTCATCACCACATATGGACATCATGTAATCTGCAGCATCAATGTGGAACATTTCTCGAAGATTCCTGAAGTCAATGAGTCATTTAGCTATGGCAAAAAAAGATGAACTGAAGAATCTGTAGAAAAATCCAAGCCAGTGGGAATTCCTCTATAATATGTATGATCTCTTATTAATTGTGAGCTATAAAAATTTAAATAGGAAAACATAGTAAAAACAGAGAAACATGACTTTCAGGGAAAAAAATCAAGTTGAGGCTTTGAGAGATGCTATTATGGTTATGGAAGACTCATTCTAAAGAAGACAAACTGATTCAGAGGTGATCATAAGATTCTTGCTAGTTTCTAATTTAATCTGTGCAAGTAAAAATATAGGCAATCTAATCATCACATTAGCTACTCTAAACAAATCAGCCACGTTGCATTCGTTTAGTTAATATGTCACAAAAAAAGTCACATTCAGCACTACAAAACAATATGCATTCAAGAAAAAAAAACTATAGAAAAGTATGAAAATGCTAAACTTTTATACAATTAGCACTCAGGAAAGAGACATACCGGAAAACCATAGGACAATAATCCTTCCAAAAGAAATTGACAGAGTAGTGTGGAGGAGTATACTGCGAGCCTTCAGTAGGGAAGTACATTCTTATCCGTGCTCGAGGTCCAAAATCATTTGAACGAACTTCACGCAGAGGTACAGGGGTGATTTTACCTACTGTATACCTGGATAGCAATATCACGGGGTGGTTAGAAAGGACTGTGCATTGCTGAATAGCAATAGGGAACTATTTACCGAAGTGTGGACATTCACTAGATTATCCCCTAAATAGATGTCACAGGGACAAACAAACAATAGTGAATTTAGGAGATATAAGGGTGTGTGTGCAACCCATTGTTTTAATTTAGCATAGTTATACAATTCCCTAAATAGATATCACAGGGACCAAACAAACAATATAGTAAATTTAGGAGATATAAGAGTGTGTGTGCAACCCATGCCCCAAAGAGGAGCTAAGGATCATTAGTTGCTCAAAACCATGACACATACCATTGCAGGAAGAGGATGTAAGAATTCGTTTGGTGGGGAAAGAAAAGTTTCTGACTCCAAAACAATCGAGGATTTAGCTCCAAGAGAATAAGCAAAGCAAAAGAAGTAACACCTCTGTCATGCACATGATAAATGGGGCTGAGTGTTGTTGTGAGGAAACCTTTTACTTGATTTATAGTATGGGAACAATCGTTCACTTTTTGAGAGGAGCTACGGATTCACCAAATTTTGCTAAGCTTGTGATTGCTACTAGAGTACGATTAGTACAGGCAGCGTCAGAAATATGCCATGGCAATTGGAAACTATTTTTGTATGTAGATAGTGGCACATGATATCGAACATCACAAATTTTCATCCTAAAGAAAGAACATAATTTTAGCATATTCTTGAAAAAGAGACAGTTTCACTTGTCATTCAAACAATGGGAGGTTTCAAAACAACCTTGATAATTCTGGTAGCATGGGAGATATGGAAGCATCACAACTCTAGTGTCTTTGACAACAAGGACATTCAGGATGTCATTAGGGCTGTTAGCTCGAAATTGGGGGGGGGGGGGGGACTCTAGGCGCTTGTTCTCAGGTTGCTGCCTGCTGGAGCTTAAAGCTTGGTGCCATTTGGTCGCTTTTACAGTTTTTGTGTGGCGAGTCTGTAACTTAGTTTCTAGGAGGTGGTCTGTGTGGGTTGGGTCTCTTTGACCCATGTAACATTTTTTTTCTATCTTAATGAAATGACACACAGTTCTCCTGTGCTGATCGAGGAAAAAAATTAGCAACAGGTTAAACAAAATTTTCACTACCCACTACTAATAATTCTTACATAAGTAATACTTTTCTCATAACTAATGTGAGTTCTGTGTCTGAAAGCTATGCATATGCTTCTTTCAGATGTAGCATATCTTTGTAGAGAGTGCAACTGTCCTAAATAGATACACGCTATAAAATGTAATGATACAGAAAAAAGAAAACAACTACAAGAATCTATTTTTGACAAAAAAGAATTAAGATGACATATAATGGAAAACATCAATACAATTAAGCATTTACCTAATGCCAAGTTGCAAATTAAGCATTAGGTAATAGCTCCTGTGGCCTTTGAAAATAGTCTCCATGGGCCCTCCAGCTTGCTTTTGCCAGGTATGCGCCTGTGTTTTACCGCTATCCAGCATGCTGGAATCATGGCATTTTGGCTTTTCGAGATAAGTACGCCTTGTACATATTCTCTTTCATAGACCAATACTTTATCAACTCCACTCTCTTGGACACAGTTATCAGTTGCCAAGGGCTCAGTAGATGAATCTCGTGACAAATTATTTCCAGAATTATCATCAAAAACTGGTGTGGTGCCATTTGAAATACGCCTGGGCCAATGGAAAAGGCTGCGTAGTCTCCATGTGTCGCAAAGTTTTTGGAATACAAATAATAAGCCGCTATTGATATTTTCATTACCAGAGCTTGAAGAACTTGAAATATCGTGATCTGCTGACTCAGACACTTCAAGGTTACAAGGCATTTTACTTCCTGGTTGATAAAACATACCATGTCCATCCTTGAGTCCCCTGTCCCATGTACCAATGTAACATGCTCCTGATGCATATTTACAAAAACCTTTTCCATGAGCCAGTCCATTAAACCAGATACAGTCAAGAGTATCGCCATTTGTCCATTGCATCACTCCTCTGCCATTCATTTTACCAGATTTCCAGCCTCCAATGTAGATGTTGCCATCAACCCATGTATACTTACCAAATCCATCTGGCAAGCCCTCGTTCCATAAACCTTCGTAAGTATCACCGTTGGCATAAACCATTGTGCCCATTCCATGTTTTTGTTCATCCTCCAAGCACCTTTATAAACAGACCCATCAACTCCTTTGAAAGTGCCTGTTCCATCGATGAAACCTCCGCAGAGATCTCCATCATATGAAGCACCTGAAGGCCACTGAATTATTCCTCTACCAGTCATCTTGCTTGTATCCCACTCGCCATAATAAAGAGTTCCATCTGTCCACATATACTTTCCAAATCCATGAGGAACTAAACCAGCAAAGTTGCCAACATAGATGTCACCATTTGGAAGGGTATTCCCCCTAAACAGAGAGACAAGATAAGGCTACCAGCACACACATTTATTTATATTAGAATGTCTCTATAGTAGTGCTTCAAAGATTTGTGACAACCAAATTGCAAAATATATAGTTTTAGAAGAATCTTGAAGTAGTGCAGTTAACAGTTGGTAGTTTTTTTTTGTTTGTTTTGTGTGTGTGTGAAAAAAACACTGAAGAGCCTTCCACTAGTCATTAGAACTATAGCAAAAGAGAAGGCATGTTTCAGAGTAAAGATGAGATAAGCGTACCTCTGGGTGTTCCCTGCGCTTTTCTCTGCACTGGCCATGCCAAGGTTTACCAGGACAGCTCAAAAACAACAAAATTCATTCAGCAAGATCTGAAAAAAAAAAATCAAAGGTTGTTATACAAGATGGACTGAAAATAAACACGGACTGAAAGGAAATACAGACTTGATCCCTACAAGATTCACTCCTGAACGATTTCCACTGGAATTAACCCTCGCACGTGCTAGATTACTTCACTGAATCATTACCATGAAAGCAACTTCAAATATATTATACTTCATACAATACAAATAAAAAAAGCATGGTCTTGAACACAGAATTTCAGCGAGCAGGGCACGTGGTGGGTCTCCCTTCAGTAGGAACTGACAACTCATGAACTGGAAATACATGTCTATCTCTACGTAGAGCAGATGCTTTTGAAAAGACACTTTAATCACATAGCTTGGAAACTTGCAAAAACTGCTCGAATTCCACCGATCCTATTCTAGGTGCTTGAATTCCCCGCGACTGGCTGCCTAGGCAAGAGCATCTCTAAGCTAAGTGAAGCAAGCAACCATGGACAGGTCTCACAAGCACCATACCTCATAAGCAGCAGCAGCCGGAGCTCATCGCCACCGCAGGAGCTGGCGCTGAGCCAACCACGTATCCCATCCAACGCCCGCGCCTCAGGAAGAGGATCACAGCTCCAAGAAGAGAACAGAAAGAGAGAGAGAGAGGAGGGAAGGTGGAGCCGGAGAGGAGGGGAAAGGGCGCAGGAGATCGAAGAGGACAGACAGGCAGGCAGGGCAGGGCGAGGGCGAAGGGGACCTGGGGCCCGGTGGGGAGGGAGGAGAAGGACGGGAACCACCGCCACGTTGCCCCCGCTAGTGGCCGAGCTGGCGCCGACCAATCCCAGCGCGCGCCACGACCCCACCCAGCCCCGCCCCCGATGCCGAGATTTTTTCCCCTCGTCCTGCCGTCGCCTGACGCCGAAACTCCCCGCCATTGGGGTAAATTCCCTCGGTCTCTCGGCCTTTCGGCGGCGGCGTCGATCATGGACAGCGACGGGACGGAGGCGCTGGCGGCTCGACCCGCCTGCCAGGTGGGATGGGATGGGGAAAGTGCTGGCAGCGCGGAGCGGGCGTGCGGTGAGCCAGCCGTGCTTTTACTGTGTCCGGGGCTCTCTCCGGCCGGACGGGCGCATGTGGGCGGTCGCGGGGCGGTGCGGTGGTGACTGGTGAGCCGAGCCCGTGGGCGAGCCGACGAGACGGATTCCCCGTGCGCGCATGTGGGCGGGCCCGGCCCGGTCACTTTCGGCGGCGCGCAGTTGTTCGCTGGCGTCGAAGGAGGGTGGACCTTTTTCTTTTCTTTTTCTGGCTGCTGGCGGCTTGGCTTGGCGTTGGCGGTTGCCACTTGCCGTTGCCGGTGCGAGCGAGTTCGGTCACGGCGGCGAACGGTGACGGGGAATTTAATCGGGGAGTGATTCCGAGTGTTGAGGGGTGTTCAGTTCTTCTTACTACAGTAACCAAAAAGTCTTCTGATTTAAGGTCACATCGAATTTCTTATCGTATTTTTAGAGTATTAAATATAGATAAATAAAAAAACTAATTGCACGTTTGGTTGAAAAGTGTGAGACGAATCTTTTAAGTCTAGTTAATCGGGTTGGATCTTAATTACCAAATACAAACGAAAAGTCTTCTGATGGTCAACCCAAAAATATTTCACCAACTAAACACCCCTTGATGGCCATGTGAGTATTCGCCGATTATCTTTCTTGGCACAGGACAGGAGAGCCACGTAGGATTCCTTAACATTCCTGTTTTTATCTCGGTGCCCTGACCGATTGGACCACGTTTTCTTACGGGGGCATGAAAATGGGTTGACTTCGACGGTGAAAAAAGGTACAACTGTATACAACAATACAAGAAGCACCGGAGGTCCAGCGTTACGCATGTTTATTTGAGCATTTTGGCTTATAAACTGTCATACATACCCCGTATGAATCATGGGCAGTGTGGTGAAACACCACCTCAAATAAAATGCTAAAATTCAATTCTTGTTTTTTTTTTCCCTAAAGTTGTACTCCTAGTTTCCTGTGAGATTACAATAGTTAAAGTCTTGTGAAATGGTCATAAAAAGTGGTACTTTGACTATACTAAGCCTCGATAATTTATTGAGCAACGCTCCATCCATTCTGATCATCTCTGCATTCTAAACCAATATATACTTTGACTTTTTAAAATGCATTGTTTTTGTTATACATCTAGAGATAGTTGCATAGCAGAGTATCTAGAAAAAAAACAAAACATCTTGTAACTTAAAATAGAGAGAATAAATTATAAATGGTTAGCATTTTACTAATGCAACATTTGGATAGGGATAGGGATATAAAATATTAAATCCTAGTCATCCGGTCTTCCTACCCCATTTAATCATAGCCATTCATTTCCATTTCCCCATCCCACTCCTTATCCAAACGGCACCTAAGTGAAACTTATAATTTTGACCAAATGCATAAAACATTATACCAACATCCACAATACCAAACAAATTAAATATCAAAATTTGTTCATATAAAATTGTATCTAATGGCTTAATATTGTAGATAATAATCATGTTTTTGTGTAAAACTATCCAAACTAAGGAAGTTTTTTTTAGAATTAATTAAGGAAGTTTATTTGAGATCGTAAAAAGTTAAAAAGGCTTACAATTTAAAAAGGGAGGAGATCATTTTATCCAAAGTCAAAAATCAATGATAATTTTATATTAGGTAAATCCATGTGTAAATTTTATTAGGATTTTTATAAGAACTGTGCATAAAATCAGATCGACAAAATACGAGGTAGGAACCTAAAGCCGGAGGCAAACTAGTCTTGTTTACTAGGGTCAGTTGACCTCAATTAAATTTGTGTTAAAAATAACTGTTCATAGCAGGTAATTAGCCATGGATAAAGAGAACGATCCGGTCATCTTTTTGCCCTACCTTCGCTCCTGCTTATAGCATGACCGGATGTGGCTTTTCATGTTGTGGTAGTTACACGATCTAGATAGTAATTCGAAGTCAAGCTTGTTTAATATAGATTGTTTCTGGGGCTAAAAATTAAATCAAATTAGCTATAACTGGTTAGCTATCAGGCTTTGGACTAGCTAAAGACTCCATTGAGAAAATAGCTTACACCTATTATCTCTCCTGCGCTTAAATTCTCCTACTCCCTATCACTACAAAAAGATAGCGTTCAGATCAAGACAGAAACCGTGTTCGCAAAGAAAAAGACGACCTTAACCAAACAACCTCCCTCAAAAAAGGAAAAAAAAACCTTAACCAAACAGCCTCCAGTACCTTCACAGTTCACCCTAAGGGCACTCACAATGCAGACTCTATCATAGAGTCTAAGTTTATTTATTATCATCATATTTATTGTACTTTGTTGATGTGACCGATGATGTGTGGCAATATATTTATGTTAGAGAGGAGAAAAACCAAGACTCCAAGTCTTATTTGGACTCTAAGTCCACGTTACCCAAGGTAATAAATAGTTTTAGACTCTACGGTAGAGTGCGCATTATGAGTGCCCTAAGCTATTTGGTCACATAACCGTGAGAGTCTATGAGCATTAATTATGTTGCCACGTAGATGATTTGTTGATGTGGCGGGATATTTATTGAGGAGAAGAAACGAGGTCTACGCGGCCTTCGAGATCGAAGAAACGAGTCGCGTCCGCGTTGAGAGGAAGCCATCGTTTCTTCACGGCCCCTGTTTGATCCCGTGCGCCCGCCTTTACCATCGGCCGCGATCGCGCGTGAACGCGACTCCGGCCGTGGACGCCGTCGTCCTCCGTCGGCGGCGCCGCGCCGCCGCGACAAACCGCCGGGCCTTGCGTGCCACCGTCGGCGTGGTCACGCAGCCATCTTGGGCTGCTTCCACGGGCGTGGGCCGCGAGCTAATCGCTACGCCGGCCGGAGAAGCTTGGTGCGGGCGGGAGTGGGTGTGGCGCCGCCGGCCGAGGAATCCGGCTCTTCCCACGTGCCGAGCTGGGTTGGACGCCGGCGACGAGTGAGGGCGGCGTGGGTGTGGCGCCGGCGGCCCAGGCATCGGGCATCCCGGAGGGTGCGACCAACCGCCGTCCGCCGCGCCATACGTGTCGCGCCACCTCGCCTCAACTTCGCCCTCCGCCCCGTAGAACATCTTGCGACCCGCTTTGGGCGATGGAGGCTCTCTATCATATCGGAGAACCATAGAGACATCTTTGCTACTCCCTACGTCCCATGTAGTTTGTCGTTTTTGACTTTTGAATTTCATGTTTGACCATCCGTCTTATTCAAAATATTTATGCAAATCATAAAATAAATTAATCAATATTCAAGTATCTTTGTTGACAAAATAAGTCATAACAAAATAAATTCTATTTGCGCAAAAAATTTGAATAAGACGAAGCATTGAAAAAGATGGCACGGAATCCGGGTGACAAACTCGGTGGGACGGAGGGAGTAGATCCGACGATCTCTCTCCTGTTGTGCAACCACCTCCGTTCCTTTTGCATGTGATGGTTTGTTTGCCGCAAAGAATCCTGACACAAGAGAAATTGATTGATTAATTTTTATTTAGACTACGTATAAAGAAAACTGCATTGTAAAAGCACTAGAGTCTTTGGTACAATATCCAGGTTATGAACTCTATGAGTAGAGTCTGCGCCTTTGTGAGTGCCCTTTATAGAAGGTGGGCTTCGGCGATGCCATCCCGCAATGGGGTTTTGCCGTTACTCCCTCTGTCTAACAAAAAAAAAATAATTCTTTGACTTTTCAAAATCTAATTTAACCATTTATTTTATTTAAAATATGTGTAAATTCTAAAATAAATTAGTTATGATTATAATATCTTTTAATGATCTAATAAGTCATAATAAAATTGATGATATTTATATAAATTATTCAAATAAGATGAATGGTCAAATTAGATTTAAAAAAAATCAAAAAATTGCGTTTTTTTTTCCGGAGGGAGTATGCCATTACGAAGCATGACACGACCGCTGGAATGCCATCCGGTCGTATTCCTAGCTTTTTCTTCCACTTCTACCCCTCCTTTCGTTTCACCGCATCCATCCACGGACGGAACTGAGTCCGCCGGAACGGATCGAGCGCGGCTCTTCTTCTCCGTCAACTCCTCCACGCTCCCTAGCCCGCCTCCCCACGCCCAGCTCTCCACGCTCGCTCGCCCGCCGCCGTCGCCGCTGCCGCCGTCCCCAGTTCTTCGTCGAGACACTCGCCGGCGACGAGCATCCACCAGGTATGCCACCCCCTTCTTCTCCCTTACTGCTGTACGAAATCGAGCACCCAAACCCTAACTTTATTTGGCTATATTCGGATCTGATCTAGTATGCGTGCTGCGTCCATGGGTTTATACTACTTAAATGCCAGTTGCTACGCATTTACTGCTATTTGAGATCGGGAAATGGTGTGGCAAAATCAATTTATCAATATGTTTCTTCTTCTGCAGGAGATGTTGTGAGGACTGATGCAATAACTAAGCTCGTTGGATGGATGGATGTGATTGCATCGAGCCGCTATGGCCTACTGATGATCTTCTCGTCAAGTATCAGTACATCTCAGACTTCTTCATAGCCCTCGCCTACTTCTCGATCCCATTGGAGCTCATATATTTTGTGAAGAAGTCATCCTTCTTCCCATACAGATGGGTCTTGATCCAGTTTGGCGCGTTTATAGTTCTCTGTGGGGCGACCCATCTGATAAACTTGTGGACTTTCACCACACATACAAAGACCGTTGCCATGGTCATGACCATAGCAAAGGTTTCTACAGCAGTTGTGTCCTGTGCAACTGCTTTGATGCTTGTTCATATCATCCCCGACTTGTTGAGCGTGAAAACTAGGGAGCTGTTCCTGAAGAATAAAGCTGAAGAGCTTGATAGAGAGATGGGACTGATAAGGACGCAGGAGGAGACCGGTAGACATGTTAGGATGCTCACACATGAAATCAGAAGTACTCTTGATAGACATACGATTTTGAAGACTACTCTTGTTGAGCTAGGGAGGACCTTGGGTCTGGAAGAATGTGCATTGTGGATGCCATCTCGAAGTGGTTCAAGCCTTCAGCTTTCTCATACTTTGCGCCACCAGATTACTGTCGGATCATCGGTGCCAATTAATCTTCCTGTCGTCAATCAGGTGTTCAGCAGCAACCGGGCAATTATAATACCCCACACATCTCCTTTGGCGCGGATTCGACCTCTTGCAGGGCGATATGTTCCGCCAGAAGTGGCTGCGGTCCGCGTACCTCTTCTACACCTTTCAAACTTTCAAATAAATGAATGGCCAGAGCTTTCAGCGAAAAGCTTCGCAATCATGGTTTTGATGCTTCCATCTGATAGTGCAAGAAAATGGCACGTGCATGAATTGGAGCTGGTTGAGGTCGTTGCTGATCAGGTTCGTGCTCTATTTCTTGCTATGTTTACTATAACATGCTACCTCCATCCTGAAAAGGGGATATAAATTTACTTCTGTTTCTATTCAAACTATCTATACTTTGGTTAAGTTTATCAAAAAGATTAACAATATGTATGATATCAGATAGGTGTGTTTTGAAAATATATTCCTTGCTGAATGTAACAATACTTATTTGGTAGTGTAAATATTGTTATTTTTCTTAAATAGATTTGGTCAAACTCAAGATGATTTGACTGGGTACTATACTAGAATTACATTCTTTTCCAGATATATGCTTGTAGGAGACAAAAAAACGTGTTTACATGTTTCAAATTCATATGATACTGCTCAGTGACCATGATCAGTCAATTAAGGCATCCGTTAATTGAACAAGAAATTATATTCACAGGTGCAATGTAATGATGACAAGAATACCTTCAAATCAATACATAAATTCCTTTTTGAAGCCATAGGATTCTGAACCCAACTACCCAGCTGCAAAAGATACATGCTCTTGCTTGTTTGTCAGTATATATACCTTTCTGAAAGTAAAGTTCAAATCGCTAACTTTTTTGTTTCTTCATCAGGTAGCAGTTGCACTATCTCATGCGGCTATTCTTGAAGAGTCCATGAGGGCACGTGATTTACTAATGGAGCAAAATGTTGCCTTGGATTTAGCTCGAAGAGAGGCTGAGATGGCTATCCGTGCTCGCAATGATTTCCTAGCTGTTATGAATCATGAAATGAGAACACCCATGAATGCAATAATAGCCCTTTCCTCTTTGCTTTTGGAAACTGAGCTTACTCCTGAGCAGCGTCTAATGGTGGAAACAGTACTGAAAAGCAGCAATCTGTTAGCAACACTCATCAATGATGTGCTGGATCTTTCCAAACTCGAGGATGGAAGCCTTGAATTGGAGATTAAAGCATTCAATCTTCATGCCGTTTTCAAAGAAGTATGCACCATCAGTTTTCTAATACTCTTTCCGTTCCAGGTTAAAGGTTATTTTAGCTTTGCTCTAAGTCAAACTTCTCTGACTTTGACCAAGTTTTTAGAAAAACAATTTCAAACAAATGCATTAATAAGACATGTTATGGAGAATTAATGAAACTAATTGATGTTATTGTTGGTGTATTTTTTTTCTATAAGGTTGGTCAAAGTTAGAGAAGTTTGACTTAGGTAAAGAAAGTGACCTATAACTGGTAACAGATGGAGTATCAAACATCAAGATATACTCATATACGACACTATTAACTAAAATTTTTATTTGGTATTACAGGTAATGAGTTTCATTAAACCAATTGCATCTATCAAGAGGCTATCTGTTTCGGTTATGTTGGCACCAGATTTGCCGTTATGTGCTATTGGTGATGAAAAGAGACTCATGCAAACTATTCTGAACATCTCTGGCAATGCTGTTAAGTTTACCAAGGAGGGACACATCACGCTTGTAGCTTCCATTGTGAAGGCGGACTCTTTGAGAGAGTTCAGAACCCCAGAATTTCATCCAACTGCAAGTGATGACCATTTCTATTTGAAAGTTCAGGTAATATTCTAGAAAGGCTTATTTGAATAATCTGTCTTGGGCTTGCCAATGTGTTCATGGTCATTCCATAGTATCCAAAAAACGAGAAGATTTCTGTGCAAATAGTTGTATGCAGTGTTCTCTCTTTAATAATAATGACAACAAGTTTAAAAGTGACTTGTATGCGCTGTGTAGAGCTCCAAAATTCAAAAATGAAAACTGGAGTTGTTCATGTGGTTGTCCCAAGCAACAGTTTGAACCTAATCGCAGCCTATCAAAAATCAACTATTTCGTTGTACAACATTTATATTCTGTTGTCTTGGCTCCTTATGTGCAACTGAATTTATCATGCACTCTGGTTTTGATCCACTATGTTAGCCTCACAATGAAGTCTTTGATGCTTATTCAGTAGTAAAAGACAGTTTTTTTAACCCTCTTGACTTGATTAATATGTGCATTTTCTTGTATGAATTGTTGTCTGTTCCTTTATCATGTGTCTTGGGCATTAATTGCATATGGTTAAACTTGGTTAGACTTTTAAGTTGCCTCATAGTCCATTTGTCCATAAACTATGTGGGCTTCAGCTCTATGTAGGTCCATGTACAATTGTCCAATTCGTCCTACCAAGTTTACAAAAAATAGGCAGTACCTGTTCAACTCTAGCTGACTATTAGTATCCTGATGGGTACCAATAATACTGTAGCTGTTGGTGGGGGTGTTTTTAAAATCTTTTGTTCTTGTAATCTCGTGGTCTTGGATTTCTATTGGTCGGGCCTGATGATATATGGAATCTGATTACATCTTTACACCATGGCGGCATTAGCTGACTATTCATTTGTTGGTTTATTTGAGTTGTTGCTTGGATTGAATTAGTCTCAGGACTGACATAGGACCTTAGGCTGCCTTAGCAAAGTATAAAATAGTCTAGCATTAGAAATGTTATACGAATCTTCCATGAACTCTAGACCAGCCCTGAGAGCCTTCTATAATGCTAACACACAAAGCTTTCTTGTGTTGAAAAAATCCTATGTCAGCCAAATCAAGGTATCACAACATTTACTCAAGCTATATCACAAAGGCACAGATGCTTATGTAAATTCCATTTTAGTTGATACTATTGGCCCTGGGTTTCATGCTTACAACTGGAAAAGGGTTTTATATTTGCAATTATGAACATGGCATGAACACATGAAGCAGAGTTTTACTTCTATGATTGGCAGTTATTATCTGTTGCATTGCTTTACATTCTCTTATACTTACTCTTTTGCAGGTAAAAGATACAGGCTGTGGAATTGGTCCTCAGGATCTACCTCATGTATTTACAAAGTTTGCTCATCCTCAAAGCGGAGGAAATCGAGGGTTCAACGGTAGTGGTCTTGGCCTCGCCATCTGCAAGAGGTAGTTCGATCTTACAGCTCCTCTCTTGTAGTTCCTTCTGATAATGGTGTTCAAGTGTTGTTATTGTGACTCGACTTCCTCCAATGCATCTATTTTATGCATTTGCCAGTACGGGACTGATTTGTCATAACAAATCAACATCTCTGCAAAATTCTGTTGCAGGTTTGTTAGTCTCATGGGAGGTCACATCTGGATCGACAGCGAAGGAACCGGAAGAGGTTGCACTGCAACATTCGTCGTCAAGCTCGGCGTGTGTGACAACACAAACACATACCAGCAGCAGCTGATCCCTCTTGTCTGGCCAAATAGTGCTGACTCCGATTTGTCTGCTCGAAAGTGCTTCCCGATGGGAGAGGATCTACTTCCCTGAAATCTCGTTACCAAAGAAGCGTATGATCTTTTAGTGTAAATGATTGACGGCATAGTGCCAAGTAGGGGGGACCGCTTAGTGCCATCATCTAATTTTGTTTGTAACCCTGTCATAGCAGGCATATAATGTACAAATAATGTAAAGCAAATGGAGACTGCAGCTGTGTATCTGGGTGGCAACACTGACTTGCTGCATTGAGTAGTATATCCTGCCAGATTGAATTGCTTGTTCTGGGGTGTGCCGCTTGTGCCCGTAGCTCGTTGCTTGTTCTGTTGTAACTTGTATTCATCGTGTAATATGAAATTCAATGCAGATACACGGTATCAAGCTATTTTCAGCGGCTCAGCGCCCTTGCTCCGTCAGGTGGTTCAGATCGTGGATGGCAGTCGGATGAGTCTTAAAAGGCTAATTGTCATGTATGCAAATACGAATGAGGTATATATGTATTTATCTGTGTTGGAGTAGCTAATTTCTGTCACTATCCACTACAAATATAAACATGTGGTTTGAGACAGATATATATGCACCTAAACAAGCCCTGATGCCAAGAGAGAGAGAGATCTTACATATGTGAAGGGAAAATATTGCTGAATGCTAACTACATGTGACGCGTTAATTGACATTATTCTATGAAAATGGACAATCTTTTGTTCTTAAAGTCGAAGGGTCCTATAGTAGCTTGAACATCATGGATGCCCTGCATTTTTGTTTTAGCATGTGCTCGTGGATTATAAGGCTTACCTAACACTGCTTTTAATTGTAGCCCCAAGTGCCATGTAGGAGCATGTTTAGTTGCCATGCAACCCAAAATATTTTGGGTTGGGGCTACTGTAGCACTTTTCGTTTGTATTTGATGATTGTTGTCCAATTATAGATTAATTAGGCTCACAAGATTCGTCTCGTACTTTTCAGTCAAACTGTTCATTTTTTTTTTTTTTGTTTACATACTTTTAGTGCTCTATGCATGCGTTAAAAGATTTGATGTGACAGGTACCGTAGCACTTTTTGGGTAGCACTTTTTGGATTGCATGGCAACCAAACATGGCCTAGGATCGAATTAAAAAAAAGAGTAGGTGCTCTACACTTTTTATAATGGCTTGCAAGCTACATATACTTGGATAGAGATGATGCTCCATGCTAAAGAAGAAGAGGGAGAGAAAAATAAATGTGAGGCGTGATGAAAGAAAAAGTTTCTGTGCAAACCACAAGTATTGGTAGTTTGTATTGTGGAGTAGATATCAGTCAACACTTTGTAGTCTATGTGAACCACTTATGTATCCTAGAAGGAGTGTTAGCCACCATTGGCCCTGTTTGGATCTCTGGGCTAGAGCTAGTTTGGGCTAGTTTTGGCTCAACTAGCCCCAAAGGGGTCCAAACAGGAGGGCTAGTTTGGGCTAATTACAACTAGCCCTCCCAAAATCACTAGCCCATCCAAGGGGTGCATATTAGGGCTAGTTCTGGTGGGACCCACTCAATTTTCACTTTTCTCTCCCCTCCTCCCACACGGGATCCGCTTTGTTCCCCTCCCCACCTAGTTCAAGTTTGGGGCGCCGCCCGCCAGCCGGGCTTCGGCCGCCCGGCCGGTCCAAACCCGCCGCCCGACCATCCACAACCCTAGCCCCGCCACCGGCAATCCACGATCCTAGCCCCGCCGCCGGCCGTCCACGATCCTAGCCCCGCCGGTCCTGGAAGATGCTCGCCGCCGCGGTCCCGTCCAGAAGCGCGCCGCCGGATGGATGTCCGCGTACGCTGGAGGGACTAGGGCGTCAGCGCGCCGCCCGGCATCCACATCCGCCTCGCCCCGGCTGGCGCCGGAATCCATGGATGGAGACGGCTTCAACGCTCCCTTCGACCTCAACTCGCAAGCTCCGTCGTATGTTTAAGGACTCATATGTTTAAGTCGAACATCTCAATTGTATGGACAAAATAAAATTTATTTTGTTTTGGATGCTTTATTTATAAAGATGATTTATTTGTGGTATTTGTAAGCGCAAGGAGGCCACACAGGAACAAGCCACACTAAATCGTGCTGAAAAGTTGTGTAAATATGATAAATGATTGAAAAGGTGCATTAATTGTAAAACTAGCCCATGAATCCAAACACAGGTAGAGCTAGTTTGGGGGCTAGAGCTAGAAACTAACTCGAGCTCTAGCCCAGCTAGAGTATCCAAACAGGGCCATTGATGGTGCCCAAGCTTGCATGTTGTTGCAATCTGCAACTAAAGCATACAAGATTATAATATTTGCAAGTTAACAAAGACTTCAAAATATACTTTGGCCGTAATATAAATGATAAACCCATCCAATTATGTCCAACGGTAGTATAGCACATAGTCAGGCACGGATTAAGGATGAAAGACGAAGTCAAAATCCGGTGTCTGATTAGAGACGATACGTTGGGCCCACCTGACCGTGACTGAATGCCCAATTTCTTTTCTTTCGGCGAACATAATCCTTTGCTTCCCATCAAACTCGGCGTCCACGCCTCCCCGGCTTCGGTTGCGTACGGCGTGGCCCTAGGGTTCATCTCGCCGCCTCCCTCCCTCCACCTCTCGATTCCTCCTCCCTGAAGGCCTACCGACGAGATCAAGCGATTTTGCTGGCCAACCGATCGGTCAAGCCGACGATGACGCTGGCATCGGCGTCGCACAAGATCCCGCTGGAGGTTGCGCACACCCTCGTCGAGATCGCCGAGGTCGCGCGCTACGCATACCACCACCGCCCCGGCCACCCTGCAGACCACGACGGGGACCCGACTGAGGGGCTGATGCCGGCGGGGGCGCCAGCGAGGAGGCCGCGCGGCTGCGGGAGGAGAACGCCATGCTCCGCGCCCGACTCGCAGATGACCTGGCCCTCCTGCACGAGCTACACGGCACGCCCTGCGTCTCCAAGGAGTGCCCTCCTGATGTAAGCATATCTTTCACCTACGGCTACGTCTGACATATGTTAGCATGACTATTAACTTTTTTTTTTTTCACCCTAATGGAAATCAACACTATCTTATACAGTTATTGCGGTTACAAAGGCATGTATGTCGAAAATAGATCCGCTAATACTAAATCCTGTCCCAAAGGCCTTACACTTATTATGGTTACAAAGGCATGTATGTCAGACCCACTATAACTAAATTAAATCATGTCCCAAAGGGTGTGGCCTTATTCTTCTCCCTAAATTAATTAACTCTTAGTGTAGCGATGTGCTATTGAACCTCGTCTGAGGGTTACAAACATCAATTCATCATGATACATTAACCTTACTGTGGCGCTTTCTAATATAGCAACTGGAGTATTGCAGATAAGAAGAAACAAAATATAATAAGAATTCATTTTGTTTTCTCATGCCATGGCCACTTTATAATTACATGTTTCCTGTGTACTGAGTTGATTTTTGTTGCTCATTGATGTGATTTTACGATATAGCTGTACAACCGACTGATGGCGGCGGTCAACAATGCTAGCTTCCTTGCTCATCTCGAGAAATTACAGGATGAGTCGGCACGTGAACATAATGAACTATCTTCTGGCAACATGACAGGTTCATTCCTCGCTAACGCGAAGCATTGTGAAGTTTGTTTCTAGACTGTTTTATGGTCACTTTTGGTTCTTCTAATACATTCTGCAAAGTGCTAGGAAATTAACTCATTTCCATTTTCTTCTTCAATGGAACTAGAGGTTGAAGTTGCAGACATTCCAGACAAAATGGGTAACGGGAAGAAAGGTTCGTGGGTTTTGGTTGCTTGTGATACTGCTGGGGCTAATTTGGAGGAAATTAGTGGGATTGATGATGAAAATTATGTCATAATCAATGAAGACGCGACATAGTTGATGGTATTGCCACCTTTGTTGCTAGGTGCATTCTTGAAGATCCAAAATCCAAGGTACTTGCTTCTTTAATAGTTTTTTTAAGATGCTATCAATGGTTGATGAAGCATTCTCTTCAGCATTTCTATGACATCTGACTGTTTCTCATTATGTTTTCCCCAGTCGTTATCTCCAGTGCAGCTCCAAAAAGGGTACGTCTATCCTCCATGCGACCATGCTCCACTCAAACATTGCACTGTTAAATAGCTGTCTTTGGTTTCTGGGGTTCATCAATTCTGAATAGTTGTCTTAATTCTTAACTCTATTATATATCTTACTGTGCATTGATGATGATCCTTTTGTTTTATTTATCTAGTTTCCTGATTACTTGAGGATATATGGAATATAGGGCATTGTAGAAGATGTTAATCCTTATGGTACTTGAGAGTGTGCAGCTATAGTTTATGATGGACATTGTTGCTAAGTTTTGCCACTATTTAAGGATCTATTGCTGCTTTGGTGAGGTTGTGTATGTTATGATTGATTAAGGTGGTTTTTCAAATTGCTATCTGATGAAGTTGTACTGAGGACATGTTGGGAATTTTTTTTCTTTCAAATTCTCATCAAGTTAACCCTAATATTAGACAGTACACATGGGGTTGAACTTTTACTTGCCAACATGGCAACATCTGTTTATTATTTGTTGATGGGTTTGAGTTGTGTTCATGTATCTGATATGTTGTTGGTTTTACTTGTAAGCAGCTGTTGCGAAGGCATTAGATAGCATGAAAGCTCGATGGAGATGGTCAACCTTTTGGGAGGCTGGACAGATTATTTATATCTTGGCTACCTGGGGAATCACATTGGCAGGGTAAAGCTCTCATCATTCCTCTTTGCAGTTGTGCTTCAAAAGTTTACACCACTCTACCTTTCTTTTGGTTTTTGTTGTATCATTGCTCAAAACTTATATTTCTCTTTGCCTCAACTGCTCTTTAATGTACTACTCCAATTATGTGCTTAAGTGACTGAAATATACTTTCTTTATATCGACAAACGTAAATAATGTGTGCAAATTATGTTTGATGGTTCTTTTCACTGTTACCTTTTGAATTGGATGCAGGCTGTACAAGAGCCGTCATGTCCCTAAAGGTGGCAGCCAAGGGTGCTGCTGTGTCTGCCAGATTTGTTATGAAGGCCCTGTGAGTGCAAAAGGCCCCTCGTGTGTGATCAGCAATTGGAAAATGTAAATACAAAAAAACTCGTCCCTTCTGTTGTAAATATGTGGTTGTAACAATATGTTTTATCATGACTAAGTAATGATTGTCCTGGCATAAAAAACTGTTTCATTTATTTTCGTTTTATATGGACGGTGGTGTAATTGCGGAAATGCAATGGTAAGATTAAGATGATTCCATGCACCAATTGTATACATAAATCCCGTTGCACCAGTTGTACATATGTGATTATTGTGTGGAAGCTATACTCAGAAGTTTGTGAGTTGCGACCAAACTTTAGTTTTTGGTTTATCTTGATGCCAGAGTGCGACTAATTTGGACTTCTTTTTAATTTATATGGAAAATTCAACATATCTGTGTCTTACTTTGTCCGAGTGTGCGTGTTCTCTCGTACTTGTTTGATTTTCTCATCCTTTGAAAATTTTCTTTAACCGGGCTCCGTGTGATACTTACTGTCGTATAAAAAATACGTGATCATAAGGAGCCGGGCTGTTCCCATTATATTTATAGAAGAAACATGTGTTTTCTTGTAAATGTAAAACATTAACAATTTTAACATGTTCACAGAGGATTTCTTTTAGATAACATAGCCTGGATGATAATTAATTTTTTTAGTTTCAAGCTAAGCAGGCAAATGCTAGAGATGCTGCTAGGCCCTAAAATGCACAATTGGGCCAAGCTGGTTGGGCACGGCTAAGGCCCATGAACTTATTTTGCCCGCTTCAGTTTGCTCTAATCGTGAGCCTTCCGTTCGCAAACCCTTTTCTCCGCTTTCCCCAGCCACGACCACGCCCACACCTGCGGCGGCGCGCCGGCGGCGGCAAAAAATTCCCACAGCAATGGCCACCAAATCCCAGAAGAACAACCCCAAGTCCTCCGAGAAGAAATCCAAGCCCCCGAAGCCCACTGAGGAGCAGCCGGAGCAGGCGGCGGCGGTCAGGAAGCCGAAGAAGCAGAAGGTGAGGGACGAGATCGACGAGATCTTCAGCGCCGCGAAGGCGGGAAAGAAGCGGAAGCCGCCGCAGCGGGAGGAGGCTGATGCCCATGGGGACAGGAGGAAGAAGCCCAAGGAGAGGGCCGAGGGGGCAGCAGCAAGAAGAAGAGCAACAAGGCGTCGGGGAGCAAGGGCAAGGGTCGGGTCGCTGACGACGACGACGAGGAGGAGTTCGAGGAGAAGCGGCCGCGGCGGCGCACTGCGGACGGGCTCGCCATATACTCGGCCGATGAGCTCGGGTTCGGCAAGTCCGACGCCGGTGGCACCCGCTGTGCCCCTTCGACTGCGACTGTTGCTTCTGAGTTCGTCGGCCGCCTCTTCCCTGCCGGAGGTGGTTTGCCGAGGCTAGTTCATTGTAGTTGTATTGGTTTGAATTTGGTGTCGAGTGTGCTTACATTTGTGATCTGATGAAATGAAAATTTTGTTCCTGAGCTGTTGCAATGCTCCTGGCGCCCTGCAGCTAAGAATTATGCATCATTGGAATATCTTTTTAACCTGCCCATCTCAGTGGAAAGCCTTTGATCAGCTACAGCTTCTGAATAATTCTCTGAATGCTGTCAACCTCAATGGGGAAAATGCTTCCTGGTTTTTCATGGGGAGTCATGCCTATTCTTCTAGGAAAGCTTAGCGGCACCTCAAGCTAGGGCTCAAGCAATGCTCATTGCTCATCCAGTCTTCAGGTGGCTCTAGAAATCATCCTGTCAACGTAAACATAAGGCCTTCTTTTGGCTGTTAATCCAAGACAGGCTAAGTACACGGAGTATTCTCAGATGCAAGAATATGGTGCTGCAGTCCTACAATTGTGTGCTATATAACCAGAGCTGTGAGGAAATGGTGTAGCACCTCTTCCTACACTGTGATTTCGCAAAAAGCCTGCTCAACTGAATCTGCCCTTTTTCATGGAGATAATCATCATGTTGTGCTGGAGCATTTGGATTGTATAAAAAACAATCTGATATACAAAGGCATTCCGGCCAGCACAGAAGCTGAGAAACAATCTGATGTAGTTTTTCAAGGAAATCTGTAAACGAGCTTCTGGTATTTCTGGCCTATTTTTGTCGGTTCATTCTTTCTGCCAAACGGGATTTATCTTTTGGGCCTATTTTTGTCGGTTCATTCTTTCTGCCAAACGGGATTTATCTTTTAGCGCATCAGAACTACTTTATAAACAAAGTGGTTCTTTCTCTGAGGTACATGCTGTATTATCTTTTAAGCACTGAATTCCCAATAAGTATTACGTGATGGTGCACATTTGTTTTGATGTGTGTAAATTAATGTAATGTGATGTATAGGTTTCCTGTCCTACTAAATCAATGCTTTGTCTTTATGCGACTCTGTTATACATGAGTGCCCAGCAAGCAGAAAGTGAAATACCATCCTATTTATCTGTGGGTATTCCAAGGATCAAAATTACCTACATGCTTTAGAGAAAGCTCTTGGCACATTAACACGATGGCTACATGATAATACATCTCTGGTCACGTACCTGGACTCTTTGGAGTTTATTAGCAATGTACTATTATAGCAAGTCAATACACTTTGGAAGAACTTCTATGAAGGAAAATCATCCCATTAATCTGGTAACTTGAACTATGTTCTGACAGCAATGCATCAGTTTGTTGATTCCAGCTTCACATCTTTTAGGTAGGTCTATAAGGTATTGGCACTGTAATTAGTGAATGCAAAAACTTTATTGATGCATGCTTACTGTAGAAAGTATGGCATTATGAACAAACAATGGTTCTTGATTTCACAAAGTATTTTGTCATTTCTGCTGTAACAGCTGTACGCAAATGTCTCAAGGAGACAACGAGAGATGGCATGATACAAGATCTGTCAGTAGGGTTCATTTTGTAAGGCTCAAGGAGACAACGAGAGAAGACATGATACAAAATGTCCAGTAGATTTCCTCAAGAACTGTCCGCGATTAAATTATCATCATGTCTTTTCCTCTTAGCTAGAATGAAATTACTTTCGCATATCCGCAGCAACGCACGGGGAATTTATCTAGTTATTAAGAATTTACATTAACACATCTAGTTGTTGATCAGCAGTAGCGAAATTCATAGCGTTTCAATGCTTGAAACATTGCCAAGTACTATAGTTATATCGTGGCGGTCATCCGGGAACTAGAATAGAAAGATGTCTTGCGCGTGTTTTTGTGGGTGTTGTGTTTGACAAGCTTGGTTTTTCCCCAGTGTGGTAAATGAGTTTTTTTCCCCCTTATTGTTTGGCTGAAGATTACGTGTGTTCTAATGGGAGGAGCAACTCAGAAAGCTGCTACCTCAACGTGAAACGACCTCGTGCGATGCCGTTTCAAAATTAAGCCTGCGAGTGCTGATTGATTGCTTTGAGAAATATATCAGGGCGCAGGGGAATGGGATGCCAGATTACACAATATACAACTCTTGAAGGCTTCAATCATGCCAAATGTGAAATGCCCTTCTGTTTCTCGGTGGGAGTACATTCTTTTTAGGCATGCCTCAACTTTTGGTATGCGTTTTCTCATGCTGTGAAAACTGAAATTAGGCAGAAGTAAGCAATACCTATAAACTTTGCTTATTGTGTGGTAGTTTCCAAGTATCGTTACCACTGTTCAGAGTCTGCCTGTCAGTTTGGAGAAGATAGGATTCCCCGTAGTGTTCTTGGAGGCTTGGCCAGAATGCGATTGTTCTTCAGTTCAGTCTGGGCCTTGTCCACGTGTATCACGTGACGGCCATGATTTATTCGCCGGCCGGACTGGATGCGGCCGCTGTCCACCGTCATTGTGACTGGCAACGGCCCAACCCAAACGCGGCTCTTGCTCTTCCCTCCCGATCACCCACCTCGGCCTCGCCCAGCACGACGTGGCACGTGGAACGCCACACAGTGTGTGAGGGACTGAGAGGGAGCAAGCGAGGTCGCCGAGCAGATCAGTTCCAGCAGCAGCCGGAGCGAGCGAGCGAGGCGTGAGCGTGACTGATGGCGGCCGCGTCGCTGCTGAGCCGGGTTCGGTGGCTCCTGGTGGAGCACCCGGCCGTGGCCTCGTTCCGCTGGCAGCCAGGCCGCACGGTCGGCGCGACCGCGTCCTTCGCGGCCGCGGTCATCTGCGGCTACCTCGGCGCGGTGCTCGTCCTCCACCGCCTCGTCCTGCCCCGCCTCCCCCGCTGCCCCCGCGTGCGCTCCGCGTGGCATCCGCCGCCCACAACGCGGTCCTGCTGGCGCTCTCCGCCGCCATGGCCGCCGGGTGCGCTCTCTCCACGGCCGCCACGGCGCCGGCGCCGCGGTGGGCGTGGCCCTTCTGCTTCCCTCGGGGCGCCACGGAGGCGTCGGGCCCCGTCTTCTTCTGGGCGCACGTCTTCTACCTCTCCAAGGTGTACGAGCTCGGCGACACGCTGCTCATCCTGCTGGCACGCCGCCCGCTCACGCTGCTCCACGTCTACCACCACGCCGTCGTCGTCGCCATGTGCTACCTCTGGCTCGCCACGCGCCAGTCCCTCATGCCCATCGCGCTCGTCACCAACGCCGCCGTGCACGTCGTCATGTACTCCTACTACCTCTCCTGCAGCGTGGGGATGCGCTGGCCCAGCCGCTGGAAGCGCGCCGTCACCGAGCTGCAGATCGTGCAGTTCCTCTTCAGCTTCGCCGCATCCGTGGTGATGCTGTGGCTCCACTTTACCGCGGGCGGCTGCGAGGGATGGCCGGATGGGTGTTCAACGCCGTCTTCAACGCGTCGCTGCTCGCGCTCTTCCTCAACTTCCACGGCGCCGCCTACAAAGCCGCCAAGGCCAACAAGGGTAAAGCAGAATGACGAGGCCAGCGACAGCTTAATTTGCCGGCAACCAATTCCTCGTGAGATTTAGTTGGACTTCATTCAGTACGCTGTTGTGATTCGAGCAAACTTATGATTTGATCTTATTTTAACCACTCTCAAAAAACAGTTGTTTGATGTTGCTTCTTCGATGTGACAATTCGTGCAGCCAAATCTCTGATCCTGAATTGTTCGCATAGAATCACACACTGGTCGCCTTTTTTTACAAAAAACGGGGAGTTGTTTCCAACTATATAAAGTAATTTTTCGAATTCCCTCCAAAAAAACAAGTAATTTTACGAATCATGTCCTATGAAGTCAGAGTATTCATTGGATCCAAAAAAGCTTTTATATTCGGCACCAGAGCAGTATTGCTATGGTTAATTCTCTTTACTTATATAATAATAATGCATCCCCGAATGCAATTTTTGGTTTGGTCTCAAGCAAACTCAGCTGATGGTATGATGAGGATCTGAATCAGTGCCCTAAAGTCCACAGTTTTGATCACGCTCTTGCCGACGTTTGGTTCAGGGACACTAGAATTTTTGTGAGTCTCAATTTCATATTTGCTGATCGGTGTGCTCATGAGATTGCACACCAGTATCTGTATGGGGACCCAGGTGAGCATGCTTGACTTGACCCGCTGCCAAACTTTGTAACAACAGTTGCACTAAATGATGCTGATGCATCAGTGGGGATTGATGAATAGACAAAGGAGGTTATTTAAAAAAAAAAAAAAACTGTAGAAAATTTGTATTAATAATTGTAATAAAATATATACTCTCAACATCTACAAAAGAAGCAAATATGGAAGTCATGCCAGGCAAACTAGTTTAAGTTTACCACATTCATAACAAATAATAATAAACATGTGTTTAACAAAAAAATTTATAAAAATATATTATATTCTATAATTAATCTAATGGTATTTATTTTGTATTAGGAATGTCAATACTTTTTATACAAGTCAAAATCTAAACCATTTAACTCCTTAAAAAACGAGAATTGCATTTTTTTTTTTTTATGCACGTAGCTGAGGTAGTATACTACAAAAAATGCTAATATATATCATGAGGAAGCTAATATATATCACAGATGCTAGCACGTTATTATTATTGTTATTATTTGGTGAAAATAGTTTAACTTATTAACCATAATGGTACTATTTTTCCTAGGGCAGACGGACTATTGAAAAACAAACTTGGCACCAAAATACGAACAATATTTTCATATTCATTCCCTGACCTACAGTTTGTTTGATCTTAATGTGTGTCAATTTGGCTATTGAGAAGGTTTTCACGAAAAAAAAAAAAACTGACTTTGACCACTTATCTTGTTATAAAATATTTATAAAACAGCGAACTATATTCTTTTTAAAGTCCTCTGACAGCCCTGCTTCGCTTTCTGTAGTGCGGCGTCAATTTTGCATCAGGGTTTGCTATCATCACGACGAGAATGTACCATGAATATACAAATCACAACACAACAGTTGTATACCACTCCTACGTAGACTAATCGGAAAAGACAGTCTCAAAATACTGATGCGGACGAGAAAAGAGCCATTGATTGATAGATTGGCACCCACCAAAGTCGAAGCTCCTCCATTTTTCTAATGCACAAATCAGCAAAGCGTGCAGTCGAGAAAGACTACCATTTCGGCACTTCCGGGGCCTTCTCTAATCATGGAGGCCACATGGCGAGATTTAAGGGTTCTAGGAGAAGTTGGAGCCCCCTTTTATTTCGTCAAAAATCAAGAGACACACTATTTTACAACTTACCCCAAAAAACCCCCTGCTCATCTCTTTTCAAGGAAAAAAGAGCGCAACTAACACAAGCAACAATGTTCACTGTTCATCTCTTTTCATCTGCACCAGTGCTCTCTATCAGTGATCCACGAAACCATAAAACAAAAAGGCAGAAGGTACAGCACGAGTTACTTGGAAACAGATCAACAGAAGCATGAGACGTAGGAGAGAGAAGCTCTAGATTGACTAAAATTCCAGTGTACTACGCAATTTGCGCCTCGGATCATGCATACTCTTTTTTTTTTTTTTCTAGAAAAATTAGTCTTTACCCCAAAAACCGAGGTGATTGATAGTCTTTTCACAGGACGGACGTGGTGCTGCACGACTCCACCGATCTAGTATACCCGAACAAAGGCAAGGAAAGAAGAGGGGAAGAAAGATTTGTGCCACCTGCCTGCTACGAGCTAGAAGCTACTGGGCGCCCGGCCGGAGAAGGCCATGGCGAAGAGGAGGATGACGAGGTAGAAGAGGATGACGACGAGCTTCATCTGGAACATGGCGAAGAAGAGCTTGACCATGAACACCAGCAGCAACGCGTCGAATATGATCGTTATGGCCACCTCCAGGGGCTCCATCACGGGCCACCTCCTCCGACGCCGTCGACCAGACCACCAGCAAAGCTCTCTGGGACGAACCAAGAAAACAAAAACCAGAGAGAAAAAATTGGTAAAGGCGGATGGGATCGGTGTGGTGAGTGAGGGGGTGGGGAGGAAGCGAGGGGAGAAACCAGCGGAGTAGAAGACGCACCTGACTCCCCTCTGAAGGCGACGCGTTTTCCGCTTCAGTGACACGGCTTTGCCTTTGGCTTTGGGCCTTTGGCCTGGTTGGGGTCGTCGCTGATTCACGAAGGTTCGGAACAAAGAATAGCGGGCCCGCCGACGTAAACCACCGAGCTGACAGTCGCGCCGCGCACCCGCGCCCGCGTACACACCACACACACCACGGCGGATGATGGATCACCTGCCACTGCCACCGACTAGTAGACCACAGCGCAACAGCACACGGATTGCTAGACTGCTTAGGCACATGTGTGCATCTGGGCCGGTTTTTATTGGCTGATGATTGTTATTCAGGAATCAGAGTCGGTGCAGTCCCAGAGATCATCCCATGTGGCCATGTGGACAAAGAGACAAAATTGAGTGTATCAGAAGCATCGAAACTGAATAATCTGCGGGAACGAGCCGTAGCTCGGATGGCAAATGCTCCGGTGGAGGAGCAGCCGGTCGTGAGTTCGAGGCTTCCTCGACTCACGTACTCCCACCGGGGTTTTTTCCCCAACTTTTTAGGTACCCTCTCGTGTGGAGCCACAATGGGATGGCGACGTCCCGACGCCCTACGGAACCTAGATGGTTTTGTGATCTCTTCAAGGGGCGCGATCTTCCGAATCTTCGTGTAGTTGTAGGACCTGTTTATGTACTTGTGGTGTGAGTGAGGTGTGCGTGCGTGTGTGGTGTTGGTGTGTGTCGTTCATGAACAGATGCTACAACTGTATCGTAGATGAGGGGGTTAAAAAAAAAAGAAACTGAATAATCTGCAAGGAGGAAGACGAGTGAACATTAGCAATAGAATTAGCTTTGCCGGCCACCTCAATGTAGCTAAGGTTTACCACAAGGTCACGATTGCACACAGGTTAGATTAACAGCATTATGTCTCCTTTAACGGTAGCAATTACAATGCAAAGATTTTGTACTTACCAATTCGAGTTTCGAGAAACTATTTTCTCTTTGGAGGGCACAATTCACAAAGCTATAGTAGATTAGGACACAATTGAATTCACTGTTGGTTGGGTTCCACTGCTCCATGACAGTTTTCAAGTCTGGAAGAACTGTGTGTATCAGAAGCATCAAGACTAATTTACCTGCAAGAAGAAGATGAGTGAACAGTACATAACAACACTAGGTCTCTATTAACAGTAGCAACACATATGTAAAGATTAGTTTGAATCTACCTAACAATTCGCATTTCAAGAAATTAGTGTTTTGGAGGGCTGTATGGTTAGGCCACAAGTGCATTCACTATTTCCAGAGCTTGGTGGTGTTCCAATGCTCTAAGACCAGCTTTCAGGTCTGGAGGACTAAACTAACGAGCACAAAGAAAGAATACAATTATAAGAATGGCACAAGGTGGAGTAGTAGTAGCGAGGCAGTACACCAACAATCATAGGTGTGGATCTAACAAAATACTAACCAAAGCAGTGGATTCGGCCTGTAATCAGACCACTTCTTTCTACTAATACAATGACACACAGCTCTCCTATAAGTTCGGGAAAAAAAACAAGAGTACAAGCATGAAGGTCCAAAATGGAATCCCTTTCGCAGTTATGATTCAATTTAACAATCAATATAGCTGTTAAAACTACAGTAGGTGACGCAATAAGCATATAGACTCATTGACTAATCATAAAATTTCACTGCAAAAACATACTGGAGAATCCAGAATATGTAAAAATTCCACCCCCTTGCATGTCTTCAACTTGATAAAAGACAAGTGCTTTCATACTGGACACATTAAATTAAACTATACAAGGATGCAAGAAATTATCATCAAGAAGCTTTATTATTTTTATTGCTGTTTCATTTTTTTTTCCCTGTTTTTCTCTTTGTATAGTTATTACT
The DNA here is from genome assembly GCA_015847255.1 of Hyparrhenia diplandra. Lineage (NCBI taxonomy): Eukaryota > Viridiplantae > Streptophyta > Magnoliopsida > Poales > Poaceae > Hyparrhenia > Hyparrhenia diplandra. Next base: position 40,108 of record JADLZK010009247.1, on the reverse strand, counting down.
TTTTGTTCCTCCATTTTCCTTTAATTTCTTAGTTTGCCTTTTGTTTTCCTTCAAACATTTTCTACCTTTACTCATTGGTTTTATTAATAGAATAATGACAGGCCGCTCTACTCGGTTGAAGAAAAAATAGTGCTTGCATAAGACCATTCATCTCATCACTCACTGATTTATGATCAGACAACAGAATATACAATCAGCATAATGATATGCACCTGTTTTTCATGGTAAATGCAACGAATTGGGGAGATCTTCCAAAACTTCCATTAAAAAATTCTTCTTGACCAACTGGAATGGTGGATCCTTCATAGGCTCTCAATTCAAAAAGAGAACCCATAGCACCAAATCAGGGTCATATCATCATATTTCAGTGAAACCAGCCTATCGTACCTATGCTTAGACTTGAACTTGAAACACTATTTGTAGTATATTTACATCCTCTGGAGCACTACCACTGTAATCTTCACTCTCTATGTAGCTGAGGTGCCAAGAAAAGATCCAGTAGACAGATTCAAATTTTTTGGAAAGAGGGGCTGTAGTTTCTCTACTGTTCTTCTGAAGCTGGTTCAAATCATGTGAGCTATGTTAAGTTGCCAAAGTTTTGAGGAACTGGGTGAAGTAGAGCGTCACAACAATAATGTTCAAAATAAGTGTACTGAATTTCAATAACTTTAGGGCACAATTCTCCACCATGAAAGCATTCATGACCTGAAAAAAGAATTTGCTGATTGCTACTGTTTAGAACCAGATATCCTTGAATACCTGTGCAAGCCACTGCATCAAGAGGACCCACATTCACAAAGTTAATTATCCATCAACTCTATTCTGCTACTTTACCTTCCTGAAAATTGAGAGGGCACAGGAATCCTCATTTGCTCAGAAGTCCGAACTGTCCCCACTGCAGACCAACCATCACAACAAATTCAAGCAGTAAGTTCCCACATCAGCAAATCCAAGATCTCATAAATTTCCATTGACAAAGGATGCTTCCCTTTCCAAGAAAAGAAGGCATGATATTGTCCCCTTAATTGCAACCAGCTGCACCCACCATCTTTCTTAAGGCTAGCTCCTTGCATCAGTATCCTCGTCTCAGCAGCATCTTTCCATTTACCACACGATGCATACATGTTTGAGAGTAGCACATAGCCTGCTGTATTATCCTTCTCTAACTCATGAAGTTTCTTTGCTGCCCTCTCACCAATCTCCTTGTTCCTGTAAGTGTTGCAAGCACTCAGAAGAGATGACCATGAGCTTGTGTCTAATTTACTTGGAACCTTCATGAGAAGCTCTTCTGCTTCTGGCAAACGGCCAGCTCTAGCTAGGACATCAACCATGCAAGTGTAGTGTTTATCTTTAGGAGGGATGCCATGTGCCTGCATTGATTCAAAATAATGTATGGCTTGCTCCACCAAACCACAGTGGGAACAAGCAAATAGAATACCTAGAAATGTATGCTCGTTTGGTGCTATTTCATTTGCTATCATATCCTCAAACAACAAAATAGACTCTTCAGCAAAGCCATTTTCTGCAAGTCCCTGAACCATGGCAGTCCAAGTGATATTATTTTTTTCAGGCATTTGATAGAACATCCTCCTGGAGCTTTCCAAATCCCCTGACTTGGCATACATGTCACTGAGAGCAGTCCCCATAAAGACGTTATCTTCGATTCCAAGCTTGACAATCCCAGCATGAACCATCTTGCCCATCTCTAAAGAGCACAAGTTTGCACATGCAAGCAGAACACTTGACAAAGTGATCTCCCCTGGAATCTGTCCTGAAGCCAACATTGCACAGAAATAATTTAGTGCATCATCAAATCGTCGATTTTCTGCATAACCAGAAATCATTGCATTCCATGAAGCTACATTTCTTGCAGGCATCTTCTTAAAGAGCTCCTCTGCTTCCACCATTTTACCATTCCAGCTATAACCTGAAATAAGAGAGTTCCAGCATACTGTGTTCTTATCTGGGAGGGAATTAAAAATCCTTTGAGCATCCGTGCATTGCTTGCATTTTCCGTACATGTCAATCAAAGAGCTGGATACAAATAAATTGGTACTAGAGCCCATCTTCAGTGCACTGGCATGTATCCTTGTTCCTCCCCTTAAGTCATGAAGGGTAGCACAAGCACTGAGCACACTAGAGAAGCATGAAATGTTTGGCTTGCAACCATCAGCAAGCATCTGACTGTAAAGCTTCAATGCTTCTGCAGCATCACCTTTCTGTTCATGCCTTGCAATCAAAGTACCCCAGGAGACCTCGTTCCTCTCAGGCATTGCATCAAGAACCCGTCGTGCTCCCTCGAGGTCACCCAAGTCAGCATACACACCAAGTAATGCAGTCCATGAGACGACATCCCTCACCTCCATGTCATCAAACACCCTGTGTGCCGCAGCTGCATCTCCCATTCTTAGATACAGAGTGATCAAAGAATTGTGTAGCTCAATACTCTTTTCAAGCAAGTTCCATTTGATTGCCAATCCCACCACACCCATGGCAAGATCAAATTCACCTGCACCAACACAGGCCTTGATCACACAAATAAGAGTAACCACATTAGGACTCACACTGCAGCTTAGCATCTTGCGGAACACAGGGAATGCATCCTTGTGGAGTTCATTGCGGACAAACCCAGCAATCATGGCTGTGAAGAAGGCAACCGAGTGAAGTGGGCATCGTTCATACAGCTCAACCGCCTCCCTCACAGACCCACGCTTCATGAGTGCGTCGACCATGGTTGTGTACGACACGACACTCTTCTCGGGCATTCCGTCGAACAGCCTGCGGGCAGAGGCAATGTCCCCGGCCTTCACATGCTCCGCCACCATGAAATCGTAAGTGAAGGAGGATGCTGCATCGGCGGCAACGCAGTCTCGGAAGACCCGGTCACGGTCCGCGGCTCGTGCGAAGGCGGCGTATGCTGTGAGGAGGTTCGATGCGACGGAGCGGTCGGCGGCGAGGCCAGAGCGGAGGGCGTGCGCGTGTAGGGAGAGGACAAGCGGCAGGGAACAGGAGGAGGGCGCGTAAGCGGGCGTGGCGGTTGAGGCGGCTCTCGTAGCGCGGCAGTGGCGGAGGAGGGAGGCGCAGGTCTCGGAGTAGGACTTGAAGGCCTTCGCCGTGGGCGCCAGCGGTGGGCCGTTAGCCAGGCGGAGCTTGAACGCCCTTATCGGGAGGGTTAAGGGAGAGAGGTCTTTCTCCGCCTTACTCCTCGTCGTCGGTGAAGTCGGCGCCTTGGCCAGCTCCGGCGATGGCCGTGGCCGTGGCGGCCGTGACCGCCTCGTGCGGACCGCCGCTCTCATGCCCCCATGATTCGAACTGCGAAAAGACTTGCAGCTGTCCTCGCTCCTCCTTTTTTTTTTTTTTTTTTGAAGTGGGACTTCGATGTCTTTAATCATACGCGATAGTGGGCTGCTCAGCTGGGCTGGCTGGGCCACATTGGCCCGGATCAGTAACACATCAAGACGAACACGAAGCCAACGATATGAACAAAGCAAGCAGCATGATGTCATCCATGATGTTGAATGTTGCTGCAATTTCTGAGGAAAACATTTACAGACAAATCGTGCTATGTGCCACACAGCCTGCGGTCATTTCTAACTAACTATCACTCTCAGAAAGGAAATGCTAGAAACAAGAGTTCTGCACTCTACAGCAGCGCTGCTGGAGATCCTCACTGGAATTTCTCCATCCCATAGGTATCTTCAGCTCCACTGGCCACCTTTCTTCTCCTCTCTGCTATCATCTCGGTGTATGCCTGAGAGAAGCCACCACAGGGTCAGTTCTGTCATTCTTTGAACTACATTTCTAACACAACAATATAGAAGAAATGTTCAGAACAGGGTTAGGACAAAGGTATTTGACACAGAAGAAATGATAAATTGACTGATATGCTGCAGCTAGAGTTTGGAATTGGTAGGACAAGCAATGCTCCTGACTCCAGACTAATAGCCATCTCGATAGGAACTACTAGTAGAAGTTTTCAAGCCAGTAAGCAATTCAGTATTCTGAGCTTTGGCATGGATGAGAGTAGTTGCTACCCTTTGCATCTGTCAAACTAGGTGCAAGGATAATATGAAGTGTACAATTTGCAGTTTGAAAGCATCATATGCTAAAGATGATACAAAACTATGTAAAACCACATGTGTTATCTTCCTTGATTAACACTCGGAAAAAAGATCATGATTTTTGAAAGAACTAAACTGAAGTCTGGATCACACATTACAAGAACAACTTCTGATCAATCATCTGATTAAATGAAGTTGCAAAACAGAAATTAAAAGAAAAAAAAAATGATGTGCAAACCTTAGGGTACGAATATAGAAATATGTACCACCATGCACATATTACGAAAAGAAACTCCAGCAGTAATTACAGCAGATTGGATAAGCACCCAACTACAGGCGAACGCAACAGTTCCTGTAAGCAATATTGTCCAAGGCTGACACCTGAAAAGGGGGAAATACAAGACGTGAGCAAAGAAGCTAAGCTTATAGAGGCTATATTCACATAAGGTAAAACTCATAATGTTTGATAGAAAACAGGAACATGAGAAGAGGTGTGGAAAAAGCTAACAACTCCTTTCTAGACTATAGATATGGCGCTATTCGCATAGCTCCATTACCTCATCATGAATTTTGGAAGCTGAATGTTATTGTGTACAAGAACGAAATACAATAAAAATTATCATCAACTACATCATGGCTTCCTTACACTTAACAGCAAACAAATAAAAAAAAATGAAAGGGCTAAGCAAGGAGCAGATTCTTCAAAGTGGAAGTTCATGTCTATTGTATTTAGTAATGCATGCGCCAGAAAGGTTGATGTCAAGGCGGTGACATCAGAATGCTGGTGGAAGGCGGTGGATGTATCGTTGAGCTGGTAGCTTTGATAGATGTTTGGTTTTACTGTTGCTTAGCAGGCTGTTGCCGTTTAGGTGTGGAACCTTTCGTTTCAGGTTTTAGTTTTCTGGTTGGTGTAATGGACTCCCCTCTTCAGCAGAAGTTGGGGTTATGGATTAAACCTGCGCTGTATTGAATTCTGGTCTTTTGGCAATAGTTAAAACGACGGGGCATCTGCCCTCCAAAAATATTTAGTACATACGCCATTCACAAATTTTCATCAGAAGTTCAGAACCAATGTTGACAATGATAGTAAGATAGATTTCGATTTAAGAAAACAAACAAGCAGGAGTAATAATTCAGAATCCAGCTACATCAGACAATAAACAAAGCTACGATAACAAATTTGGGCATATCTACGATGTGTTGGCAAATAAAGCGTGCTTAATGTCTGCACCATCATAATCTTCGCCAATTTTGCAATGAAATAACCAGCAAGAAAAAGCTACGGAGGAGAGGAGCAAAGGAACGCACCAGGCAGGCTTGGTGTCCCAGACAGAGTCGTACTCGAGGGACAGGTAGTTGAGGTACCCATCCATGTCGTCCACCACCCCATCCTCGTCAAAGAACGCCGCCGCGCCGCTCTTGCCGCCCTCTCCCTTGCCCCCGGCGCCGCCGCCGCCTACCCGCGCCACGCCGGCGCGCCTCTGGCTCCTGCCGCAGAGCTGCATCCTTGTGGCGGCAGCGGTGGCAGCACAGGAGAACAAAGGGGAGGCGCGGCTAAGGCCGCTCGGGTGCCGCCGCATGGGCAGGCCGGCGGCGTGGATGGGTAGAGCAGACAGAGCGCGCCCATTTCTTGGCTTGTGCTCGCAGTACGGCGTCGGCCTCTTCTCCCAGCTGCTTCCGTCCGGCGGCTGCCGATGCTGCGGTTATGGCCAAGTGTTTGCTGTGTTTGCTTTGATTTCCTGGCAATTTTTGTTCCGTAAAATTAAAAAAAGAATTTGGCAATTCTCAGAGGTTCCGGCCCAATAGAAAGAAGCCTTGATATTGGAGATGGCCTGTTCTTGCAGCCCAGATCTTCATGACGGTGTGTCCGGTTTTGTACAAGTCCTTTTTATCTATTTGTCTCTAATTAAATCAACTTTTAGAGTTATTTTAAATAGGATTTTATAAGCTTGATAAAATTTATAGAAAATAAATAATATCAAAATTTATATAACACAAAAGCAGTAGTATTAAATAGACACCATGAAATATGTTCCAATAGTCTACTTATTTGGTATCATAGATGTTAGTTATTCCCTTTAGTGTTGATCAAACTTATAAAAGATCGGCTTAATATATCTATAAAAACTAATTTATTTGGGAACAGAGAGATTATTCGAACTACCTTTCCAATTTTGTTTTAAATAACACCGCCACCCCTCACACCCAAAACTTTTATAACTATTTAAATTATACCTCGCTATATTCAAGGCGGTTTCATCTCCTTTTTACTTCAAGAATCTTTTAAATATGTGATAAAAAAAAATTAAACCGTGAAAAACTGTCATGAACCAATTTGAGGTGGGGCCTATGGGCCATGCATGCAACACAAGGCCCCCTAGCGGTGTGCGTCTTGCGCGGCAAGGCTTGCTTTACCGCCGCCGCTTTCCGTCTCCATCGCGTCATCGGCCGTTATTAAGTAATAGATATTTAGGGAATAAATATAGGAATAAAATAGGAAATAAATATGTTGCTTATAAGAGAGGTATTCCAATCTATAAGGAAACCTCCTAGATATTTCTTAGCAAGCAAATCTCCCTGGACTATAAATACAAGGGGCATGTAATCGTTTGGATCTTAAAATCGAAAAATTAAAAGGGTAGCTCCCTAAACAACTTATCTCTCCAGCTCTCTCTCTCTCTCAACCCTCACACCCTCCAGCGCCCCCGCGGCGCCCCCCCCCCCCCACGCCGACCGCCCGCCGCCCCACGTCACCACCTCCCTCCCTCCACCGATCATCAAGAAGGTGTCAATTCCGCCCAATCTAGCCGAATCGACACCGGGTATCCGAGACCGGGACGATTCCCACCACCGACGGCTTTCGACCACCAACAACGTCAAGATCCGATGGCCAACCACAAGCACGCCGAAAGCTGCGGATGGAAATTCGCGAGCTTGCTTGATTCCATGAAGGTAATTCGTGGCCACCTTCACCGCCCTCTTGAGAAGCTCGATGATCGGCTGTCCCGACGACGCATAACGACGACACGTTACCACGGGCGCCGCCAACATCGCCGCCGCCGCCATGCCCGCTTCCGACATCAACAAAGATCATCGACAACTACATCGCGACCATGGAGGCAAAAGCCATGGAGGCAAAAGCCATGGAGGAAAATTCAGCCCCATCATCGATAAGTATGCCAACCTTTGAAATCTCTATGTTTGGTTTTGGAAATTGATGACACACTTGTGGACTAATCCTTTGCTCTAAGTGATGACTTAGAGATAGGATTAGATGGATGACAAGGAGCATGATGATCATGAACATGGGCGTTGATGGTGGATGTAAGTGCAATCAAGCTCTAAGTGGGTTTTTGGCGTTGATGACCACCGAATTAGGGGACTAATGAGATTTACTGAAGATGACATGCGGGGATTAAAATGTGGAGTTGATGTACAGGTTCAAAGGCACCCAATAAGCTAGATGGTGGTGTTTCCGGATCAAAGGCGTTTAAATTATTTCATATTTTGAATCTTGAGTTTAGGAAACGCCGTACTATTAAGAGGGATCCTAGGATTCTCGGGTACACGTGGACCAAGTGCTCTAATTCTTAAATCCGGACACTAAACATCACTCCAAGCCCCACCGGCCCGGCAATTCCACTTGATTCTCACCTTTTTGTTGTCGGGCTGCGGCGGCGGCGCCCGCGCATTGGTGCGGCGATGCGGCGCCTACGCTACGCGATCTTAGCGTGTCGATCTTGGCGGTGCCACACTTAAATCCTACCGTTGGGTGCGTGGGTTATAAATACCCATTCTACCCCTCCCACAACGGTTACCGTTCACTTCATCTTCTTCCTCGAGCGGACGGCCGGGAACACCTCTTGCTCTCTCTCTCACCTCCATTGAAGCACCTTGAGCTCCCCACTCCAATCTCTCACTTCCCACCAGGGGGATTTTTGAGGGAAACAAATTGCAAACTTCGATTGGAGACCGGATCTACTACTTTCCCCACTCAAAAGAGCATTTGGTTCACATTTGGCCGGAACCCTAGGGTTCTTTACTCTTGGAGCTTGCTCCTAGATGGCTAGGCGTCGCCCTTGAGCTTGCCCCCTTCGTGTGGCAGCCTTGGAAGGTTTGTAACCTCAACACAACAAAGAATACATTACCCCACATCTCTAGGGTTAACTCCCTAGACTTGTGAACGAGGGAAAAAAGCAAGCCGGTGGGCAAGCTAAGCCTTGTGTGGCAACCTCAACAACATGGACGTAACCCGGCTTGTGTGGCGCTTGGCCGAACCACGGGTCAAATCCTTGTGTCTCGTGTTCTTTACATTCTTGCATATTTTGTCTTGTGAGATAGGGCTTCGACCCGATCTACTTTGTTGCAAGGTTTTACGCCATATTAGCTCGTCCTCCGTGAAGTATTTGGTTGCGGGAAGGAGTGTGAATCCACGAACTTCAAGTTCATAGCTCTCGATTCACCTTGGAGTCACTACGTGAAGTGACACGCCGGCAGATGCCGCCGCGTGGACGCCGGCGGCCGCGCCGCACCTTCCCTTCCGACAGGCCTCGGTTCACTTCTCTGTCTCGTCCGGTTATTTTCACGGCGGTCAGCCACTATATATACGGCGATCTTGCGCATATATATCTTGACAATTGCACTAAGTTTTAACAGTCAAATTTTAGGGTAAGCCTATTCATCCCGCCCACCCCTAGGCTTCCATCGGATCCTACAAGTGGTATCGGAGCAAGGATACCGTGATACGCTTCACCGCGTGAAGTATGGAGGCACCCGAGGGATCGAACAAAGGAGGCAAGACCACCGCCCCCGTGGAGGAGGTGGAGGCTAGCGGCAATGAGCTTTCTCTCGGTGCGAGCCAAATGAGAGCACCATCAAGGGTGATGCTACCGACGTCGAGAGAAAAAGCCACAAGACTAGCAAGACGAAACACAAGACGGCAAGAAAGAGAAAAGAAGAAGCTTGAAGAGCAAGCTAGTGTTAAGCTTGCCGAGAAGCTTCAAAGAAAAGATCAAAGAAAGATGATTCGTGAGGCAAGAGCTGCTAGGAGGGCAAAGAAGGGGAAAAGAAAAGGCAAGAAGAGGAAGCGAGTCAAGTGAGCTATCAAGTAGCTCAAGATGGAGATGATGACATCTCCTACAACAAGAACAAGAAGAAGAAAGAAAAGAAAAAGGATGAGTGCAGCGTCAACAACAACAAGTTTGCCGCCATATCCTTTAACTACTCTTCTTATTTGACTAACCGCGATAAGAAGTCCTTCATCAATGTGCCCGCAGAAAGTTGCCCCGTTTCGATGGGACCAACTATGCCAAGTGGAAGCACTTGATGAGAGCCTATCTTAGCGCTCTTCACCCCGGTCTTTGGGAGGTTGTGTGCAAAGTGGATTTCAGCCACCCGGTGAACCCCAAGGAGCCAACAAATGAAGAGCTAGCAGCTGCCCACATCAATGGTCAAGCCACGGGCATCCTCCTAAGTGCTCTAGAAGACAATGAGTACAATAGGGTGATGAATGTCAATGAAGCAAAGAAGATTTGGGACACTCTAGTACTTGCATATGAAGGTGTAGACAAAGTGAGAAAAGCCAAGATTGACTTGCTAAAGGCCAAGCTCAACCGGTTCGTGATTCTTGATGGAGAAGGGGCCCAAGAAATGTTTGATCGGTTGATGGTGCTAGTTGGCAAGATTAGAGGATTTGGAGATGAGGATCTAGATGACCACACCGTTGTCAAAATTATGCTTGAGGCATATACACCTAGAAATGACATAGTGGTCACCTTGATTCGTGATAAGAAGAGGTTTGAGCACTTCACTCCAAATGATGTGCTTGGTAGGCTGCTCACCTATGACATGCAAAGAGAGGAGACAAATGAAAGAAGAAAGCTTGGAGAGTTGCAAGCAAAGCTTGAGGGAGTCAAGATCAAGGATGTAGCTCTCAAGGCAACCAAGACAAGCAAGTCAAGCTCCTCCAACAAGGTCAAGAGCGAAGAAGCAAGCATCTTCAAGTCAAGACAAAGAAATGAAGAAAATGCAAGAGAACATTGATGCAACCTCTTCCTCTAGTGATGATGAAGATGATGAGGCTGATTACAAGAAGATTGATGACATGGCCTTATTCATGAAGAAGTATGGGAAGGGGATGAAAGCAAATGGCTACAAGATGGTGCAACGAAGGTTTCCAAACAAGAAAAAGAAGACATGCTTCAACTGTGGCAGCACCGAGCATTTTGTTGCCGATTGTCCTTATGAAAACAAGAACAACAAGTACAAAAAGGACAATGGCAAAGACAAGAAGCAAGACTACAAGAGAAAGGGAAGGAACATGGGTGAAGCTCACATCGGCCATGAGTGGGACTCAACTAAAGAGACAAGTGAAGAGGAAGTTCATGTTGCAACTTTTGCTATGCAAGAGACCTCTACACCCAAGCTCTTCAACAAAATGACCGATGATGAGGAAGATGACAATGACTCCACGCATGTTTGTCTTATGGCCAAGCATGGGAAGATAAAATCCACACCCAAGCCTTCTCCCTCTCTTAGTGATGAATCTAGTGATCTTAGTGAAAGCTCTAGTGAAGATGAATCTAGTGATGATGAAGAATATGTTAGACTCACCAAGAACCTACATCCCAAAACTAGAGGTTTTCTTGCTCAACTAATGGCGGATTTAGAGAGTACCCAAGCGGAGTTAGCAACTAGAGATGGTCAACTTGATAGACTTGAAAAACTCTATGTTGATAACAAGGATGCTCTTGTAGTCGAGAGAGAAGTGAGGTGGCTTCCTTGCAAAAGAGCCTAGCTAATGAGCAAGGAAACCATGCTCTTACAAAGAAGGCTATGGTCACCCTAAATGGGAAATATTGTGACTTGCAAGACAAGCACAAAAAGCTTGAAACTGAACATAGCATTCTTAGTGAGAGCAACTCACATATTTCTGCCACAAAGGATACCTCTACTCCCTCCACTAGTCAAGGTTGTGGAAAATGCTATAATGTTGATATGAATGCTTATGCCACTAACCTTGCCAACATGAAAGCAATGGAGAAAGATATCACAAGGCTCACTTTGCTATGGTAAGAAAAGAAGGTGAAACCAAAGAAGACAACAAAGGAGCAATAAAGTTGAGGCTCCAAAGAAGCCCAACTACATTGATGGGAGAAATCCAAGAATCAAGGATGGACTTGGACACAAGCATGGAAACAAAACCAATGGTCGAAAGCGATCAATGGTGTTGAATGTATCAAATTCTTGAGCAAAGGCACGATGGGTACGAGAGACCTGCATAGAGCGTTGGACACAAGCCAACCCGAAGCTGTACTGCTCGGGCCGCGACGCGGCAAAGGTTGCGTGAGGGCGGGAGGCAGTGCCGCCCCAAGAAAAGGGAAGGTCACCTACACCGCCTCATTTCGAGAATAGACCTAAGAAGATGGTCCAAAAGCCCGTGAAAGAAGGTCCGTCGTCGAGAATCTTGTCCAGGCTGTTCCAAGAGGCCACTCCTATCAATCAAAGGCAAAAGCAAACAAGTTGGACTCCAATCCTTACTTTGAAGTGAAGGCAAACAACGGGGGAGGTGTTTGCAAAGTACATGGGCAGCGAGAGAAGACTTTATTGCAACACCTCTATATGGGTTCCCAAAGTTCTTGTGACTAAGGTAAAAGGTCCTAAGAATCTTAGGGGACCTAAACTTGTGAACTAAACTTGTTTTGCGGCATACTCCTCCGGTGGGTCAAATTGGGTGTTTGACAAATGGCTGTACAAATCATATGACCGAGAGAAAGAAGTATGTTCTCATCTTATTCCCAAACCAATGACGGCGGGGAACAACATAAGGTTTGGAAATGATGATGTGAGAAGTGTGATCGGTCTTGGTAACGTTGCTATCACAACCGAGCATAATATCTCGATGTTTTGCATGTTGATTCGTTGGGATACAATTTGTTGTCGGTCTCACAATTGTGTGAAAAAAGGCTACAATTGTCTCTTTATGGATGTTGGTGTGGAAGTTTTTCGTAGGAAGGATTCCTCTGTTGTCTTCACAGGCAAACTCAAGAATAAGCTTTACTTATTTAATTTCAACAAAAGTGAGGCTAAGCTTGAGACCTGTCTAATGGCAAAATCTAGCATGGGCTGGTTATGGCATCGCCGTCTAGCACATGTTGGCATGAGGAACTTGGCCAAACTACAGAAAGACAACCACATCATAGGACTAACAAATGTTGATTTTGACAAAGACAGGATATGTGGACCTTGCCAAGCCGGAAAGCAAGTAGGTGCACCTCACCCACCAAAGAGCGTGATGACCACTACTCAACCATTGGAGTTGATACACATGGATCTCTTTGGACCGGTGGCCTACCTTAGCATCGGGGTAACAAATATGGACTTGTTATTGTTGATGATTACTCCCGCTTCACTTGGGTTTTCTTTGTCTTTGATAAGTGTCGGTACAAGAGAAGGTGAAAACCTTCATCAAGAGGGCACAAAGAGAATTTGATCTACCCGTCAAGAGAATAAGAAGTGACAATAGGATCGAATTCAAGAACACCCAAGTAGAAGAGTATCTTGATGAAGAGGGCATCAAGCATAAGTTTTCAGCTGCATATACCCCTCAACAAAATGGTATAGTAGAGAGGAAGAACCGTACACTCATAGAGATGGCAAGGACAATGCTTGATGAGTACAAGACTTCGGACATCTTTTGGTGTGAAGCCATCAACACCGCTTGTCATGCCATCAACCGCCTCTACTTATACAAGAAACTCAAGAAGACTTCATATGAGCTCTTAACCGGTAACAAGCCTAAGGTGTCATACTTTAGGGTGTTTGGGTGCAAGTGTTTTATTCTCGAACAAAAGGCCCCGAACCTCTAAGTTTGCACCTAAAGTTGATGAATGTTTTCTTCTTGGTTACGGGTCAAATGAGCATGCCTATCGTGTTTTCAACCAAACCACCTGGTGGGGTTGAAATCACTATAGATGTGACATTTGATGAATCTAATGGCTCTCAAGTAGAGCAAGTTGATCAAAGTGTTGTAGGAAAGGAGGATCCACCTTGTGAGGCAATTAAGCAATTGGCTATAGGAGATATAAGGCCTCAAGAAGATCAAGCTAATGGAGAAGAGGATCCACCGGTTGTTCTTTGCACAAGATTCCGGCGACGTACTCGATGACCAAGTGCAGCACACGCTGTTGGAAGTACCCAAATACATGGCGTGCACGCAAGACCATCATCGTACGCGGCGATTGCGCGCCATCTACCTCGGCAAAGAATCGATCCACCCGCATCACCCTGTTCAACCACTTGATCTTGCTCCAATTCTTGAAGCTGATGATGAATATGATGAAGATCAAGAAGAAAAATGCGGAAGGCGTTGATCACCCACGACTCATTTACAAACAATTCAACGGGATCATCCCGTTGACAACATCCTTGGGAGTCTTCGAAAGGGAGTTACTACTCGATCTCATCTAGCCGCTTTACGTCAACATTTCTCGTTTGTTTCATCTTTGGAACCGCAGAAAAGTAGATGATGCTCTCAAGGATCCGGATTGGGTGTTGGCCATGCAAGAAGAGCTCAACAACTTCAAAAGAAATGAAGTGTGGGAGTTGGTGGAAAAACCCAAGACTAACATCATTGGCACCAAGTGGGTCTTCCGCAACAAGCAAGATGAAGATGGGTTGGTAACAAGAAACAAGGCAAGATTGGTTGCTCGGGGGCTTCACTCAAGTAGAGGGCTTGGACTTTGATGAAACCTATGCACCGGTGGCAAGACTAGAATCAATTCGCATTCTTCTAGCCTTATTTGCCCATCATGACTTCAAGCTGTACCAAATGGATGTCAAGAGTGCATTCCTCAATGGCCCACTACAAGAGGAGGTGTATGTTGAGCAACCACCCGGTTTTTGAAGACCCCAAGTTTCCCAACTACGTCTACAAGCTCCATAAGGCGCTCTATGGGCTTAAGCAAGCACCTAGAGCATGGTATGAATGCCTTAAGGAATTCTTGCTCAAACAAGGCTTTGAAATAGGCAAAGCTGATCCTATCTCTTCACTCATAAAGTTAGCAATGATATATTTGTATGCCAAATATATGTCGATGACATAATATTTGGTAGCACTAACAATATGTATGTTGAGCAATTTTGTAGGACAATGACCAAGAGATTTGAGATGTCCATGATGGGTGAGCTAAAGTACTTCCTCGGGTTTCAAGTCAAGCAAATGGAGGAAGGGACATTCATTTGCCAAACCAAGTACACCCATGACATGCTAAAGAAGTTTGATATGGCTAAGGCAAAGCCAATCAAAACTCCAATGCCAAGCAATGGACATCTTGATCTTGATGAGGAGGGTCCAGCCGTGGACATGAAGGTATATCGCTCCATGATTGGATCTTTGCTTTACCTTTGTGCATCTAGGCCGGACATAATGCTTAGTGTGTGTATGTGTGCTCGTTTTCAAGCCAATCCAAAGGAATGTCACAACGTGGGTTGTTAAGAGAATCTTGAGATACTTAGTACTCACTCCTAACCTTGGCTTGTGGTATCCCAAGGGTTCCAAGTTCAATCTACTTGGCTATTCGATTCGACTATGCTTAGGTTGCAAAGTAGATCGAAAAAGCACTTCAGGGACATGTCAATTCCTTGGACGGTCCTTAGTGTCTTGGAGCTCTAAGAAGCAAAATTGTGTAGCCCTTTCCACCGCCGAGGCCGAGTATGTTGCGGCCGGTGCATGCCGTGCTCAACTACTTTGGATGAAGCAAACCTTGAAAGATTACGGATGTCATTTCACAAAGATACCTCTTCTTTGTGACAACGAGAGTGTCATCAAACTCGCAAAATAACCCGGTAGCACACTCTAGAACAAAACACATAGACATCCATCATCACTTCTTGAGAGACCACGAACTCAAAGGAGATATCGCAATTCGCCATGTGAGCACCGAAAAGCAACTAGCCGATATCTTCACCAAGCCTCTCGATGAGTCAAGGTTTTGCGCTTTTGCGTAGTGAGCTAAACATTCTCGATTCTCGTAACTTGGTTTGAATTCCAAAGACACATGCAATCTGTTTGAGACACTAGATCGACATAGGAAAAGTTTGTGAAAACTTTCATATTGTGTTTCAAAAGGATTTCAAATTCTAATCCGAAATTCAATGCCATTGTTAAATCTTGATGATCTGTCCCCGGCAATGAATTTTGGTGTCTCTGTGATCAAATTTGAGGAGAAATAAGTCAAAAGTGGCAATATATTCTCGGGATGATCGGGGCGGAGCGGCGGTGCCGCGTGTCTGCTGCAGCGATGCAGCGCGAGCACGGCGGTCACCCGGCGCCCAACCGTCTTGGCGATGCCGCGCTTAGGGTTTGGTGCCCGATCGGTCCGAAACCGGTATGGGGCCAAAAGTTTTTCTTCTTTCCTTTTCTACCCCCGTCGGCCCGTCCGGTTCCTCTCATTCTCTCCTCACCCGACTCTCCCTCGCGCCCGCTCTCTCTCGCACGCCTTGAAGAGCGGCCGCCGCCCGCACTGCCGCGCCTTGCGGACGCTCCTTTCGCTGCCGGGCCGCCGCCGCCCGCCGGCCCTCTTCCTCGTCCCCCGACCGGCCCTCTCCCTTTCCTCCGAAAGCGGCTTCTCCTCTTTCCTCTCCAATCAACGAGGTAACCTAACCCTAACTATGAAGAACTTGCCCGATCTATGCATTGTGTAGAAATTGATCATGGATTTGTACTTTCTAGTGATATATGAGCCTTAGTGAAGTTGTCTTGATAGTTGGATTCGTTGGATTTCGTGTTTCAATGATTTAAGTGATTTAGGGGAGGGCACGGCATTGCCGCCCCAAATGGAACTTGACTGTTCCTAGCTGATTCAAACAGCAAATATCCCTCAAATCACTTACTTAATTGAGATGGGAAATTGATTGAATTCATATACCAAAGAAATTTTCACTTTAGTTCATATTTCTCTTCAATCCATAGGCAATTTCTACTGAAACTGAGATTTGGTTTCTGAAAATGCTATGGATGTGTAGATTGTGTTGGATAGATGTATTAGAAGGTTATGGCGGGTGAATTTTGATTTTTCGAGCAAGTAGGAGCGGTGCCGTGCAAGCGTGGCAAGACACGGCAAGTGCCGTGCATGCGCTGGCGATGCCGTGCCTCCCTCGCTCTGTAAAGGCCCTGCCGCGACCCCCAGTTTTCACCCCGACAGGCTTGCTCGCATCAAAATTCACCTCTCTAATCTTCTTCTACATAAGTTTGGCGACTATACACTCAGATATGCACTTTCTTACCAAAATCCTATATTTTGCATAGATGGATCCAGGAGGTGATCCCCATGGCAAGAGGAAGATGAGGGTGAAGGTTGTGGACAAGAGAGGCAGAGGGAAGGAAGAACCCGAACAGGCGGGTGGCGGTGGGTCACCGGACTCACCGAGGAGCGGCAGCGGCAGCACGGATACACCATTGTGCCACCAGTGATCAAGGCACTCCGGAGCACCCTTCTATGTTTGACAACACATATATGGTGTCGGTGGAGGGTGTCTTTGAGATGGCGGCCCAGCAAATGATCCACCCATTCCAAAGGTGGTGAGCTACTTCAAGAAGCGAGGGAAGTGGTCGATGCTAGAGCAAGAAATGTCTATCTTTGATGAGCGGGCGTAAGGCATTGATGAGAGGTTTTGGGTGGCTTTTCACTCTAACTTCTATCGGACAGTCCTCCTCCATTCAACCAAGAGTAAGATCACCACAATGCATTACATTGATTTTGAGAGAATGGCAGACAAGGAAGAGGATGCCTTCAATGAGGCAATTGAGGCTTGTGAGAGATTTGAGCTGACTGACATCATGTCCTTCAAGCATGATTGGAATGAGGAGATTCTAAGTCAGTTTCATGCCACTTACCACTGGAACAAGCAATCTGACACAATCCACTGGATGACTGACAGGAAGCACTATAGGTTGGACTTTGTCACCTTTTGTCAGATTCTTGGTTTTGGGGCTGAGCACAGGACCTACACCGACATACATGAGATTGATGCTATTGAGATCAAGGTGATTAGGGAATTTGTTGGGCAAACCCAAGGGATGTAAATGGCAAGAGAAAGGGGTTAAAGGATTTTTTCTATGTGATGAACAACCTCTGTAGATGCACCATTGATCCCAAGGATGGGGCGACCTCGGATGTGAATGGCTATGCTAGGAATGTCTTAGCTCATTTCAAGAATGATGAGACCTTCAATGTTGGGAAGTTCATTTAGAGGCGGCTAGCAAACATACGGATGATGCTAGGGAGGAATCGCCATATGCTCCCTACCTTATGTTCATCATTGAGAGGGTCACCGGGAACATCTATCCCAAGGACTGCTTCCACACAGTCTACAACATAGAGAAGACCCATGGCTTGGATGGTGGGAAGACCAAATTAAGCGGATCCACGGCAGGAGGCACTTCACCGGCGAGAGAAACTTGGAGCACCTTCTAGCTCTAGGCCCGGGGAGGCACAAAGCAGGTCTCGATCCAAGGTGAAGAAATGGATCAAGGCCATCTTTGGGCACCGTGCATATGCTTCACAGCCAGACTTTTGAGTTGCGCAGGGAGGTGAGGCAGGCCTTCAAGAGTGTTATTGAGAAGCAAGGACTCCCAGTTCCTCCTTCTATTCCTAGACCACCTCGCATTTGACCTCCCGAGTTGTCGGCCACCGCCAGCTCGGTCGGGACCTATCGGACCGCTTGGTTCCTTTGCACAGCAGATTCCAGCTCGTCGCTCCACACGTCGCTCTGCGCAGACCCGATCTGTTATTTCAGAGGAGGATGAGGACACCGCTTCCAGTCGCGAGGACACTAGTGAGGAGTGACTCCGCTCTGTTTCTTCTCTTTTCTATGATCTTTTTGGTGCTTGACGCCAAAGGGGGAGAAAATTAGAAGAAATGAGAGGGGTCAAACTTAACTTTTTTCGACGCCCTGTATGTTCGAGGATGATGCAAAGAAATGATCTTCAATGTTTAGATCTTTTGAGAGTAGCTTGTTAGGTGTGAGTTCGAGAGAAACTCTATTTTATGTAATAATGCCACCTATGACTTGTTATTTCTCGGATTTGGTCGTTGGTTGTCTAAACGCTTTGTTTTATATAATCTCCGCATGGTTAGTTTATTTATCATGTCATATTTGTTGTGAATGCTTTGTTGCTGCATGTCTGTCTGACCGATAGGCGCTGGCAAGTGCCGCACCGGGCGCGCAGCGATGCCGCGCACATCGCGTGACAAACAACCTCTATGTGCTCTAATCTTTTTTCTATTGTCATATGCATCACGGATATATTTTTATGACACCCTGTTGAGCACCCCACAGCAACCATGGATGTAGGGGGAGGCCTTGCACACTTTCTAAATGTGTAACTTGACTTTTATGTCAAAATGAGAATTCAAATCTCGCTTACACATTTAGGGGGAGGCCTCACTACACCTAAATATATGAAATTGACCTTTTATGTCAATATTGAGAATTCAAGACTCACTCACATATTTAGGGGAGGTTCCTACATCCTTGGTCTTCGAAATCGAAGTTTGACTTTACATCTTATGTAAGCTCTAATTTGGTTGTCATCAATCACCAAAAGGAGGAGATTGTAAGTGCAATCAAGCTCTAAGTGGCAACCTCAACAACATGGACGTAACCCAGCTTGTGTGGCGCGCGCGAACCACGGGTCAAATCCTTGTGTCTCTCGTGTTCTTTACATTCTTGCATATTTTGTCTTGTGAGATAGGGCTTCGACCCGATCTACTTTGTTGCAAGGTTTCTGCCATATTAGCTCGTCCTCCGTGAAGTATTTGGTTGCGGGAAGGAGTGTGAATCACGAACTTCAAGTTCATAGCTCTCGTGATTCACCTTGGAGTCACTTACGTGAAGTGACACGCGGGCCGGTGCCGACGTGGACGCCTTGCGGTGCCGCGCCGCACCTTCCCGACAGCCCTCGGTTCACTTCTCTGCCTCACGCCGCTTATTTTCACGCGGCGATTGCCGCGCCTATACGCCAGCGATCGCGTGCATATATCTGTCTCGACCGGTGCACTAAGTTTTAACAGTCGAATTTTAGGGGTAAGCCTATTCACCCCCCCTCTAGGCTTCCATCGGATCCTACAAAGGGACATGATGGATCGTCAAGCTCGGTGATCGGCTTGAGAGGAACCCGGGAGATCAAGGCAAAGGTATCTTGATAGGGTTTTTCCTTTTGGTGATCAAGACACGATAGAGCGTGTGATCACATTATAGGATAGATAGCCGACTATCAAGAGGGGATGCCGCGACAATCCTTTGGTGAAGTGCTTCTAGGTCCAATTGACTTGCATATTGCATTTAGGACATGAGAGCACTAACTTCGATCTTGCCTAACTTTTCGACGTGCTAACATTGGTGATAACGTGATCATCTTGGGCGTGTTGGCAACCTACGGCAAGAGGCGAAGCAAGTTTGAAGCAAAGAGCAAAGAAAAAGATGAAGATCACCGTCACGTGGTGACCGGACGCGCTTCGGCATCGACCGGAAGCACTCACCGGAGCGTCCGGTCAAGTCGCGTCTGCGAGAGCTCTGCAGCCGCTTTTTTTGCGGATGCACCGCCGGACCGGGACCGGATGCTTCCGGTGTCGACCGAACCCCGGACCGGACGGCGCTGCGAAGGAGGGGCCCACCGTGGCCCATCGGTTGTCGGTAGCGACCGGCACCGACCGGCCGGACCGACCGGACCGGGTGGTTCCTGGTCGGTCTTGCCAGAGAGCAAATTTTTAAAGCAACGGCACTATTTCTCGAAGGGGCTCTATATATACTTGATGGCGGTTACGTAACACCCCCCGGTGTTACTATTACTAAAATATGACATGTCATCATGATCATTGCAAAGCATGCATGTTTACCTCACCATGTGTTGCATTGAACTAAAATAAGTTTATTTTATGTTTGGTTACGTTGTCGGTCGAAAAGACGCTGAAAGAATCGGATTCTAAGTTACCCCCCTTGTCGGAAACCCCGATTTGAAACCCTAGTTTGTCCCCTTTTCTTTTATTCAAAATTTATCAAGAATTTGAGGGTGGTCACAAAAGTGAAATGGTAGAGTTTTCAAAGTTGAGCAAAGTTGGTATTTTGAGTTTTCAAAGTTTAGTTCAAAATTTTAAGGTAATTTTGAATTCGACAAAAACCTTTTTACCCCCCCTTTTCCTTATTTCAAAATCTAGGCAAAATTTGACAAAACTTCCAAAAGCTAGTTTGTAGATCTTGTTGTGATGAACAAAAGATATGTACAAAGTTTTTCAAGTTTCTATATAATTTTAAAAGTAATTTTGAATTCAAATTTCTTACTTTTTGACCCCATTTCAAAAAGTCCAATTTCGAGGTCGTTTGATGCTCACTAACTCATATTTTTATGCATCAAAACTTCATGGAAAAGAATTAAAATATAATTAGATAACCTTATTAGGGGTTTCTACTAATGATTTCCATGAGTTTTGGTAAAGTTGTGATTTGCGAGGGACTTAACGTAGGAAAAATAACAAAATGACGTGGCATACGCCCGACGTAACGCAAAAGCAATCCAACTCCGAGACAAGTCCGAAAGGCTACGGGAATACACCCGACGTCAAAGAGTCCCAAAACCCGAAAATACATCATCTAGAAGACTCCGTAAGACACGACGCGCCGCGGGACCCGTAGTGGGCCCCACTGCGGGCCGATCGCCCAACTATTAGGCCGATCGGCCCGCCTACGCCGCCAATCGCCTCCGCTTCGAAGCTTCCTCCACCGCCTCCAAGATGCAATATAAACCGGATGATTATGGTCGGTTTGATCCGATGGCGTCGGTGGGGAGCATGGGATTAATCCCACATCGCCTGTTGAAGTTGAAGAGACAGAGGAAGACCCATATATAAAATGTGCCCAAGACCCTCAAGTCAATTCAATCCAAGTTGATCTAAAGCTTCACGCTCAATAAGAAGTAGATCAAGGAAGAGCCAAGACAGAGAAGAAGAGGAGACACCACGAGATAGGATAGCTAATTCATAGCTCTAATCTAGAGCCTAGTTTAGATAGAAAGTCGTTTAAAGAAGAGAGAGTGTATGCTCCGGTTACGGATCGATAAGTTACACTATGGTTCAATATAATTATTGTTCTCATACACCTTCGTGCTATTTCATTATTATGTATGCAATTAATTTACTTACACTTTATTCTAGTCATAGCATATTTGATATAGTCATTATTCATGGTAATTCGAAGTACTTATTCGTAGAGCTCCTAGTATATTATGCGCATATGCTAGGTAGTAGAGAGTATGTAAGCATGGTGCTTAGATATAATTTACTTTAAGCGGATTCACCTTATATGCCGGGTCGTGGGTAGATCGTAGTGGTGACAAAGACTATTGAGTCCTTTGCAATCCTCCCCGTGTATAAGACTAGTCGATAATGGTTCTTGGGATTATTTTGTTTCGTTCTTGATTTTCTTAAGTAATCTTCGGGTACACATTTTTATTTATGGTTTTGATTTATATATGATCTTATGCTATGCCTGCTTATTTCCACTTCGTAAATTCTTTGTATACTACATAAGAACTGTCCCCATTTGTCCTAAATCCAATCCTAATCTAACTAGGAATTAATCTTATCCTATTGTTCACCACGTGCACCTCTACCGCTTATATACCTTATCATTATTATCTTTTATTGGCTCACCCCTCGCTTAAGTAAATGCTAAACCACCGAATCTCATTAGTCTTCTATCACCGCCCTTAATCAAATGAATTGCTTATCATATCTTCCTCGTGGATTCGATATTTAAAACCCTTCCCGGTGAAATGCTCACTTTGACATCCGTGCGCTTATGGATCTATCTCTCTCAGAAGGTAACAAATACCAACAAGCATTTTAAAAAGTGGCCGTTGTTTTGGAAGATTTTGATAGCTTTTCTTTTTTGATTATTGATAGATGAATACTAAGTGTGGATTTGCTACTTAGCACCTCTCGCTAAAACGTAATTACCCGTGTATTGTCTATTAGTCTATCTTATGCGGGGTAATTGATTAATATTTTCGGTTAACCGACGGTAGGAGAATCCAAAGTGTACCCGAACTTCATAAACCATTAACATTGGGACTCTGCCGTGTCGTCGTCCACAAGAATTCAAGTGACGAATAAAGAAGCCGCACAACTCACGTATTCTATTTTGTGAGTAAAGGTAAGTATGATCGAATGTGAGAAGGTTTTTAAACTTTTAAAATCATATTAGTCTCATCATGATCATAGCCCTTCATCTCTATAAAACCTTTATGCTTTTGCCTTTGTTTACTATAGTATGCTTAAGTTTTGAAATATCTTCATACACCTTAGACATGATGCTTAATTTATTTTCATGGCTCAAGTTAAACATGGTGTTTAGTTTGATTCCCCAAAAACCGCAAGGTGTGTCGATTTTATTTCTAAAGGCTTTTAAATTAAACATGGTGTTTAGATTAAATTGCCTTCTTAAATTGAGTTGGACATTATGTCTAGGTTGATTTTTGGACCGATAGTATACTTTAGTAGATTCTCGGTTATCTTTGTGAGACTAACCCCTGCAAAAAAAATTGTCAAATCCAATTTGGGAAAAGAGATTAGCTTACGCAAGATATGTAATGAACTCCAACAACTCGCACAAAAGAAGACTCAACTCACTCCTTACGAAAGGACTAACCGTAAGTGCCTAAATACTCAATTTGTCTTTTGTCGCAGTTACCTTTGCCTTAGCCACGCTTTTAAGTGCAACCGCTTCATAATAATAAAAAAACAAAAACAAATTTATATAATCGTGCTAAGTTTTTAAAAAAAAGAACCATCATTATGTTAGCACAAATAAATTATATGGACAATAACCCTATTTTCAATATCATTGCTATCCTTCGGGTATATGTCCACTAATCATTTGCGGAAAGAATCTGTGGTGGCCACGTTCATGGACCTACCTCACTACCACTTCCACTACAAAAAAAACAGAGGAGTACCAAGCCGAGGGGCGATGAGAAGCGGGATCAACGTCAACCTACATCATCTTATCAAAGACTTGCTTGCTCTCATCACCTACAACAAGAAATACACCGGTAGGAACGCACTCCAATCAATGACGGGCAAGCATAAAAGAGAAGTCACAATAATGCCTTCGGACCATGGAGGACAAGGATGTCACCAATGAGGTTTCTCCCTCGATCATCAAGACGACCCGGTGTGCTACACATCATCAAGAAGAACACTCCACACCACGCCGTTAGAGGACAAAGCAATCAAGGAGGGACTCCAAGTTTACATCTCAAATGAGCATCCTTTTGTCAACCGTAAGTAAAAGAAGATGAAGAAGAATTGACAAAGTAAGATCAATTGGTCATCAAAGATCCTCATCCCCCTTGGGCCGATTAAAAGAAGAAAAGAAAATGGATTGGTACAAGGGAGAGGACGAACACAACAAGATTCCATCAAAGACCGATACCACAACACACTCAAGGAGATGATGAACAAATAACCCCGACTTTAAGCGCCGAGTGACACAGAGTTTGAGCTTGGGGAGGAAGACCAATTCCACTAAAAGATGATCCGACAAGGCTCTCCCTCCTCTCGGACTCCCCGCCGTTCCGACACGTAAAAATGAAGAGAGGACAAGACACTCAACTACCATACAAGAACCACCATGAGGTGTTACGATGCCGCCATGATTCTCAAGCAATAAAGGTAACATCTTCGTGTAAGTGTCCTAATCGATAAAACTTTACTCTAATCATGGCATGCTTACTAAGGAGTTAAATATGTTAGCTTACAACCTCACTTGGATTAATCAATAAGCTCAACATGTTAGCTCTTAGTTGTTCTTACCCTTATCTCTAGTTTTATTTTTCTCTACACTTTTAGTTTGCTATGTTATAAAAGCCACATTCATACCCGCTATCCGATCTTTTCACCTTTGTCACAAATAAATGAAACACATTATGCTACCATGGTTATATATGCTCAAGGTCGAGTAAGATACAATTTTGGTTCTCGTTGGTGTTTTCCCACCAAAGAGCCCATACACTTGATCTCTACCTTGACTTTGTGAGCGTGACACACTTTGCGCCGCTTAATGTCCCTCCTACAACATGCACAATAAGCAAGGAACATGGGTGATGCCATCCTCGGGATCACTATCCCAAGAGATGCAACTTCAAGATCGGACAAGCAAGCCTAAGAAGAACAAGACGCGGAGAAATCACAAGTTGAATACAGAGTCGATGGACAAGGAATACATTAAGAAGATTCAAGAAAAGTCCACCCAGCCCCACACCAAACCAAGCACGCCGAACCGCCCACTCCGAAAAGGTCTCCACCAAGAAACAAGCTTGGAGGAAGAAAGAAGACAACAAGAGTACACCTTCTAAGACCTACCACCACCAGCGTCATCATGACCGATCAAACACCGTCGGCTACCTCATCTACGCTACTCACCGAGATCATTGAAGGCACCGCACTGCACCACAACATCCCGACGAGATTCCATAGATGACAAAGACGCCCACGAGAGTAAGTACTCAAACTCTCGCCGAGAGGTAACTTCGGTATTTATCTCGCATATTTAATTTTCTCGCATAGCATATTTTAATTAGCATATTTCCTTTAAGCATATTTACTTTTCTAAAAACCTGCATTAGAAAATCATAAAATTATGTTTCTTTGCATTTGCATTAGTTCCTTAAAAGCCCCATGCAAGCACCCCTTGCCTTTGTGGTGGCATAAAAATAAAAAATACAAAAATATTGCACTCATATGTTTTCACATTAGCATCTCTATTGCATAGAAAAATTCTCAAAAAAAAAAAAATGTGGGCACATGAAGGTCCACACGTTTTTCTAAAAATCCAAAAAGAAGTGAGCACATGAAGGCTCACAACATAATCCTAGAATTTGTTCCTTCGGGTATGTGCGAAATTAATATTTGCAGGGGAGAACATTTAAGGAAAACCCTGAGATGAACAAGTTCCAAGGACGAATAAAAAGACTACTTCAAGATTCAGCTTGGGGAGAGCACCCTCGTTATTACGATAAGTATTATTATCCTATCTATTTTAAATATTAGCTAGTTAGTATATTTTGCTTAGAGTTAATGAGTCCTAAATAAAAATATTAGTTTTAAGAGTCCAATAAATATTAGAAGTTCGCGAAGTTAGCTCTCTTTTCTTTAATTATGACCTTGATGACATATGCTTGGAAATGATGAATAGTTGCTCCGCCTTAATTCCTCTTAAAAGTACTTACACTTTAGATTTAGATTCTCCCAAAGCTTTAAATGCTTAATTTGCTCTAAACCCAACACTGTGGGAAGCACATGCTTAATCTAAGTCTTAGCATTGAAAGATAATAGTGCATGAAAAGTTGAGCTACATTTATCATATTCTTAGAGATACTTGATCCCTGGTTTTTATCTTTAAAAATTATAAAATATTACATGATGAGTTCCTTAGATATGACCCTTGAGAGTTTGTCACTGCATCAAAACATCCCACTCCACCAAATACGCCGCTTCTAATCCGTATACGCCTCTCCATATTCCATCAAGCCGCTAGCCATAATTATAAAAATAATAATAATAAATTCTAGCAATTTTGGATATGTCTCTCTCAATGTTTTTATACCAATTAGATTCTGGGCTACATTCATAAAAAAAAAAAAAAAAAAGGGAAAAAAAGAAAAAAAATATTCAGAGAGAAAAGTGAGACAAGAGAGGGAGAGTAACGGACAAAAGTCATACTAGGCAAGAAGGGCCTACCTCCCTAAATAATAAAAATATATTTAGAGATGAATAATGGACACGTGTCCGAGGGTGAGTAGGGCCCACATCTCTAAGGAGAGAGAAAAATGGACACAAGTTCGGGGAAAAGCCCACCTCTCCAAGAATGGACAGCCCAGTGTCTTAGCAATTTTAGAAAGAGAGATATAGTCCAAGATGCTTGAAAAGAAAAAAAATAAAAAAATACTAGAAAAGGCTAAAGGCTAATTACTACCTTTCATCCTCATTCATTCACCACTATCATCCCACTATGTATGACCTACTATATGTGTCACTTCACTACGTACTATCTACTTAAGAGGGTCATACATAGGATCTCTCGAAGTTTTCTTTTGAAAAATAATGCAAAACCCCGTGATGATAGTTGATCAAAGAATTTGAGACATGGTACTTAACTTGATTGCTTTATCTTGCTTATGATTTGTGAAAAGGCTACGCCCCATGGTAAAATGTATGAGAGAGCAATCTTGTTAAGAGGAGAATTTATTTCTCGATAAACACAAGTACTTTTGAGGTATGAAAGCGTAGTAGCAACTCCCCGATCCTACTATAGCATATAGCTTTGCTAGGGACTAGCAAAGGGTAAGCTTGGGGAGTTTGTTGATGCTCACTAACTCATATTTTTATGCATCAACACTTCATGGAAAAGAATTAAAATATAATTAGATAACCTTATTAGGGGTTTCTACTAATGATTTCCATGAGTTTTGGTAAAGTTGTGATTTGCGTGGACTTAACGTAAAAATAACAGAAATGACGTGGCATACGCCCGACGAACGCAAAAGCAATCCAACTCCGAGACAAGTCCGAAGGCTACGAATACACCCGACGTCAAAGAGTCCCAAAACCCGAAAAATACATCATCTAGAAGACTCCGTAAGACACGACGCATCGCGGGACCCGTAGTGGGCCCCACTGCGGGCCGATCGGCCCAACTATTAGGCCGATCGGCCTGCCCTGGCCGCCAATCAGCCTCCGCTTCGGGAAGCTTCCTCCACCGCCTCCAAGATGCAATATAAACCGGATGATTATGGTCGGTTTGATCCGATGGCGTCGGTGGGAGCATGGGATTAATCCCACATCGCTGTTGAAGTTGAAGAGACAGAGGAAGACCCATATATAAACAGCCCAAGACCCCTCAAGTCAATTCAATCCAAGTTGATCTAAAGCTTCACGTTCAATAAGAAGTAGATCAAGGAAGAGCCAAGACAGGAGAAGAAGAGGAGACACCACGAGATAGGATAGCTAATTCATAGCTCTAATCTAGAGCCTAGTTTAGATAGAAAGTCGGGTTTAAAGAAGAGAGAGTATATGCTCCTGGTTCGATCGATAGAAGTTACACTATGGTTCAATATAATTATTGTTCTCATACACCTTCGTGCTATTTCATTATTATGTATGCAATTAATTTACTTACACTTTATTCTAGTCATAGCATATTTGATATAGTCATTATTCATGGTAATTCAAGTACTTATTCGTAGAGCTCCTAGTATATTATGCGCATATGCTAGGTAGTAGAGAGTATGTAAGCATGGTGCTTAGATATAATTTACTTGCGGATTCACCTTATATGCCGGGTCGTGTGGTAGATCGTAGTGGTGACAAAGACTATTGAGTCCTTTGCAATCCTCCCCGTGTATAAGACTAGTCGATAATGGTTCTTGGGATTATTTTGTTTCGTTCTTGATTTTCTTAAGTAATCTTCGGGTACACATTTTTATTTATGGTTTTGATTTATATATGATCTTATGCTATGCCTGTTTATTTCCACTTCGTAAATTCTTTGTATACTACATAAGAACTGTCCCATTTGTCCTAAATCCAATCCTAATCTAACTAGGAATTAATCTTATCCTATTGTTCACCACGTGCACCTCTACCCGCTTATATACCTTATCATTATTATCTTTTATTGGCTCACCCTGTTTAAGTAAATGCTAAACCACTGAATCTCATTAGTCTTCTATCACTGTCCTTAATCAAATGAATTGCTTATCATATCTTCCTCGTGGATTCGATATTTAAAACCCTTCCCCGGTGAAATGCTCACTTTGGACATCCGTGCGCTAACAAATCTATCTCTCCTCAAGGTAACAAATACCAACAGAGGCCGAATTTGAAAATGTCCCAATTATGAAATTTGTAGATCTTGAAATTTTAAGCAAACTTTGTTTTTGGAGATTTTCGAGTTTAGTTCAAATTTTGAGAGTAATTTGACAAATTCAAAGTTAGGGTTTCTCCGCTTTCACGAGCTGCCCGACCCAATCCTTGTTTGCCACCGCCGGCGTTGATTGTCGCGCCGCCGTCCACCCGTCCTTTCACGAAAACGACCGGCGAGGAGCTTCTCGACCTCACTGGCCACCGTCCGACCTCTCCAAGAGGAGTATAAATAGGCCGTCGTCGCCGGCCGTTTTCTCTTTTTCCAAAACCGCCGCCGCCGGAATCTCCTCCGCCCGCTGCCGTCGTTCGTCGCCCGTCGTTCCATTTCTCGCGCAAAACCAGCTCGCCCGGCACCACCGCAACCTTCTTACGCACCTCCCGGCCGAGCTCGCGGTGCCCCATCGCCGGAGTCGCGCGATGCCGTCGTCTTCTCCCATCGCCGGTCGGAGCGCCGCCGCCACCTTCACCCCACCGTCGTCGGGCGATTCCGGTGAGCATCAAGGCGAACTAGTTAGCGTTACCGTTACCTTGACGCCGTGGTCATGAATGACTCGTTGGTTTTCACGGTTGAGCCCCGACGTGTGGAGAACGTCGTGTCCGAAGCCGCCGCCGCCGTCGTCGCCGCCGGCAAACCATCTCCCTCGCCTTGCCCTTGACCCAACCAAGTCACGCCCAAGCATCACGGTGAGCTCCCCGCCACGCCCGTGCATTTAGTTTTCCATTTCATCAATCGCCGACGCCAGAACGCGGCCGCGCCAATGGCATGATCCGACGCCGGGCGAAGCTCACCTCGGCCGGGCCAACATCAATGAATAAGGCCAAGCCCGTTACTATTCACAAAGCCGCAACCCAACACTATTTCATTGGGCCAAGCCCATTACCGCTCACATGGACCGGCCAACAGTGAATAGTGACAAACCATGAACAGTGCTGGGCCATGCACAGTGTCGGGCCAGATTCAACCCGAAACCCTTTTTCATTTATGAAATGTTTTATTCAATTTTATTTATTTGAATAGTATCTCATTTTCCAAATTTCATATAAATTCAAATATGGGTTCTAAAATCATGAAAATTTTTTGTGTAGCCTTCCCATCATATTTACTATCTAGGAAAATTATGAAACTTGAATTTTAAATAGTTTGGGCATGATTTAAAAATACAAATTTTAATTGAAAAATGCATCTTCCTTGATTTTTAATAATTATTCTATTTATCCAAAAATCATGAAAATTATTTTGACACTGTTTTTATGACATGATCTACCTATACAAAAATTTTGAGCTTGTTTAAAGAAAGTTAAAATATTTATTATTTTATGCTCTATTATTTCATGTGTTAAATAATTTGTTTAATGCCTTATAACCTAGGGTTTTGGGTGAATTTTGGATTGTTTTGTGAACCCTAAACCATACCACTATCAAATGGTCCTTAAGAACTCCTTAGGCAATGGTGATGATATCTCGTAGAGTAGTTCAACAAGTTGGTTTTGTTGGATTGCAACTTTATCGTGAAAGGAAAGTTGTACTCACGTGTTTATCGTTTCATGCACTCTCGAAAATCATGTTTATATACACGGCATCATGTAAAGCATATATTATTCTTTCGTGTAGTGTTTAAGGTGATCAAGCGATCGTCGACCAAGCTTCTCGAACAGGGGTTTTCTTGTTGATCCGAGTTCCGATTATTGTGATGCATCGTCGAGTCGGGTTATTTCGTCAACCAAGGCAAGCCCCTATTCATTTAAACATTCCTTGTGTTTTTTACAAAGCTTTATATCACCTTTGCTTTATACACTGCATTAGGTGATAGGAGTTGTGTGATAACCTAATTGATGCATTACCAATCCTTGATTATTTCGATACCTACCTTAATAGCCCGTTTTGGTAAAATGCTTAGAAATGCTTAGCCATGCTAAATTAGTTAGACTTTTGAGTCAAAATGTGACAAGTCTCTTATGATAGCCTTGAATGGGCATTTGATGAACAAGGATGTTATATGAGGAAATCATACCGGGATATGGTATTGAAATTGAGACCGGTCGGGTAATTTGCATTGAGAATGGAGTCTCGGTGTAGTATTTCCGGCTTGTCGATTAAGGACCGGCGGCGTGTAGGCCTGTGGTAACCGAGACTATGGAACGCACCGCGCGAGGTCTTTTGACCAATGGCACGTCTGTCTGCGGCGTCGCCCCGTGACAGTCGAAACTAGTACCGACCACATACTCTAGTAAGCCCGATCTCGGGGGTGTCAAATCGGAAACGTACAACCGCGCACTGGGAGTGGAGAGATGGCGGGAGTAGCGTGTACACTCGTGGGTTAAAGTCCCGGATGCCCGTGTGGTTAGATTCCCCCGGTGTGAGGTGTACTTTGTGCTCTCGGGTGGCGTGGGGCGCGGTTCCGCTTTTGAGTATCCAAGAAAGGGTTGATATATGCAAGCTTAAGTGCTACATATGTCGTGGTGGAAAGAACTCCCCAAAAAGTTAATCGATTTCAAAATCGCCGTTTGGTTCTGGATATGGAGACTCGGTTTTCCTTTACTTATATCGTGTGATTAATTATGAAACAATGAAGAGATGGAATAAGTGATGGAATATTTACGACAATGTGTGTGCTCTAGTATAAGATCACCTAAAGTAGGTGAGATACTAATTGGGATTAAAATATTGAAAATAAGGATTCACTTCTAGTAAGCTTTTCTCGCAAAAAAGAGTCCTTGATTCTTGCTAAAAGCCTTACCTTGAAATCCTATTACACCAACATTCCCGAAGTCTTCTCCTATTTTTCCTTAGTCGGGTAAGACTTGTTGAGTACTTGCCGCACATCTCGACGTTTGTTAACCCATGTTGTAGGACCACGTAGTCATGTCACGCACAGACCGTGTTGCATGACGATCCATCGCAAAGGAAAGTGAAGATGAGTGAGTTGTGAGACCCGTGGGCATGTGGTCTCCAGTGTAAAATATGTAATAAACTTTCTGTTACTCCTACTTATATATTGTAAAACTTGTTTTAGAAAAATGGTTGTAAAATTATTGTAATATAAGTCTTCCGTTGTTTTACTGATTATGTATGAAAATCCGTTGTAATACGCGCAATGACCTCGTGAACGGATCCCGGTTGGAATAGTTAATAGTACTTTTCGTGTTATGGGTGCACATATGTGTGTCAATTAAAGGTCGTTGTACCGATAATTAGTACATGTGGGCCCTATAATTTGGAAGGTTTTGTTACAGTTCTTGGAGCTTCTTCTTGCACATTTGAAGCTTCCAACTTGCTAGTGAGCATTTGATACTCCTCTCCACTCATCTCTCCATCCATTAACTCGAATTCTTGGTGAGATTAAGAGTGATAGAAGTGCATTGCATTGGTGATTGCATCTAGAGGCACTTCATCCTTGGAGAAGCCGCGGGATTCTTGTTTTCTTGGGAATTTGCCCTGTTCCCTAGCGGCTTGAAGCAAGAGGCGGTGTTGAGCTCAAGTGGAGCTTGTTTGAGGCCACACCGGTGGTGATTGTGAGGGGTCGCTCCTTACCCCGTGGGAGATTCGCGAAAAGAAGCACTAGTGGATTGCTCGTGGCTTGTTGGACCCTCTCTTGTGATCGTTTGCTTGAGCGCCCATAGGGGTTTTGGCACCGCCATTAAGCTTAGCACACGCAAGTGAGTGTGTGTCGTCACAACGGGGACTTAGCGTGCCGGCAAGCACGTGAACCTCGGTGAAAAATCATCGTGTCACTTGTTCTTGTTCGTTGGAGATTTCTCGGTGATCACGGTGATTGGCTTCCACCTCTACACTCCGCGGTGGTATTGTATTCTAGCCTCTTGCATTACTTTCACTAGTATACTTGTGTAGCCTTGCTTAGCTTGTGTAGTTTGCTTAGCTCCTAGTGTTGAGATTAGTTAGAATTGCTTGATCACCTAGGAGTAATCTAGTGACATAGCCCTTGTGTGAACCTAGAGACATTAGATATATCTTGCTTGACTTGTGGCTTGCATAGATAGTGTGTAGCATCGCTTATTTAGCTTCGCCATCTTATTTACTAATCCGGGTGCTTAGTGTTGTTGTAAGATTTTTTAATAGGCTATTCACCCCCCCTCTAGCCATTAGGACCTTTCAAGTGGTATTAAAGCCGAGGCACCGTATTTGTGAGGCTTAACATCCTACGGTGATAAAATGGCTATGACTTTTCATGTCAACAACACCAAGAAGGCGCCACCTTTCGATGGCACCAACTTTGCCTATTGGAAGGTGAAGATGACCGCACACCTCAAGTCAATCAATAGAGAAGTGTGGGTTGTGACGAAAACAAGTTTGAGGTGGCAAAGCCAAATGAGCCAACCGCGGCCGAAGAAAAGAAGCTATATGCAAATGATGTGGCCGTGAGTGCATTTCATGAGGCATTCAATGATAGAGTGTTTGAGCAAGTCAAGTCACTCACCGCTTGCCCATGAGATTTGGAAGAAGCTAGAAGAGTGCTATGAGGGCACCGAAGGCGTCAAGCAAGCAAAGGCCTACATCAAGTTTGAGCAATTCAATAGCTTCAAGATGGAGGAAGATGAGACCGCGTTTAGATGTTTCACCCACGCATGCAAGTGTTGGTGAATGATCTCAATTCTCTAGGTGAAGAGATCAAGGACAAGACCTTCAACATGAAGTTCTTGAGGTGTTTGCCCGAGAGGTTTGGGATGTTCATCGCCGTGCTAGTGAGGTCAAACTTGAAGGATTTGACTCCCAACCAATTGCTTGATGAGGTGATGACCGATGATTCATATAGAGATGATAAGAAAAAGCAAGAGCTCATCAACAAGGCAAACAAGAAGGTCAACGATGAGGAAAAGAAAGAGGACAAGAAGAGCTTGGCACTCAAGGCTAGCTCATCATCCAAGGGCAAGAAGAAGAAAGAAGAATCAAGTGATGAAGAGGATGGCACCTCCACAAGTGGAAGTGAAGTGGATGAGCAAATGGCTCTCTTTGTGAGGAGATTGGGAAAGTTTGTGAAGAAGAACTACATCTCTAAAAACAAGAAGAAGCAATCATCCAAGAAGAAGACCAAGGATGGCAAGAATGAAGGCAACATGACATGCTTTCGTTGCCATGATGATTGTCACTTGATTGCCGAGTGCCCATATGATAGTGATGATGAGAAGGGCATCAAGAAAGCAAGAAAGAAGAATGATGCCAAGAATGAGAAGAAGAAGAAGCCCAAGAAGAAGAATGAGTCACATGTGGCTATGTGGGATAGTGATGGCTCATCCTCTTCAAGTGATGAAGAAGAGGAGAAGAAGAACAAGAAGAAGGGACAAGCTCACCTTGCTATGCATGACAAGATCTCCCTCTTCGACACTCCTTCCTCGTGCTTCATGGCTAAGGCCACTAAGGTACAATCTATCACTAAAGATGATGATGATGACAGTGATAGTGATAGTGATGATGAGGAGCCAACTCAATCTAGGGAGGAGTTGCAAAGAATGTTTGATGAATGTGTTGTCATGTTCAAGCAAAGTAGAAAGGAATGCAAGGGCTTGCATAAGGAAACAAAGAGCCTTAAGGAAGAACTTGATGAGCTTCGGCCAACTTATGAGTGTCTAAAGGTAGACCATAAGAAGCTTGAGAAATCTCATTCGAAGCTAGAGAAAGCTCATTCCTCTCTACTTGATGAGCACAAGTTGTGCTTAGTTGAGGAAAAGGTTGATACATGCAATGCAAGCATCATATGTGACATTCTTGTTGATGAATCAACCCCCAAGTGTGAGACCTCCACTAGCCCTATCACTAGCATATCCATCTCTAGTGAAGATAATGACAACCCTATGCTTATTCATGAGAATTTAAAAGTAATATTTGTTTGGGAGCAAACGCCCTGGTCAAGGCGTCCACGGTAGTAAATTTTTTTCGACCGCTCGATCTCGGCCGACGATCGGATCTCTCTCGCCCATCAGTAGCAAAGACGTATATATTTAGCCCCCCTCCTAAAAAAAAAAAAAAAAAAAAACCGGAGCCTCTCGTTTCTCCCGTCTTCTCCCGATGCGGCCGCTGCTGGAGGGCGCCGCCAGCGCCGGGCGCCCCACCTCCGCGGCCCCCTCCAGGCGCGACACGGGCGGCCAGCCCCTGGCCCAAGGTCGCGGTGGCCGGGCAAGGCGCTTGGCGGGCGCTAGGCGGCTGGCGGCGCGCAGCGCAGAGGCGCGGCGGCCTGGGGCCGACGGCGGGCAGGGAAGGGCTAGCGCGGCTGCGGCAGGCGAAGCAGCGGCGCTGCCGCGCGGCGCGGCCGGGCGACGCAGTGACCCCCTCCCTCCTCCCGAGCAACTCCCAAACCCTAACCCTAACCCCTAGATCTCGTGATCGCCCCCGCTTCCTCGCTCTCCCAGGGCGCGACGGGCGCGCACCCGGAGCAAAGAATCGAGGCCCCCGTGCCGCCTTCCCTAGCCCCCTCCACCGACCGACTGGCTCACTCCAACAAAGACCGACCACCGCCGCCCGAATCGACGCCACCCGACGCCCTCCCTCCCATTGCTCGCCCCTCGTAGCAAAACCCAAACCTCCGAAAATGACGCGTGATGGCGACCGAGGCAAAAGCCGTGAGGAGACCGGATCTGTAGTTCTCCTCTCTTCATTACGCCCGTGTATTTTCCTAAGTCACCAATATGCCCCGTCAAATTCTACCTTTGACACCGCCGTGTAGCCGGTCAGGGTAAGATTTACTCCCCATCCAAAGATGAGATAGGTCTTTTTCCACAAGCGATGGCTTCAACCTCTCGCCTACTCGATTTCTCTTTTTCTTTTATAATGTTATTCTTATCTCTCTCGATTCGAATTGATTTTCTCCCAAATTAATTTTGTTCCATACAATCCTTGGCTTCATCACATTCCATATACCAAAGACCATGGGCTTCGATTTGTTTGGTTATATAGCAAATTAAGGTCTCGCACCTACCACCAAAGCAACAAAGTTTGTCTTCTTTACTAAGTTCTCGCTTTGTTAGTCGCTTTTTAGTTTATCTCGCAAATTTGAATCTCATGTCACCACTGGGATTAGTTTAACCTACACTACATATAGGTATGGTGACCTTGAGTACCTCCTTAATTGTCTTGATTCAGACTTACGCCTAGACTCTACAGAGCACAAACAACAACTTCATTGTTTGGGGTTAGTTTGATCACCCCCGTTTGCGCTTTTAGTTACTCACTTTAATTGTGTGATACGACTCGGGTTACTATGTTGCTTGCTTGACAATTGTGGTGTGCGGAATCTTATATGCCTATATGGAGTACAAGAATGATCTTATATGCCTATATGGAGTACAAGAATGCTTTCTATTTTTTTTATTTTTTAAAAATATTACTTCTATGAATTGTCCTATTAATCCTAGAGTTCTCTTTGCTAAAAGGACTTATGTCTAACAACTTTTACTACGGTTGAGTCCTAGAGTTCTTTTTACCTATTAATTTCAACCTTTAACAGAAATAAGTCGGTTACCCGCTCGTTCTCTATGCTATAGGAAATGCTACTTTGTGGTCTTCACGCACTGCTATCCCAATGAATAGCAAGATCCTACAGGTTG
This sequence comes from Hyparrhenia diplandra, assembly GCA_015847255.1. Lineage (NCBI taxonomy): Eukaryota > Viridiplantae > Streptophyta > Magnoliopsida > Poales > Poaceae > Hyparrhenia > Hyparrhenia diplandra. The sequence continues at coordinate 4,509 of JADLZK010009247.1, read as the reverse complement.
GTTTTCACCAAGTGCTTTTTGCCTATCTTGCATTTCACTTTTCCATTATCACGCACTACATTGCCACTAAGCCTACTCCTTTTTGCTCTTCAAAGATGGCCTCCCATTTCTTTACTTCCCTGCATCTTCATGGAGCTCGCTTATTCCATTGATCCATTTGTTCATGCAGAAATGAATAAAACAAATAACTAAGTCAAGATGTCGACATATGTGGAAATAGCCGAGTAAACAAAGTACCTAAGTTTCCAGTTTCTTACATGCCTACAATCTCAATGTCTTATTTTGATAAAGATAAGGGAAAAGGCTAAAAATAATATGTGCTCCCCGAAGCTTTCACTCATGAATTTTTGTGAACAGAGCAAAGTGCCAACCAAAGCATGATCAATTAGATGTCTTTGTCGCTTTCATCGCCATTGTATAAGCCGATTGTCCGGTTTTCTCGGCCATCTTTTGATTATATTGCAAGAAGTTAGAGATCATTATTTGTTATAAGGTAGCTAATTTAGTGTAGAGCATGACCAAATACCAATTGTTGAACGGCCTCTTCTTTTTGGGGAATAATAATTATGGACCTCATCGAAAATAGGCTTAGCTTTGCTAATTCCTAATCGAATGAGATGGATACATTGTAACACCCGCCCAATAAGGATGTGGCCCAATAAGGCGCTCTTGCACATATTTAGTACCACCTTGCTAGTTTAGCAAGGGGTGGAGTCAACTTATAAGCCTTTGTCTACAAACCATATCACCTTCGGGTTAACCCTTTACACGGCGGGGGGAAAAGTGTAAGCGGGGGTGGTGTGTGTGCGTACCTGCGCCCTCGGAAGGGGCGTGCGGTGCGGCTTTGAACGGGTGTCACATGTGGCGGCGGCTCTAGTCGTCGAGGTCTTTAACTTGTTGGGTGGTTGCGAAGGCGTTAGGGGAAGGTAATGGATCTCTGGGGATTGTATCACACGGGCTACGCGTGGATCTCTGGCGGGGTTGATCACGGGGACCGGCGGAAGATACCTAGCGGCCTCAGCATGTTAGATAAACCTACGGAAGGCGAAGGCGGAGATGTTACGAGGTTAGATACGGCTTTGATACCACGTAACATCCCGCCTTCGCCTTCCGGAGGTTTATCTAACATGCTAGGGCCGCTAGGTATCTTCCGTCGTCCGGGTGATCAACCCTTGAGGAATCCTCGGTGCAGCCCTCCCGTGTGATAACCCAAAGCAGAGATCCACAACTTGTTTTCCCCTAACGCCTTTCTAAGAACCACTTAACAAGTTAAAGACCTCTCGACCGACTAGAGCCGATATACATGTGACACCCCGCTTTCCAAAGCCGCACCGCACGCCCCTTCCGAGGGCGTGCACGCGTACACATACCACAACACACTTTCGTCCTCGCCGTAAAAGGGTTAACCAAGGTGATATGGTTTGTAGACAAAGGCTTATAAGTTGACTCCACCCGCTTAAACTAGCAAGGTGGTACTAAATATGTGCGCGCTTATACATCGGGCCACATCCTTATTGGGCCGGTGTTACATACATATATTAGTTTTGCTTTGATAGTTCCCCTCAGAAGATACATGTCTCCTAATAAATAATAATCGTGGAAAAAAGTGCATGCATCTATGCTTGTATGTCCTGTCGGGAAAATAAACTATGCTTGTATGGCACCAAACTAAAACAAAGTGTTTTCCAATGGTGTTCGACTTGCCTTATTGTAGAGTTGATAGTTAATTATGGAGTTACAACATACAAAGATGTTAATGCTCCAATGTTTGACCTTCCAAAATTTTATACTCTAATCCATCCGTGTTTTTGCTTCCTCATACATAAAGTTTCTAGCTCAAAGTTAACATTTCCTGAATTATGAAGCATCTAGAATACCATCAAAGAGTAAATGTTCCTCAAAAAGGCAGCTTTTCAATTATGCTAAAAAGTGTTCTTATGAATAGTTGGATAAAAATGCTTTGTTTACTTTGTTAAATTCATGTTTGTGTCATGTTACACCCCTAGACTATCGTTTTTTACAAATGAAAATATTTCAAATTCAATATCCCATGATGTAATCAATCTTCATATTATTACAGGATGCTTAGCCTTTTGTGATGATTTTTGAACAATAATCCTATCTCTATATACTCATACCAAAATTTATAAAAGGTTTTAGTGAACTCGATATTTATCCAATGGTAGTCCGGCTGATCCAAGCAAGTTTGGTGACTCCAAGCTCCGCCGTGTGTGTACCTAGGCAGCTTGGCAAGCGGCTAGATGTCCAGAGGTCGGTTCGAAGGGCCGGCAATAGATGTCCAATTAAAGTTTACATGTGTGCCGCAGCCGAGGCACGCAGAACCCCGACTTGAAGCTCCCTTGATTCCGGATAGAAGTGATCAAAGTTAGTTCTCTACCTATCTCCATCTAACAACAAAATCACATTCATGGCAAAATATATCGACTAAAATTGTCACGTGGTTCATCAAGGAAAGAATAATACTTTTGAAGACTCATCTATGTCTTGGTATGGAAATATGGAAATAAGATCGCCTAGGATGCTTTGGGGACATGCAAGAACTTGCCAAACAATTATTGTAATATCCATATTTATCTATGTAATAGATGAGCTTGATAGCATATGAACTTCCGTGAACCAATGAGCGGCGGGCGGATCGAAGCGGGATCAAGGCGGCGGACCAAATGGCGACGGCGTGATTTAGGTGAGCATTCCGCTAGCTCTTACTCGGCGATTTCTCGCCGCCGTGGTGCAGAATGGGTGATTTGGCGTATGTGCCACCGCTAGGCATCCGGACATTCTATGGTTTCTGCAGATGCTTTGCCTATATATCATATTGATTGATTTTTTTTTGCTCGCTTCAAGTGAAATGGAGTCTAGGGAGGGCTTCAATGCTTTTGTGGTATGATTCCTTTACTCGTTCTGTGCCCTCGTTGGTCCTACAATGATGTATTCCCGTGTGTGTTGGGTTGACTTGCTTGTCGTAGTAGATCTTTTGGTTCAAGGTTGGTTGGAGTAGGGTTCTACTTTCGTTACTATGTTCGAACAAATCTTTGAGTCTTTACAAATGTGAAGCAAAAAAAAAGTTTGGTGATTTGAAAAAATGTTTTTGAAAAAAAACATGACGGCTAATCTGAGGATGGGCTTACCATTGTTTACGCTTCTTCGTGTGATACTGAGGCGGCAAATTCGACTAAACTCTTCTTGTGACGATCAAGTGGCTTCTTCAAAGCAAGCATCTAATCTTTGGGTATAGTTCTTTTTCGGTTTCTACCTCAATCTAACCAAGTATGTTGTTTTTCTTCGACTCATGTCTTTGTGGGGTCCTTTGTTTGAGGTTATTTGGATGATTTGGAGGTGTAAACTTTTTTTTTTTTTTTGCTCTTTGCAGGTGGTGTTGGTGGTGGATACTAGATGATATTCGGTGTCCGGGGCTAGAGATTCCAAGGCACATGTGTTGTTTAGGTATGGATCTTTTCAAAGACCGAATCAATGGCAATTTTTTTTTTGGGCATGGCCGATTATTTGTCCGCATTTTCTCGTTGGCTGCATTTCGATTTAGGTGAGTCGTTTGTCTTGCTTTGTTCAGTCCCCATATAACTGAAGCTTTTAATTGCACAAAGCAAAGAGAATTAAGATACTTGGTGATTATAGATGGATGATTAAATGGAAGATTATAGCTCTATGTTTATCTTAGCATTCATCCATACATGTTTCCCATATATATGGTTCGACCATGACCAGATTAACCGAAATGAAAATGTTAAGATTGACAATATATTTTATCCGTTGGTTAGGTACTATAAATTCGGTAGTTTTTGTTTGTTGCGTAACGTTGTGTATACTTAAATCCATGCATGCCATTTCCGGATTGTTGACCCGTGATAGCTTGGAGTCCTATCACCATTCACCTCTAATCCATCGAGATCCATGGACCATGGAGCCTCACCGCTCAAAGAAAAAGATGGATGAAACTTCAAAGCCATCGCCCGACCACTCCTTCATTCATCTACCCGGACATGAACTATGTGTTTTATCATGTCCAATGTATTGTACTAGGCTGCCTCTTAGACCATGTGTCCAATGTACTTAAGTCTAAAATGCAAACCTTCAATGTGTTATATTATTTGTCTTTGTCTATTCCGTGACATTTATTTGGAACATGAACTATGTGTATTATCGTGTCCAATGTATCGTAACAAAAAGCGCCTCTCAAACCATGCGTCCAAGTCTAAACAGACCATCAATGTGTTATATAATTTGTGTTGTCTATTTATTCTACGTGACATTTGTTTGGAAAACAAATTGGGCATACAATACTACCCGTGGTGTCGGTGGTGCCCTGAGACGCCCCACTATCACGTAAGTATCTCGAATCTGAACAAATCATAAAAATCAATGACTACGATTTGTCCATTGGCGGATTTGAAACGTAAAGCCTTTCAATCTGGCTTATGGGCTATGTTTTTTTTCCAAAACGATCCGCAACTATCTCAAAATTAACTAAAC
>JADLZK010009246.1:0-93652 GCA_015847255.1 Hyparrhenia diplandra | reverse complement strand
AGCTAGTGGTTGCCGACTAATCCGGTCACAAACTCTGGTGGTATTGTAGCCTAAGGACATCATTGCTGATCAAAGATCTTGCAGTTTGTCTTGGAGTGAAATTGGACTAAAAAGTAGTGCAATATAAAATGCCCTATTGATTGGAGGCGACCAAATCATGTCAATGCTAATGGAGACTAAGAAAATGCTCGGTCGGTCAAGAACTACATCCAACATTCTAACATATTCTCTTAAAACTAAGTGTAAGGCAAATGGAAGCTAATTGGCAAGTCGGCTAATTATGCCCTTATGCTCTTTTTATCAACAATGGTATTCTGAAATTTATTTTCTGAAAGCGCCAGCATGACAGTCATAGGTGATGACCATGCATGGACCATTGCTAGAAACTAGCACAATGCAGACTCTTGCTTGAACCACATCTGTCAGCTTGGGTCTGCACTATGCAGAATCAAAGCCATCACTCACAGACTGCACACCTATTGGCTCTGCTATATAGTAACTGTGGTCAAAATGAGGCCATTGCCCAATCTTTGGCGCCATAAAGAACAGAGAATCCTTGCTCAACTTGTGGGTTACCAACATCGAGACTGCACACCTGTTGACTCTACTTCTGTATGGGCGAGAGGGGCGATCCAATAAAGGACATACCTGTTGGGCGTTTGTCGTCGGTGAGCAGCTGACGTCCTCCGCTGGTGGCGCAAAGTACAGGTCCAGCACGCAGCTCTCTCCCGCGGCTCCTTCCCTCGCTCGTCCAGGTCCAGCAAGCGTCTGAGGCAGCAGCAGCACCTCACCCCTCCTCTACTCGCTGCTATGCAGGCTCCACACGCCAGCACCACTGCCAAGCCGGTCCCGCCCGTCAGGGACCCCGCTACAGGGTCATCCCCTTCGCCGCACCGTGCGCCGCCGCCATGTTGGGGAGCCAGCATCGCGAGGACCAGCTGTGCCCGTCCTTCCCGCATCCGCGAGGACCAGCTGTCACCGGGCGAACCAGCATCGCGAGGACCAGCTGTCCCCGTCCTTCCCGCATCCGCCGAGGACCAGAACTCAGAGCAAGGGAAGCTTCGCCGGACAGCGCCCGAGTTGGGGAGCCGGAACGACGAGAGCACCAGCTAGAAGTAGAACCCTCCGACGAGCGACGCCGCGACCGCAGCGGCCAGCAAGAACGAGGCGGCCGGCGAGCGCGCGGCCGCCGCACGCAAGCCGGCGCGGCGGCGAGGGGAGGGCAGCATGGGGGCGGCGGCGTGAGCGCGGCGGCGAGGGGCTGGGGATGGGATGGCGGCGTGGGGGCGGACGTGCACGGCGGCGGCGGCGGCGGCGTTTTCCGTGCGACGGCGGCGCGTCGAATCGGATGAACTGTGGGAGCGACGGATCGGGGCTTTTTTTTTTTTTTGACTTCTCAAAAGCTGGCTCAGCTTCAATAATTTGATTCACAAAGTATTTGTTTCTAAGGAGAAGCTGCTCCTCATTAACTTAAAAAGACCATTATACCCTTCAATAATTTTTATAATTCAGTTCGCGTGCCATAGTTACCACCGCCACTTAGTTCCTCCCCGTTTGGTTCCTCCTCCACCTGACCATTGGATCGGTAAATGGATGGCCCATATTAATTCCAAAGCTTGTAAAAACTCTCTATGTATAAAGAACATATAAATCAACAATTGATAAGTTCATTACTATTAGATAGACTAGTTCACCAACCCGTGGTCTCACGGGGGTTAGAATCTTACGAGACACTTCCTATAAATTATTAGTTATATTTAATATCTTTTTCTCATCCCTAATATTCTAAAATAATAGTCTATATTTCATTGTGATAATCTACCGAACACCGATATATATGTTTTCTTTTCCTACATATATATAGCCTTTTTTCTTTACATGGCACTTTGTGTATCTCCAATATACTTTTACTTGCAACATTTGCTTAAACTATGATAGTTTTAGATGCAATCTCTATATATTTTGAAGACATAGACCTAAATTTTAATTCTTTTCCCAAAATTTTAGGGTTATTAATTTCTCATAAACAACAACTATTTCTTACGGTGTCAAAATGTTTTAGATGGTTTGTAAAAAATTTTAGGATCTATATATTTTTTTCTATGGTTTTTCTCGAGTAATAATTTGTACTATTAATCTTTTCTAGCACCATATGTATTTAGTTCAAACATACATAAACTTAATGTGTATAAATTATCATTCCATCTCATTACGTTATATAGCAAAAATGTACACTTTTACATTTATTTTTTGATCTAATTATGTACATGTATTAATTTGAAATAATAATGCTTATTGTATTGTTTATTTAAAAATCATGTTTTATTTTATTTCAATAATATTCTAGGTCATAGGCTACCATCTTACTTTTTGACAATGTCAAAATATTTGCTTCATCGTGCACCATGGCATGTTGAATTTGTTGTATCACATTATTATTGGTTTAGTACACAAATACAAATTAAGTTACTAATATTCATATGACTCAATGTGCGGATCAAAATGATTAAACTTTTAAAATACAACTTAGAATTTATTGTCATGAGTGTTAATATAACTTAAAATGAGTTGTAATTGTCATTAGTACATGGTTTGCTAAGGATATATTTTATGTTTAGTAAGCCTATGAAAATAATTATTCAAACTAATGTAAGTTTTAACTCAATGGTACATCCATTGAGTCATTAAAGGGTGGATCCGAGTGGAAGCCTGTGCCCTATTAGATAAGGGTTGGCTATGGTCCATAGATACTTCCAAAAAATTCCCGAGGGATGTTGTGTGGTTCGAAATCCGTTTTCGATAAGATCCGAGGGCTTGACGCCTCTCTCCTGTGAGACATCATGCCGGGCCTCTGATACGCTTTAAGGCATCTCGAGCGCTCGATAGCTCAGTCTAGGTCATGTAGGACACCTTGTTGATGGTAGTTATAGTCCTAATATAAATATGACATGTACCATCAACCAAGGATCAATGCTAGTAAAAGATTATTATTTCTAATTATTTCCACGAAGTTTTCATGCATACAGGGGGACCTAAAAGGTGAAAGACGAAGCTTGCACGGATTAGGGCCCACTTGTCACCATGTGGGGCGGCGGCCTACCACGTAGGAACCACATGTCCGGCTTCATGAACCTTTCCGACAACCGACCTAGAGATCCAATCTAAGCCGTCCAATCAAGTCGATTTGATCCAAGGGCTGAGATTCATCCTAGGCGGCTATAAATAAAGAGGCAGCTCTCTCCCCGAACCCTAATTCATTCTTCATTATTTAGAATTCAGTCTAGATCCATTGTAATTAGAGAGAGAGATTAGTACTAGGGTTTCTAGAGATTAGAGGATTAGAGAGCTCTAGTTTTTTTAGAGATTAGAGTATTAGACAACTATTAGAGATTCCAGGAAGAGTTCGAGCATTGCTTAGGACAATGTCATAAATATTTGCTTCATCGTGCAACATGGCATTCAAGATGTTCTTTATTGTATCACTGTTGACATTTCTTAGCGCAATCACCAAAAACGCAATCACGCTTTAGAAATTCCTGTTGGTAATCGAGCACAACCGCCAAAAAGGCAGGAGTGCTTTGAAGACCAAAGGTTGACTTCCCACGACGACTTCACCGGAATTGTTACATTCCAAAGAACATCGCCACGGGATGTCGGGTGGCATTCAGTAACGCTTACGAACAAGTCCGCAAAGCGCCACGTAAATACCGTTGTAGCATTTCACACCCGAGATATTCAGGGTATCGTTATTTATATTTTTCCCAAGGGAAGGCATGGTGTAGGATTCTAGCAGGGGCATGAACAAGACGACATGTATATGCAGTTGACCAATTCTCAATGCAGGGGTAAGTCATGATAGTTCATAAGATAGTGTGACACACACTTGGGCCAACCTCAAGGATAAAAGGAAAATAAAGAATATTCCTAAGTGAAGCGGGGCATTCCTAATGTATAGTCTGTGCAAAGAACAAGTTAATAATCATGCAAACATAAATGACTAGAGTTTTAGGCCGAGTGAGATGGATGGGCGGAGACCTCCCTGTACCATCCGGCCCAATGGAAGGCATTTACGAACTCCTACATCACATGCGAACGAGGGGGATTACAAGGGACGGACAAAGGTCGCCACGACCGCCGCCTACCCCAACGACCGTGGAATGCTCTCATATCCGAAGGTTCCCGCTCATCCGGGCACCATGCCCGCATGTTAAGGTACATCCCATGTCCCCCGCGGACACTCACCCTACGGATGAACAAGCTAGAACATGGGCAGGCCCGAAAACCACAACGAACCGCCATCTCAGCACAACTATTACTCTACTCAAATACATGGCACGAATGGTTAAGCCTAAAGTTCTATACGACTAACCATGACATAGGAACTATAGTCTAGTTCTTCTATCATGATTGTGTCGAGAACAAAATGTCAAGAATATAACATAGAAACTATATGCTGGTTCATATGTAAGTCTATAACATGTAAATACTCTAGCTCTATTGCACAACTAAATAAGAACAAGACTTGGAAAGAAACCATAAATGTATTCATACCGACTATTCCTTTCTCCCAAGTACAAGCTCTCCAATGATGCTTAGCCTTGCTCCAAATACTACTAAAGCTAAAAGAACTAAAGAGAGGTGGAGTAGAGAGGAAGAGTGGTGAGAGAGGTTGCTCCAAATGGTGTGTGTTGAGAGGGGTAGAGGAGAGGCCTATTTATACACAAGGGAGAGAGGGCTAAAAGACTACTCTACCCCTAAACCGACCTTTGGCAAAGACGTCTAGGTATGTTGAACCGGCCGATCCACCCCGCACCCTTCCCTCCTTAGCATTAAACATACCGCCTCGCCGAAGATGGGCTCGAACCGCCCCCCAGAGGGTGCGGGCACCCTTCCCGGCCCTGCCGCCCGAGCTTTAGCAGCCGGCGTGTTTGGGCCCCGAAAGTTGTGGGATGGCGTTTGCTCGGCCTAGTTTTGGCGTTTTGGTCCGTTTTATCCCCGGGCTTGTAATCTTCCTCAAGTACGCTTTCGTGGTCGCGCCTTTTAGTCGTATTTCCACCCGTTTTTATTATAAATCCTACAAAATACATTTTGGACACTACAAGTGGAAATATGTGAGTAATAAATGTATATGAGTATGTGTTGATATTTCTAACGCGATCCAAATTACGAATGCGAAAAGAAATATATATGGGATATCTATCTAATCATGTTAGCTTGGATATGGAATTAATCTCATAATCCAACAAAGTGAAGTTAGGCGGTGTTAGTAGTGGGATTTAAACTTAGCATCATTATCCATAGTGGAGTTAATCTCACCAGGATATGTACTTAAGGTATACCACTCATTTCTAGACATTACCTATACACTAGTCTATCACCCTAGCAATAACGCTCAAAGAAATGCGGGTATGGTATTCTATAAATTATTCCACCCCCTCGAGTGTAGCTGTTGCATATCACAATTCGAGCTCATATATATTACCCCTACTGTGGTTCAGTTTTTTTGGGTAGATATATACTTCCTCAGTTTCCAAATTGTAGTTCACTTTGGTTTTCTAGATCCATTTGTTTTGCTATGTATCTAGACATAGTGTATAACTAGGTGCATAGCAAAATCAATGTATCTAGAAAAGCCAAAGTGAACTACAATTTGAAACGGAGGGAGTAAATAAAAAAGGAGAGCAAGAGAGAGAGAGAGAGAGAGAGAGAGAGAGAGAGATGGCACTGTCTCGCCGCATGGCCGCATTCCATTCTTCGTCGTCCTTCGCGCCATCGCCGCCCGTGGGCGTGATCTTCGCCGTCGCCAATTGTTGGTGTGTCAAGCCTAGCTTGCAAGTACGTATACATTATGGAATGAAGATGTATCCGCATGTCCTTCGTGGTGTGTGTGTGTGGCGTGCGTAGACGGCGACGGCCGTGGATGTCATGGATGAGAAGCTCGCCTCCTGAAAGCCCCTTCCCGAACGGCTTCTACCGCCAGACAAGTCGGACGAAGCACCTTTGCAACAACATATGCAAGAACAAGAAGTTCACAGCGGCGAGTGCAAGAGGGGAAGCATCATGAAGCATGCAAAGTGCTTCGCAAGAAAGTCTCGCTAGACTGGAATGACCGCCCGGTGCACGACAATGCAACAAATACGATTTGTCAAGCCTAGCCGCCGACCATGTATGGTGTCACATCACCGTCGATTTATTTATTCCTCGCCGTCTCGCTGTGGGTGAGGCCCTCCCACCCGGATACACACGGGTTAGATTTAAAACCCCACAGTGGAGGGGTTTAAGTGAAAAAAACACCACGACGTTAGATCCGCATCTTGTGGCCTTAATTGATGGTTGCATATATTGCACACGAAGCTTGGTTGCACATGATACATTGTCATTTTAAATCACTACCCACACAATTACGTTATTATATCTTTATGGACGACTATTAAACACTACAAGAAATTTGGGCTTCTAGGACGAAACGTCATTTGTCGCGTGTAGTTCAATTTATGTCACAAAATGTAAACATGTGAGGAAAAGTCGGTTGTCATGCGTTTCGCCTTATAGTTGCCACCGGGCGGCACGCCAAGACGGCCCGATGGTCGACGCCCGCCGCGTGCCGCCACGCCGCTACTGCCGCTGCCGCGCCGCCACGCCGCCACGCTAAGGTCTTTGGCGGGTCGCCGCCGCCGGGCCGCCGCTGGCGTCGGGCCACCGCCGCGCCGCTACCTGGCGCGCGGCGGTGCCGGGAGTCTTCCGCACGCCGCCGCCGACGGTGCCGGAGTGCCGCAACGCTTTGCCGCCGGCGGGTGTCTCGTGCCGGCCGACGGGAGGAGAGAGGAGAGAACGAGAGCGAGAGAGAGAGAACGGGAGGATAGGGTTAGGTGGGATGGGGATTTTTCTTTTGTTTTTTTTTTTTTTGGAGATTGGGCTGCTGCTACGGTTATCACCGAGCCGACCACCGGGCCGACCGTCCCGCGCCTCGGGCCGAGGCGATGGCCCATGGCCCGTCCGCCAACGGGCTGTGCCGCCATGGCCCGCGACACACCGGACCGGGCCGTGCCACGAAACCGGCCCGTAAAAGGCCGGGCCACGGACCGGGCCAAATATACCGGGCCAAATGTACATTTTAGGTACGGCTCAGCGAATCAACTTTTTGTTAGCTTTGACTCAAAAAAAAGCTATGTCGAGGGAGTTAATCTGTTTGGACGGACGTATCCTTTGACAGAACAAATTCTTCTGGGTACATAAAAGTACCCTTTTCTCTCCCTCTTTTTCCCTCCTCATCTGATCTCTTCCTTATCCATTCAGCTAGCAGCTGCCCTTTTGCACAGACGGCGCCACCATCAGCTGCCCTTAATCGATCGGCCGGCTGAGCAAAGCACACGTATGAACACATTATATTATACAGTATATATGTATAAAATGACACTGGCTCTGAACAATCTAGATATCCGTGTAATGGTATATGGCAGGTTGCACGTGGATTGAATTTGAATCCTGCACTGTTTTTTTAATTGATTCTTATTTTTGTAAAAAAAAGAGAGGAAATTTGTTCTGATCTCTACATAATTTATCCATAGAACAATCCGTCTTTTAGAAAAAAGAAACATACTCGGACTGAAAACAGCTTGATCCCAAAGAGCGTTACGAAAAACAATAAACGGTTGTACATCTTTGAAGACACTTGAGTAGATGCGTTTTTTCTTTTTGTAACCCGGCCGCAGTCTATTCATGCACACGAGTAGATACACCTGACTTTCATTCTGATATATATATGCTAAATTGCTAATACATACTCCCTCTATCCCTTTTTCAAATTTTTTTAAACTTTGACTAGGTTTGTAGAAAATATGTACAACGTTTATATCTTCAATAAATTTATTAAAAAAACTAGACTTACAGATTTTTCTAATGATACTAATTACTTAACATAAATATTTATATATTTTAATATATAATTGCCGGGCAGTTTGAAAACGTTGACTTTTCGGAAAGCGAGAATGACATCTATTTAGGGACGGAGGGAGTATATGCTAACATAACATGTTATTATACATTTCGATTATCCGGCAACCTGGCTTCTGGGCTGCTTTTATTGTACCAACCAGCAAGCCCGATCGACCAACAGGCACCAGAAGCCGAACGGATCGGCGCTACGTAAGCGGCCACATGTGTGGGTCTGCGACAGCTGGGCCAGAAGCCGCTAGATCGCGAATGTCTTGTAGTTCAATGGTAGGGCGGTTCAGTGGGGCGCTATACCCACCCAGGGTTCAAATCCTGGTGCCCGCACCTTTTCTTGGGATTTTCCCCGGATTTACCGGCGTTGTGCATTAAGTGTTAGCGACGTTTCCCGTCGACCACGAGGCGCCTATGGTGACTTCAAGAATCTCTAGATCGACAGCTGCCCAAATCCTTTCGGAGGTGCTCATAGGGGGTAGGGTTTAGGGTATGTGTGTTCATAGGGGTGAGTGTGCATGCGTGCGTGTTGTGAGTGTCTGCGTTATACTGTGTAGTTCTAAAAAAAAGAAGCCGCTAGCTCTCCTGCTCCATGGCCGGTGCCAAATTAAGCTAGCTGCTCCTACAACGTCGTCTTGTTGGCCTTGCAACAATATCCTTCGGAAGGAAGCCGACATGTTTTGTCTCTATCAACCCACTCGTCACTTTGGCGAGGCCAGTCCATCCGGTGCATCGCGTCTATACCCCTCACCATCAGATTTGTTATCCTTGCTGCCTGGCTCGGTAGATGTTGTTTGCATTCTCGGTCGCAGGACCTCAATGTATCACAATCCTCTTTTTGAGGATTGTTTTGTAATTTGGCTTCTTTAATATAATATATGATGTTGTTTGCCCAAAAAAACATCGTCTTGTTGGCCTTGCAACAACGTGTCAACGGATGGATTGCCGCCGCGGCCTCGCGATATATAACCATGCCATGCATGCAATCCGCCCGCTGGCAAGTGTAATAATTCTGTTTTGCAAGAAAAGCCAAGAGAGAACGCTGCGCACAGATCAAGTTCTCAAACAAAACAGAAACTAAGAAGCTAGCCCAACAGGCTGAATCCTGTGCAGTGTAGCCCAATGTGCGTTCACTATGTTGAAAATATACATACTTCCTCGGTTCCAAATTGTAGTTCACTTTGGTTTTCTAAATACATTGATTTTGCTATGCACCTAGTTATACACTATGTCTAGATACATAATTAAATTAAAGTATCTAGAAAAGCCAAAGTGAACTATAATTTGAAACGGAGGGAGTACATGCTAAATGCATTGCCATGTAATTTTAAATTTTCTTGTGCTTTTGGGATGTAATTTTATATTTTCTTGTGCTTTTGGGCTATTAATTGGGCTACACAACTTTGTGTAATCTTGCTTATTTTATTCATCTCCTTCTATGTTTCTTAAATATATTGTGTTTGGGATTACTTTATACTTATATATAAAATAAAGTCAGTAGGTGGAAACCCCTCCTGTTTGGTTAAAAAAAAGAAATGAATTATGCTTTAAATATGAATGGAATGTAATGGGTATAGACCAACCTGTTGTTATAAGCTTAGTTTGTTGCTCCTACGTGCAGCCTGAGCTTTGCTTTTAATTATTTGTTTTCTTCTTTGCATTGGTCGACAGTTAATTATTAGTTTGTGATTGATTCAATCTGCTGCTATATCACTTTGTGTTGTATCTAAATCGAACCCTCTTTGCATCAAATTTTATTTTTAGGCGATTCATCGATCGATCTTGAAATTTGAATTGATCTCGGGTAATTATTTACCCCAGCTGAATGCCTGTCTTGTATGAATACATCGCATACAATATTTTACAGCGAATAAGAACTCGTGTGATGCATGCAAGCTCTCAGTTGCTCGCTTCCTCGTTCATGATCAACCACTAGTTTGGCAGAAAATAGTTCCAAACAGCTTAATTCTGCAGCGGGTGGAGAAAGCCCTGGCGGGCATGAAGGTGCCAGCAATAGTTGTGATTGAATGGCTAGCCTTGAACATGGGGATGCATGCTGTGCGGACTGCCAGTAATCCGCTCCCTGTTATTAAGTTTACATATATAAATAACCGTGCCCAAATTAAACGATGGCTAATCTTAGCGCTAGCCCATGCTCATGACTCATGTCTGCTTCTATAAATTATTCCACCCCTCGAGTGCAGCTGTTGCATATCACACAATTCAGAGCTCATAAATATATACCTCGGCCTGTGGTTCAGTTTTTGGGTAGATATATAAATAAAAAGGAGAGAGAGAGAGAGAGAGATGGCACTGTCTCGCCGCATGGCCGCACCATTCTTCGTCGTCCTTCTCGTCATCGTCGCCGTGGCAGGTGATCTTCGTCGTCGTCAATTGTTGGTGTGTCAAGCCTAGCTTGCAAGTACGTATGCATTATGGAATGAAGATGTATCTGGCATTGTGTGGTGTGCAGCGACGGCGACGGCCAAGGACGTCGTGGATGAGAAGCTCTGCCTATCGCAACACCCCACGTACCAGGGCATCTGCTCCCCCGAAGACTGAGGCTTTTCTTGCAAAACGGTGGAAAGATTAAGAGGCGGCGAGTGCAAGAAGGAAGGCTTCCTGAGCATGACCAAGTGCTTCTGCAAGAAAGTCTGCTAGGCCGGGAATGACCGGCCCAGTACAGCAGTTAATGCAACAAATACAGATTTGGCAAGCCTAGCCGTCGACCATGCATGCCGTCACGTTAGCCTGTTGAATTATTTGTTCCTCGTCGTCACTCCATTGACCGGCCAGTGTTTGCCTGTTGCCTTTTACACTCATATTTAAATCTCTACCCACCGTTAAATCTCTGTGAACGGTTGTATTAAAGATCTATTTTTTATATAGGAGCCAAGGAATTGAAATGATCTATTGTCACCAGAAAAATTCCCTACCCACCTGAGATTGACACGTGGACCCACTAGAAAAGGACACAAGGAACATATGAAACACGTTCCAGCCGTTTACGTGCCCTTCCTCACACAGTCTTTTTTCACGTGAAACAAACAACCCACCTGCATGTACCCATCTCATTCTCCGAGCGTCCCTAAACCCATGGACGGTTACGTACCTCCTCCTCTCCCAATCGACACAATAATTCCATTCCCTCCTGATCTGGGCACGATCTACAACTGCTCTTCTTCCCCATCCGTGTGTGACGAGGACGCGCACGAGGAGCACGGCGGCAGTGGCAGTCGTGGTAGGCACTTTGCACTACAATAGGGGCCTCCCTGGTTCACACGGCAAACCTTATCGCAAACATCTTCCAGGTGGGACAGATCCTACAATCAGTGATAATCCCATCCCTTTGGACGCAGATGAAGCAGCAAGGTGGTGCCGGCCGCCCAGCAGCAGGCACACAAATTGAACCTCACAAGGCATTGGCGGTGCCTGGGACTGTGTGCCGCGCGCGCAGTCTTCTAATATATGTTTGTATCATATATTGCGCCTCAACTCTTGATTCTGTCAAAAAAAAAAAAAACTCTTGCTTCTGTATCTTGAATTGAATTCTTCTTGCTCCACTACTAGATTTAGCATGTGGCGAGGAGAGAATAGGGGGAGGAGGACCAGCGGTGGCGGACGCCCATGTCGCGTGTGCGGGAGGGTAACGCGGGGGCTCTCCGTTTGCTCTCAGGAGAGGCCCTTGGCCCCGACATCTTCCAACTATGCACCACCTTGCTGCTTCATCTTGCTGGGTTATACATGATACCACCTTTGGACGCAGATGAAGCAGCAAGGTATGTACGCTCTAAGCTGATTTGTTCTTTTTAGTAAGCCAGACTCATTTGATCATTTTGTTGTTCACATTTATGTTGTTCTGCTCAACTAATATGTTAGGGTTATACATGATAGTATCTGAGTTCGTCATTGTTTGTATTCTAAAATTACTCATGCACAAAGTGATTTCGAAAAAGACAAAAAAAAAAAAAAAATTACTCATGGAATTGTTTACTTTTCTCAACAACGTGAAAACTTAATTGTAGGCCTTTTCCTAAATTTACTGTGGCTAGTGTTGCTTATGCACTGAGTTAAAAGGTACTCCCTGTACTCCAAATTGTAAGTCATTCAAAAATCTTAGGAGTCAAAGCATCTCAAGTTTGACCAAAGTTATAAGAGAATCACAAAGATTTATGACATCAAATTGGTATACTATAAAAATATAATTAATAAACACTACTACAGGTTTCTTAACGGTGGCGGGCATTTTGGATTAACAGTGGCGGTAATCCTACCCACCACCAAGCTAAGGCCATGGTTAATCGTCCGAATAAACGTGAAGGTATCCTAAACATCAAAAACTGCCGTGATTGATATTAATCATGGCGGTTTATTAACAATAACCGCCACAGTGAAAAAAATAAAATAAATAAAAAATAAAAAGAAAATCCTAGACCTAACCCTAATGGGCTAGATCTAGGACGCGGTGGCTGCCGCCGCCTCTAGGATTTCGCGCCGCTGCAGCAGAGGGCCTGGATCCGCCAACGGGCGGGGATCCGCGCCGAAGCTTGAAAACCGCGGGCGCCGCTAGGGTTTGGGCCACCGGCCCAAAGACCCACACCGCCATGCATGCTCGCGGCGCGAGACGCCTTGCCGCTTGGGACGAAAGCGAGGAGGACTAGATCCGGCCTCCACGCCGCCCCGATCCGCCACGCCGGGCCCTTTGGGAGGTGCGCCACCACCACGCCGGAGGGAGGTGCGCTGCCACCGTGTGGCCCCTCACGCCACCACCGCGCCACCACTAGGAGTTGCGCTGCCACCGTGCGCCCCTACGCCACCACCATGCGCCCGCGCCGGCACCACAACGTCACCCTGCGCTGGGAGGAAGGAGAACACTTTTATTATGTTTTTTAACAATGCAGGAAGCCCCCGACCTTTTTTTTTTTTTTTTAACCCGGCGTAAAATTCATCCTCCTAGAACTTGAACCTATCCTATTGGGGTGCTACTGAAGTGCTCCGACTGCTAGACTGCTAGACTGGAGCCCTGTTCGTAAGTTAAAAACAATGTGATTGAATTACCTCAAATTACATGCTACTATTGTTAAAAACTAGGGAACCTCACCCGCGTTCTGTGGGGAATTAAGAAAATACAATGATCATAAGGAAAATTTTCATGATATCATATGCTCTGCCTGATAGGGATATATGAGCTTATTACGATAGTTGAAATAACAGTGTATTGAGTTTACACAGCTAATTTTTAAGACCAAAGTGCGAAGTTGTTTAACTTGCTATGTTGAAAGAACTTTATATGAAGCAGAAAAAAAAATTCGGCAAAGGACCCTTTGGAACATGTGAATGTAAAAAAAAAAATCAGAAAGGGTGTTTCAAGGATCATGCTTATATCCTGAGTTATCTCCTAGGAAAGCCAGGCACTATCTCCTAGGGCACTATCTCCTAGGGCGATATCTCTTAGGTACACTCATGCTTTTTAGTGCCTGGCTTATCGGTTTCAAGGATCACCCAATTTAGCAAGCTCTCCTAGGGCGATATCTCCTAGCTAGGTACACTCATGCTTATATCTCCTAGGTACACTCATGCTTATATCCCGAGAACCTCAATGTCACCCTCGGTGAGGAATATCTTCCCTCTGTTTGCATTGTTGGCCCTTCGTTGGGTAGGCTGTGGCTCTCGCTGTGAGGAGAATGCGTTAGCTTAAAATTGACATGTAGTTCTGATGCTAACAGAATTAAAAACACGTGAGTTGCACAATACCTTCCGCAGGACAAATGCGAGATAGAGATATGAAACCTCCCACTCATCTTGTGACAGTGTACCTGCATTTTACATATTAGTGAAGTGAGGGAAAGCTGACCACATTCAGACTACGAAACATTGGCAAACAATATGTAGCAGCCCATTGAGATGGAATGGAACAACCCATTCTGGGCATTGGTTGAAAAGAAGACTATTGAAGAAAGATAGATCTCCAATACCTCCTCTGCTAATAATTTGAAGAGATGGAATGGAACACCCCATTCTGGGCTCAACAGCATCCTGCATGTCGCACAAGAATTTACCATAAATACCAATCTAGTAAACTACTAATTTGATGAGACAACAGAAACTAATTGAGTGCATACCCACTACAAATATTTAAGTCCAAAAGAATATTTAGAAATTAGTGCCAAGATCAACGATCCTTTAGAAGCATATTTAACTAAAATAAATAAAAGGCATATATATATTAACGAAAAAGTAGAAGTAGTCCCACTGTTACCTCTAAGTGAAACTTCTACTTGATACCAAAGGGTCTGAATGCAGGGAATTTCTACACCATCATCAAAACAAACAAATGGATGAGTTACTATAACAAAAAAAAAGGGAAATATTATAAACATCTTAGCAAATTTTACCTTTTCAACGTACTCCTCGCCAAAAAATCCAGTAAACATTGTTCAAATTCCAACCCTTCAGCTGACCATAGCAGAAGAGTTTATATACTTGTCACACAGCTTCCAGCAAATACAGTGATTAAACAATCTAAGATGACAATGGTTGTTTACAGCAACATACATTCTCGGAGCCTTTTGATAATGACATTGGTATCAAGCATTGTCCCAATAAAAATGCCTCGAGGACGAAGTAATGCAGACACATTTGCCAAGGCTTGTCTAGCACACGCTTCGGTTGACCATGAATAATGTAAAGCGAACTGAAATGTATAGAGAGTGATTGAAAATGGAGCACGCAAACTAAATTAATCATTGAAGATCTCATGAACAGCCACAAAAGCAGGGAAAAAGTGATGTCTTACATCCGTGCAGCATTTGGGCCATACTTGGCAAACTGCACCATGATCTCCCTCCCGTCTACCAATCTCCATGCAAATAAAACACAGCACAGGTGAATAACTATGCAATCTGAAACCACACATGGAGTACACTGATTTCCACAGGTGAGAACCTCAAACTAAACTCACCATCCATGGATGGAAAATTTTTACCTGCTACAGAAGGAGTTGTGTTGCATTGCATTCTATATTTCCCAAGCTACATGGGAGCTCCTTCTCGCAGAGGATATTCAGCCAAAAATATATTTTTCATCACCTGCACCAAGCACCAGTAGGAGAGAAGCAACAGCTATTCATTGGCGTAACGCTCGAATCAGTAAGAAATAATGCACAGGAATAAAATTTGTATGGAAAACGTGCCTGAGGCGTGATCTAAAAAAAAAGGGAATAAAATCTGTATCATAATACGTCCATCAGATAGCAGTATGGAGGTTTGTCCGAATTAAGCATGTCAATGTATGCAATCTTACCTGGGAATTCAGGCTCTGAACAAAATTTCAGATCAGATCGTAGCTGCTACCTGCATGAATTAGCGTTCCATTGAGATTTTTTGAAGCTGAAATTCCTATTGCAAACCTATATGTATTAGGCTGAGATCATTCAGGACACTGAGAGAAGAACTGAAAGCAATATTACAAATTCAGGCTATATGCACAGACAATTTTAGATCAGGACGAAGCTGCTACCTGCATAAATAAGGTTTCCGTTGAGATTTTTCCAGCGGTAAACTTCCAGCTATCCAGGTCTTTTTAATTTTGTGCGGCCAACAAAGGCAACAAACCTTGGCCATCAGGTTGTTTTTTTGACAGTAATTGGCCATCAGGTTGTGGCTCATTTCCTGTGCTGAAACTCCGATTCAGTGGGAGAGAATCAGCACGTCATGACGTTTATTGCAAATTGGAGGGGATCTAGCAACTGAACAGCGGGGGAAGCAGGAGCTCAGGCGTAGATGTACCTCGACAAGGTAGAGGCGTTGCACGAATCGGGATGCAGCCACAGTCGGGCGTGGTTGTGCGGCTATGCCACGCCGCCGTCGCGCCGCGCGATGCCATCCGGACGGGGAGGTGAGCGTGCAGCGATGGTGCGGCCGGGCCGGCGCTGCACGGGTAGGAAGGACGAACACCTCGAGGAAGATAACCGGGAAGCGAGGTGGCGGTGCCATGGGGCTACGCGCGGCGGCCGTTCTAGGAGCCAAGGCGGGCGGTTCCGCGGCAGGGGTCGCAGGGAAGGCTTCGGATGGCGACGTGCCGAGCCTATCAACTGCCTTCCGTGCCTCGTCCCTCGTACCTGTACCTCACCCGAACGCGAACCCATGCGAATCACCAGTTCGTTGACCTGCGATGGTAGGGATGGGAAGGCTGAGGAGGGCGGCGCAGGAGCGGAGTCTCGGGAACCGATTCGTCACCTCACCGGGCAGGGGACGACACGAACGGCGGCGGGCGAAGAGGAGAAGCCAGCCAGGGCAACCGGCGGAGCTCCGTTGGCGACATCGGGCATGGCGGCTGGGAATAGGAGCAAAACAGAGAGGGGAGCAAGGGGAACCGTTTCCTCTCCTCACCTTGGACATGGACGGCGCAGGGAGGGGCGACCATGGACGGTTGCGAGCTCCCGCCGGCGACTCGGGCACCTTAGGCAGGGATGGCGCGGAGAGAGGGCGACGAGAGCTTTATGGAGACAGAGGGGGGGGTGGCGGGGGGAGGCGAGGGGCTGGGGGTGGTTGAGGCGAGTGGCGGCCTCGATTGGATGGGACGACGCGGGGTGGGCGTGAGGTAGGGGAAGAGGTCGCGGGCATCCGCGCTGCGGCGACGGACGGATGGGTGGGGGCGCGACCGTTTTTTTTTTTTTTTTAAGGACGGCAAAAGCTTTGCCGCGATTTCTATTAGACGAAAAAAGGAAAAAGAAGGCAAGCGCCCGCCCGTTTTTTGAAGTGGAAATCGGGCCAAAACCACAATACAAGTGTGGAGGGTACCCTACTCCAACTGCACATCTAGGTACCAAAACAACTCAACTCGCGCTAAGAGCGCCAACTCAACTCAACTCAGCTCCACGCTAGGTCGGATTGGGACATCGACACTAGCCTCTAGCCAATAGAACTCGGTCGGATTGGGTCGTCGACACGAGCCACCATTTGAAACCACTAGGAGCTCCACCACTGATTGAACAAGCTACTAAAAGCTAGGAACAAAAATCTAAAAAAGCAAAGCAACTAAAAACAAAAGGAACAAGTACTCCACCGCAGGCACCAACCCAGGAACACAAAGGTGGAAACGACGAACTAGCACTCCCAAGTCAGCACGCGGAGTCAAGATCCACAACGACGCCTCGGGGGAGGTTACGACGGCCGAGCGCCGCCGTCGTTCGTCAAGACAGGCTGGGTTTTCACCCATGGAGAGTACAAGATCGCGACGAAAAGGTGGGCGGAGAAAAGTCCGCTCTTGTAGGTGGCTTTGCTATTTCAGTTACCGACGCGCAAAAAGCTACGACTTCGCTTTCAATTTCAGTTATCAAACCAATCAAAAGCCCGAGAATTCCCTAAGGGTGAATAGTGGGGAGCTCCTATATAGGAGTTTTAGATTTAAAGAACCATGATTTATGGAGTTATCAATAAAATCTATCTAAAAAAAGAAATCTCCTCAATTATAAAACAAAAATTAAACTAATCCAATAATAGTTTTTATAAATTATTCATCCATGTCATTGTGAAAGATAATGTTTCAACCATACGTTTGCATTCAAATTAATTACTGACAAATGACATTATGAAAGATTATGTAAAGTAATATATATACACGCACACATACATATATAATTTATATCCACCTCTTAACTGTTATAGAACAATAATAAAAGTCTCTCAAATCCACCTATAAAATCTAATATAAGCTATTACGAACAACAATTCAACATGCATAAGTCAATAAAACATACATTAGTATAGAAATATTTTCATAGGCTTCTCAAAAGCGTGGAAATGTATCCTTAGCGACCATGTTTGTTAGGGGCCGGCCATGCTCGCTTTATCGCTCCTCCTTTGGCGTTGGTTGCGAGGGGGTTTTTATTGGGTGCAAGAAGATGCGCACGATGATGTCGGTCTCGTTGCACGCTCACTTGGCACCCGAAGGAGGGGGTAGCCGGCAAGACCGAGACTTTTCGTCCCGTAACGTCTTGAGGAGTAATCGGGTCTGCCTTTGCAAAGTAGACTTGGTGTGTGTCAGGGTATTCGCCAGCTGGTTTGCAATCGATTCGAATCGCCATCTCTCCTGGATAGTGAGAACCCGGGATACCTCCACGACATCGTAGTCTTAATCACTACAACTTAAATGTCTTTATTCATGTTGCGGCTAATTTATTTTGATCCAGTTACTTATCTTTGTTATTTATTCTACTGAACAATGTTTAATCTTGACTATACAGGATCTATGTTATGTAAGTAAATAAGAACCCTGTTAACTTGGAAAAATACAAGTAGCATGTGTAGGCTCACTAAATAACTCTATTTGTGAAATTTAAATGTGAGTCACTAAACCCCAGATAAAGCCTAGCATGATCCTTGAAGTCTTTTATTTTATTTTGGATGGGTAAGTCTAGGCGAGTATTTTGTACTCGGGGTTTTATTCCGTTGTTGCGGGTGATCATATTTACCATGGTTATTGTAAGACTTGTGCATTTCCTGTTGATGAAGAGTAAGGCGAGGGCAAGGCAATTCTATATCCACTGTCTCATCTTTGCTACTGAGGGATGACTATCTACTGGCACTATCTTATATTTGTTTTTCGTTAAAAGACTATTTGGTTTTCGCAAACTACTGCTTCCGTACAATGAACTTGAGTTTGTAATAAATTCTACTTCGCACTCGATGTTTAATTATATCGAATTTGGTTTGAAATACCGGCGGATTTTACTACCAAGCTCAACGATCCTGTTGTATGTTGTTGATGAGTTTGAAATCACTCACGAGATTTTCGAATACCGGGTTTATATGGACTCAAGTGTAGACTGCGATTGCTTCGGTAATTGCGACTTATACTTGATTTCTTATAAATTGGTCGGCTCATCACAGCTGGCATCGAGCTTAGTTTGGTAATTACAAGTCCGATCTGGTATTTAAATTAAAATGAACCACTAATCTTTTGCGAAAAAGTTTGCGAAACAAAATTCTTTATGTGGTGTGAGTAAAAAGTTTGCAAAATTTAGTAGTGCCTTGGTCATACCCTCTATGCCCAATTAAGGACGGTCGGGTGGCTTGGCTAACTGGGATTGGGCTAATGCATCATATTTTGTTGTTTGTGTTTGGTTGCCGTGCGCGGCCAAGAGGTACGAGGGCTACTCACTTGAGTAGTCATGAATGGATCGAAATACCTCTACACCTCGGGTAATGGTTGTTCAATGCCTCTACGCCCAAGGTAATGGTGTGAGCTGTGAGAGCATGATCGGATGTATGCCGGTCTAGGGGGAAATAAAATGATTTTGAGAGCTCGTGGGTCGGGGGTAGTGCCCTCATAGACTTGTGTATGGGTACACGGTGTCTTTGGGTGTAAAATGTGATTTTTCCGCATGGTATGCGATGTCATTGGGTGGACCTGACGAAGCGGTATATGCAATTTAAATTATTGCATTGCATGGATATATTGTGGGCTGAAATGATTTGCAGGTACACTAACAGCGCAATGTGTTAGATCGACTAGACCCGTCTTATTTTCTTTTGACAGATCGCAGGTTGCCACCATTATAACGATTAGAGAAATTTCTTCCCTATTCTGTGAGTTACGTAGGTAACGTGCATGCATCATGTTTAATTTTTTACATCATGTCATTCATGCATTTTTTCCATCTTTTCCCCTAATTAGTACTTGCCCTAATTAGACAAAACTGGACTGTTGTTTCTCAATCTCACATTATCTCCTAAATCTTGCTACAGATGGCCCCAACTCCAGCTTCCGGTAGTGGCACGATCGCAGACAAGAAGTTTGGCATGCCCACAGTGCTGTGGCGTGTACTCCAGCAGATTGGCTACACAGAGGCTCCTACGTACGTTTGGGAGACAGCTCCACAGGCAGAGCAGATAGTTACCAGGATTCACCTTGTGGTTCCCGCCCTTGCAGACAGTGCTGTATGGGTAGGATGGGATATCACGGAGTACGGACTGTCACCAGAGTCTGCAGCCGACAATGCTGCATTCCGTGTGCTGAGGAGTTTGATGGTGGACCACCCTGAGGTGTTGGTTGGGACGGCTGCTTCCAGCTTTCCCCGGGCCGACCCCCTTTTCACTGCTTGGGAGCAGGGTGGCGTGGACCCTTTACGGAGGGGACGAGACGAGGAGCGAGATAGCACTTGTGACGCCATGAGTGCTATGTTCGCTATGATGCAGATGACAATTGGTGTAGAGGATAAGGCACAGGGAGCCATGGCAGTTGTGGTTCGTCAGAGAGGTGAGATAGACCAGCTGATCCGGGATCGCAGGAGACTGCGTGGCATGCTGAGACGTGCTACAGAGGATAAGGAGCTATACAGAGCAGGAGCTAGCAAAGATGAAGAAGCAGGTGTCGCGTCTTCTAGCAGAGTTGGCAGTTAGCAGGAAGGCGAATGGATCCTTGAGCATGCATCTTCAGAACGCTCAGTTGGCACGAGAGAGAGCTGAGGCCGCCTACAAGGAGATCAAGGGGAGGCTTGAGTACGTGGAGTGTGAGTACACTAACGTGCGAGAGGAGTACTACCGTTTGTATCACGCCTACCACTACCCCATGGGTGCAGACGACGAGGACCTTCAGATAGTGAGTGCAGCAGCAACGCCAGCGAGGAAGACCAGGATGGAGACCCCACTTCGCACGCGCCACAGGAGTAGATGACTGTGATGCTACGTTTAGATTCCAGCTAGATGCTATCACGTAGACCTTGATCTAGATGTGACACCCTTGTAGCCGAGCGGTGTAATGCCACCATTATCATGTAATTTCCCTTTTCCATTCGTGAGACTATCAGCATGTAAGACTTGGATTCGTAATGTTCAAGACCTTATTGTATTAGCTGAGACCTTAATTTAGTTCGTGCCCATGTTTATGATCGGTTTTATGGTAATCGCGACCCTTGTCCATTTCGAGACCATGTTGGTGGTGCTACATTTCGTTGCCATTTTGTTGCGAAATCTCGGTACATATATTGCGTTGACATAACCGTGACGTTGATGAAAGATCGTATTGAATTTATTGTTACCTGTTATTGTGGATGAATTTATTCTCTCAATAAATTCCGCGTAACCTAAATTCAATATCTATGCTTTGGACAACGTCATCTGATAGTTATTGTTGATTCAAATGTGCAGATGCCGCAAACTCGATCAGGTGCTGGGGGAGATCGACAGCATCCACCACCTCCGGAGAACCAGGAGCAGTTCTTCCAACAGTTCCTGGGGGAGATGCGCAATATCGCAGCGGGAGGCCGTGGTGGTGCTGAAGGTGAGGGATTTCAGGCGTACAAGAACTTCAAGGCCACAGAACCACCGAAGTTCACTGTGGCGAATGAACCAATGGAGGCTGAGGAATGGCTGACTTCGATAGAAGATAAGTTTTGGTTGGTGAACCCATCTGACACTCAGAAGGCAGAATTTGCAACACACTTACTGGAGGGACCCGCAGGGATATGGTGGAAGAATCACCGTGCTACTTTACCTGCCAATGTTCCTATCACTTGGGCTCAGTTTACAGCAGCTTTCCGTCGGACCTACATACCTGCTGGTGCTCTAGCAGAGAAATTGGGAGAGTTTATCAAGCTTGGCCAGGACAACAAGACCATGAATGAGTACCTATAGGCTTTTAACAGGCTGTCCAGGTATGCTCCTGATATGGTGGATACTGAGGAAAAGAAGTTGGCTAGTTTCAAGAGAGGATTAAACCTCAAAATGCAGAAGGCTATGGGAAATTCCACCAGAAACACTTTTGAGGAGTTTGTGACTGATTGTCTTCACCAAGAGAAGAGTAGTGCCTTGTATGCTGCATCCAAAGGCAAGAAGAGATCGTTTGAGGGAGGCTCAGGTCGGGCAGTGGTTCCTTTGGCCGTCGTCAGAACTATCGCCCACCTGTCGCGCCTTCGCGCTATGTTCCACCACAGAAGAAGAACCAGGCTGGGAATAATCGTTTCAGAAGAGTGGTGTTGAACCCTACACAGAGAGGAAAGTCAGCACAGGGAAATGCTCCAAGACCAGTGCCATTCAACCACAACAACTGCTTCAATTGTGGTAAGCCCGGACATTATTCCAGGAATTGTCCG
Source organism: Hyparrhenia diplandra (assembly GCA_015847255.1). Classification (NCBI taxonomy): domain Eukaryota; kingdom Viridiplantae; phylum Streptophyta; class Magnoliopsida; order Poales; family Poaceae; genus Hyparrhenia; species Hyparrhenia diplandra. Next base: position 71,613 of record JADLZK010009246.1, on the reverse strand, counting down.
CAGCCCAGGAAGAACTACAAGCAGCATGTGGGACAGGCAAACTTCACAGGTGTTGAGGAAGTTCCTGAGGGAGAGACCGTGACAGCTAGTACGTGCTTAGTTAACAATCGTAGTGCTGTTGTTTTGTTTGATTCTGGATCATCGCATTCATTCATGAGTCAAGAGTTTGCTATAAAGAATAGCGAAAAGGTGTCTGACCTAGGGTTTGGTTATCGGATTAGTTCAGCAGGGGCTGACCAAATGACTAGGGAGAGAGTTAATGAGGTGAAGATTTTGATGGGTGACTTAGAAATAATAACCTCTTTGATAGTTTTACCCGGTTTGTGTTTGGATGTTATCCTTGGGATGAATTGGATGAAGAGCTGGGGAGCCATTATTGACACAGGAAATAGAGTAGTGCATTTGAAACACCCCGAGACTCAATCAACATCAGATTTTGCTACCCAAAACCATTGACCTTAACCGTTTTTTTCAGCCGCTTTGCAAGTAACTTGGTATCTCCGATATACCCGGTAGTCCGTCCGTGAGTTTCCGGATGTATTCTCGGAAGACCTACCTGGATTGCCACCAGATAGGGATGTTGAATTTGCAATAGAATTGATTCCAGGGACTGCCCCTATTTCCCGAAGACCCTACCGAATGCCACCCAATGAGTTAGCAGAATTGAAGGTACAACTTCAGGAGTTGCTTGAGAAAGGTTTCATTAGACCTAGTTCGTCACCTTGGGGATGTCCAGCCCTGTTTGTGAAAAAGAAAGACCAGACGCTGAGAATGTGTGTGGACTATAGGCCACTCAATGCGGTAACAGTGAAGAATAAATACCCATTGCCCCGCATTGACATACTTTTTGACCAATTGTCTAGAGCCAAAGTGTTCTCCAAGATAGATCTTCGATCTGGGTATCATCAAATTAAAAATCGGACCCGGGAGGATAAACCCAAGACCGCATTTTCTACGCGGTATGGCTTGTATGAGTATCTCGTCATGTCTTTCGGCTTGACGAATGCTCCAGCACATTTTATGTGTTTGATGAATTCGGTGTTTATGCCTGAACTGGATCAGTTCGTGGTAGTATTCATCGATGATATATTGGTGTATTCTGAAAATGAGGAACAGCATGCTGAGCATTTGAGAATAGTTTTGGAGAGACTCAGAGAGCACAAGTTGTATGCTAAATTCAGTAAGTGCGAGTTTTGGCTGAAGGAAGTGCATTTCCTAGGACATGTTTTATCTGAGAATGGAATTTCAGTAGACCCTAGTAAGGTGCAAGAGGTGTTGGATTGGAAAGCACCAGTTTCAGTTTCAGAGATCCGAAGTTTTCTAGGGTTAGCTGGATATTATCGTAGGTTCACACCTGATTTCTCCAAAATAGCTAAACCTATGACCTGATTGCTACAGAAGGATGAAAAATTTGTGTGGACACCGGAGTGCGAAGCAGCGTTTCGTACCTTGCGAACGTTGCTGACCACCGCTCCAGTGCTCGCGCAACCTGACATTCAGAAACCGTTTGATGTGTATTGTGATGCATGTGGTACAGGATTGGGATGCGTACTCATGCAGGAAGGTAGAGTTATCGCGTATGCATCGCGTCAGCTAAGGAAGCATGAGGTAAATTATCCAACCCATGACTTAGAACTTGCTGCCGTGGTACATGCGTTGAAAATCTGGCGACATTACTTGCTCGGTAATGTCTGTCATGTTTATACTGATCATAAGAGCCTGAAGTACATTTTCACTCAAGAGGAGTTGAATATGAGGCAGAGAAGGTGGTTAGAGCTGATAAAGGATTATAATATTGAGTTGCATTATCATCCGGGCAAAGCGAATGTTGTCGCGGATGCCTTGAGCAGGAAATCACATTGTTTGCTGGGACAAGTCGAATCTATGGAGGCTTTTCCTCCTATGCATCCGGCTATCCTATGCAATATTCAAGTGCAAAATGAGTTGGAAAACAGGATTATTGAGGGCCGGAAAACAGATAAAGGGATTGCCCACATCAAGAAGAAGATAGAGAAAGAACCTAGTGACCATTTCCAAGTTGATGAGAGTGGAATTCTTTGGTATGATGATCGCCTTGTCGCACCAAAGGATCCAAAGTTGAAAGAGCGATTCTAACAGAAGCACACTCGTCAAAGATAACAATTCACCCCGGTAGTAATAAGATGTATCGGGATTTGAGAACCAGATTTTGGTGGACTAAAATGAGAAAAGAGATTGCTGCACATGTAGCTCGATGCGACAATTGCTGCAGAGTTAAAGCCGTTCACATGAAGACTGCAGGATTGTTGCAACCATTGCCAATTCCGATTGGAAATGGGATGAGATTACAATGGATTTGATTGTTGGATTACCACGCATTACACGAAGGGATGTGATTCGATTTGGGTGATTGTGGATCGCTTGACCAAAGTGGCCCACTTTATTCCTATTAATATCCACTATGAACCCCACCAATATGCAGAGCTATACATTACCCATGTACTTCGTCTGCATGGAATACCCAAATCGATAGTGTCGGACCGTGGATCTAGTTGGACCAATCGATTTTGGGAGAGTCTACAGAATGCCCTAGGAACCAAGTTACTTCATAGTTCCGCTTATCACCCACAAACCACAGGCCAAACAGAACGAGTTAATCAGATACTAGAAGATATGTTGAGGGCGTGTGTGTTGTCAGCAAAAGGTTCATGGGACAAATGGTTGCCTTACGCAGAGTTTTCATATAATAACAGTTATCAGGCTAGTATTCAAATGGCACCATTTGAAGCGTTGTATGGGAGAAAATGCAGGACACCTCTGAATTGGATTGAAACAGGAGAACGACCCTACTATGGCATTGACTTGATAGATGAGGCTGAAGGTGAGAGTCATAAAGCAAAACATGAAGGCTGCTCAAGACCGTCAAAAAGAGTTATGCCGACAAATGTAGGAAGCCCATTAGGTTCAGTGTTGGTGACTATGTTTACTTAAAGGTGTCACCAATGAAGCGAGTACTGGCGTTTCAAAGTGAAAAGAAAGTTAGCGCCTAGGTTTGTAGGCCCTTACAAAATAATTGCCACTAAGGGAGAAGTAGCTTATCAATTGCGCTTACCCCAGGAAATGGAAATAATTTTTTTATGTTTTTCATGTGTCACAATTGAAGAAATGCTTGAGAGTTCCGGAGGAACGAGTGTCGGTTCGAAATGTTGAGATAAGTCCAGATCTAACATATTATGAGGAACCAAAGAAAAGTATTAGACACCAAAGAAAGAGCTACTAGGGGCAAGGTGGTCAAGCGGTACAAAATTCTTTGGGGAAATCATGTAGAAAATGATGCAACTTGGGGAGACGGATGAATACCTCACGAGGAACTATCCATAGTTTTATCATAAATGGTTAGTTTCGCCGAATCTCGGGACGAGATTCTTTTTAGGGGGAAAGATTTGTAACACCCTAGGTGTTAAGCATCTTGAAAGCATGATCATTTGCATAGCATCATCATCATTTCATGCATGAGCAAGATCATAATAGTTTTTAAGTGATTTGCTCTCATTTCATGCTTGCTTGACCTAGCTACTATAGAATCTTTGCTACAATGATGTTTTGGACCTAAATTGTGCCTAGATATATTTTTGACATAATTTAGGACCATGTTTGAGCTTGTGTTTCAATTTAGAAAATTTTTTATAAAATAGCCCTAGTGTGTCAAACCTCTTTGACCCCTTTTGAAACTCATTTCAAAAGTGCTTGATAGAAGCGTTTTTAGCAAAAAGTTTCTATAGATGAAATGAAGTACTTTTTATGTGGAGCAAATGATCTGTTGTAAGTTTCTTGTGAAAAGGTTTGGAAATGCCCCAAATCGTGCCCCCAAGTTTGAGTCAAACTTGAGTCAAATTCAAACTCTGTTTTTGAATGTTTGATTTGACCTTGCTGTTTTTAATTTTTAGTTTCAAATTTAGGCCGAATTAGAAAAAGTTCATGTTGAGAGTTTTGTAGCTTATGAAATTCTCTACAAGGCACATGTCAAATTCTGCACGGATCTCGAGGCACAGGTCAAAAACCAGGGCTGACTCAGGAAAACAGAGTAGGGGGGGTATTGGCTCGTCGCCGGCCGACACCGCCGCGCCGACGTGGCGTCACGCGTGAAACGCCGATGTACGGCCCGGATGGGGCGGTACCGGTCGCTAGCGCCGCATATAAAGGCGGGCAATGGGTTGGCCTAACCCTAGCCCCATTCCACCGCGCCGCCCGGTAGCCCGAGCCGCGAACCGCCGCCCGTAGCGCGCCATTGCGCCGATTCCGAGCTCCGCCGCCCGCGTTCGCCGTCACCGTTGCGCCAATCCACCCCAAACCACATCCCTAGCATCACCATGGGCTCTTCTACCTAAGGCTAGCATCGAATCGAGGTAAAACGCGCGAGGTGCGGACCTCATTTCCGCATCCCGCACGCTCGCCGGTGAGTCCGCCATGGTCGCCGTTGGGGCAAACCGTCGTCCGGGAGCTTGTGGATCGAGCTTTCTTCTTTCTTTTTCGTGTTTTTAGCCGCGCCTCGTGATGCTTGAGCTCTAGAGCTAGCTGGTTGAGTAGATACGGCCGCCATTTCGTCGGGACACCGTCGCCGACGTGCGCCCGTGGCGCCCCGCCCGGCCGTCCGCCCGCTTCGTCGTCGTTGCTCCGTTAGGCTTCTAGGTTGCGTGCATGTCGGTGATAGGCCTAGGAGAGTAGAGAACGGCCACCAGCGTGCCGTCTGTCGCGGAGAACGGCCGGAGCGCCGACGTCCGCGCCGCCCATGAGCCGCCGTACACCGCCGCCGTCGTTTCGTTAGGTTTTAGCGCGAACCAAGTGCACCAATGTGTTTGTCTCGTCGGCGTAGATGCTTTTAGAGTATTTGGTTGCACGATTTGGTCATCGCCGGCGAAAATCCGCCGCCCGATCCGCGCCCGCGCCGCCGTCCCCAGTTTCGGTGTCGCCGACACGCGGGCCCCCGCCCGATTTCTTTTTCTTTTTCCTTTTTCTCGTTTTTCCTGGTTTTGAATGAAAAGCTTAGAAAATTCATATCTTGGCCATTTTGAGTCCAATTTGAGTGAGACAAATTTTGTCATGCTTGTTAGGAAGTAGGCTACAGTATAAAATTATGAAAACCTATTTTCAGAGAACTTTTATATAGAGTTTTATTTATGGCTAGAAATGCATGGAAATTGGAGAAAATCATATCTTTTAATTGGTACAAGATAAAAATATGCTTTCTGTATGAAGAGTGCTTGTTTTTGTGAGTAGAAGCTAGGAAAAATATCATGCATGGTATGTTCTGTAGAGGAAATGTGATTTTCTATTTATGTGCTTTTTGCTATGTGATCTTTAGAAATTTATAGAAAAAGAGTTATTAGGGTTTTGGATGTAAAATTTGGTGTCGTGGTTCTTGATAGGTTGTAGTAGATGTTCATACTCAGAAATCTATTATCTGACACTTTTCATAGTACAATGTATTTTCATGCCTAGTTTTATCACTAGCTTGTCATTTTTGTGTAGGATTGCATGAGCATAATCTTGCCATGACATTTTTATGGTAGCTGTCATATTCTAGTAGGATGCTCTGGTAATTTTTGTAGAATTTTCTGAGGAAGTTATATATTTATCATAATTATGGTGCATGGAAAATAGACTAGAAATATATGCTTAGGTGCTTAGGATGTGTAATTTTATTTTTATTATGTGTTCCTAACATGTTTATGATCTGTTGGTAAGCTTGGTTTGATTAATTTAGAAGTTTCTACATTTTCTTACTCTAGCATTTTACTCAAATTAGGGTGTAAGTGTAGTGTTTGCTTGGGCATGTCATTTTATGTACTTTAGATTATCTTTTGGTTTGTCCAGTAGGATTATTTGGTAGATAATTACTTGATTTACTTGCTGGTTAAGTTTGAGATAAGTTGCATGAGTAGTTTTGAAGTTATGGATGTTATATGTGGTGGTTGGGCTGAAAACAGAGTCTTTGTTTTTCCCAATTTCGAGGCTGATAGGTTTAGATTCAGCTCTGGGTGCTGTGGAATGTTTTGTAGGAAATTTTGTTAGCTTTCCATAGAGTCCTAGTTCACTGAATTTGGAGTTGTAGAACTCCTTGTGTGATCTTTTTAGTGACAGCATGTCAAGCTGCCATTTTCTCGTTGAGTGGAGAGTTAGGGTGTTACTAGATGAAAGTTGTTAAGGTTTATTGTGTAGAATTAGTTATGTTTCTGCAGAAGAGATATGCACTTATTAATAGCTTGCATCATGAAGCATCCATCCATCATACATGCTTTAGTTTATACAAGTTGTTATACATGTAATTGTGTTTATATCTTTTCTCCATCATATGCATCATCTCAGGATCGGGGGAGGTTCTGGAGGAGCTGATCGAGGAACCAGGGGAGTTGTTCCAGCTGGGAGTGCAGTCCGGAGGAGTCACCGGAGGAGAAGGATCGACCAACGAGTTGGCCGAGTGCCCGGAGCACGTTAAAAGACGTTCTGCGAGGCAAGCCCCGGAGCATTCTGCCCTTTCCTATTCTTCCAATTAATTTGACTTGAGTCTTTTATATGTTTCCTGCATTACGTATAGGAAATGGTTGAAACCGTTGATGCATTACGATCCTTGCTGAAAGTTGCCCTATCCTATATAGAGGTCTAGGTTAATGCTCGCATACCATGTTTGCGGTGAGACGCGATGTCGGTCACTTGAGGAAATGTTGTGTACAATCACATGGGTGATTGTCAAGTCGTTTGAGAACCCGATAAAATAAAACATGTGAGATTGGGTGGAACTTGTGGTCTTTTCCACCCGATCGATTAAGGACTTTCTTTTGTCGGGCTGTGGTCGGAAGTTGAACGCACTGGCATATAGTAGGCTCCGCGGGGTCGTGAGCCACGAAACTTCGCAAGAATGTTAGGGGCGGCCATGCTCGCTTTATCGCTCCTCCTTTGGTGTTGGTTGCGAGGGGTTTTTATTGGGTGCAAGAAGATGCGCACGATGATGTCGGTCTCGTTGCACGCTCACTTGGCACCCGAGAAGGAGGGGGTAGCCGGGCAAGACCGAGACTTTTACGTCCCGTAACGCCTTGAGGAGTAATCGGGTCAGCCTTTGCAAAGTAGACTTGGTGTGTGTCGTGGTATTCGCCACCGGTTTGTAATCGATTCGAATCGCCATCTCTCCCGGATAGTGAGAACCCGGGATACCTCCACGACATCGTAGTCTTAATCACTACAACTTAAATGTCTTTATTCATGTTGCAGCTAATTTATTTTGATCCAGTTACTTATGCTGTTATTTATTCTACTGAGCAATGTTTAATCTTGACTATACAGGATCTATGTTATGTAAGTAAATAAGAACCCTGTTAACTTGGAAAAATACAAGTAGCATGTGTAGGCTCACTAAATAACTCTATTTGTGAAATTTAAATGCGAGTCAGCTAAACCCCAGATAAAGCCTAGCATGATCCTTGAAGTCTTTTATTTTATTTTGGACGGGTAAGTCTAGCTGAGTATTTTGTACTCAGGGTTTTATTCCCGTTGTTGCAAGTGATCATATTTACCATGGTTATTGTAAGACTTGTCTGTTTCCTGTTGATGAAGAGTAAGGCCAGGGCAAGGTAATTCTATATCCTTGTCTCATGCTGCTACAGGGATGACTATCTACTGGCACTATCTTATATTTGTTTTCGTTAAAAGACTATTTGGTTTTCGCAAACTACTGCTTTCGTACAACGAACTTGAGTTTGTAATAAATTCTACTTCGCACTCTGATGTTTAATTATATCAAATTTGGTTTGAAATACCTGCGGATTTTACTACCAAGCTCAACGATCCTGTTGTATGTTGTTGATGAGTTTGAAATCACTCTGAGATTTCCGGAATACCGGGTTTATATGGACTCAAGTGTAGACTGCGATTGCTTCCGTAATTGCGACTTATACTTGATTTCTTATAAATTGGCCGGCTCACACAGAACCACATGTCCGGCTTCATGAACCGCCTCACAACCGACCTAGAGATCCAATCTAAGCCGCCCAATCAAGTCGATTTGATCCAAGGGCTGAGGTTCATCCTAGGCGGTCAGAAATAAAGAGGCGAGCTCTCTCCTCGAACCCTAATTCATTCTTCATTATTTAGAATTCAGTGTAGATCCATTGTAATTAGAGAGAGAGATTAGTACTAGGGTTTCTAGAGATTAGAGGATTAGAGAGCTCTAGTTCTTTAGAGATTAGAGTATTAGACAACAATTAGAGATTCAAGGAAGAGTTCGAGCATTGCTCAGGACAATGTCATAAATATTTGCTTCATCGTGCAACATGGCATTCAAGATGTTCTTTATTGTATCACTATTGACATTTCTTAGCGCAATCACCAAAAAGGCAATCACGCTTAGAAATGCCTGTTGGTAATCAGAGCACAACTGCCAAAAAGGCAGGAGTGCTTTGGAAGACCAAAGGTTGACTTCCCACGACGACTTCACCGAATTGTTACATTCCAAAGAACATCGCCACGGGATGTTGGGTGGCATTCTCGTAACGTTCTACGTAACAAGTCCGCAAGTGCACGGAAATACCGTTGTAGCATTTCACCAGGAGATATTCAGGGTATCGTTATTTATATTTTTCCCAAGGGAAGGCATGGTGTAGGATTCTAGCAGGGGCATGAACAAGACGACATGTATATGCAGTTGACCAATTCTCAATGCAGGGGTAAGTCATGATAGTTCATAAGATAGTGTGACACACACTTGGGCCAACCTCAAGGATAAAAGGAAAATAAAGAATATTCCTAAGTGAAGCAAGCATTCCTAATGTATAGCTGTGCAAAGAACAAGTTAATAATCATGCAAACATAAATGACTAGAGTTTTAGGCTGAGAGTGAGATGGACGGGGAGACCTCTCGGTACCATCCGGCCCAATGGAAGGCATTTACGAACTCCTACATCACATGCGAACGAGGGGGGATTACAAGGGACGGACAAGGCTATCACGACCCTGCCGCCTACCCCAACGACCGTGGCATGCTCTCATATCCGAAGGTTCCCGCTCATCCGGGCACCATGCCCGCATGTTAAGGTACATCCCATGTCCCCCACAGACTCTCACCCTATGGATGAACGAGCTAGAACATGGGCAGGACCGAAAACCACAACGAACCGCCATCTCAAAGACAACTCTTACTCTACTCAAATACATGGCACGAATGGTTAAGCCTAAAGTTCGATACGACTAACCATGACATAGGAACTATAGTCTAGTTCTTCTATCATGATTGTGTCGAGAACAACATGTGAAGAATATAACATAGAAACTATATGCTAGTTCATATGTCAAGTCTATAACATGTAAATACTCTAGCTCTATTGCACAACTAAATAAGAACAAGACTTGGGAAGAAACCATAAATGTATTCATACCGACTATTCCTTTCTCCCAAGTACAAGCTCTCCAATGATGCTTAGCCTTGCTCCAAATACTACTAAAGCTAAAAGAACTAAAGAGAGGTGGAGTAGAGAGGAAGAGTGGTGAGAGAGGTGGCTCCAAATGGTGTGTGTTGAGAGGGGTAGAGGAGAGGCCTATTTATACACAAGGGAGAGAGGGCTAAAAGACTACTCTACCCCTAAACCGACCTTGGCAGCACGTCTAGGTACATTGAACCGGCCGATCCACCCCCGCACCGTCCTCCTTAGCATTAAACATACCGCCTCGCCGAAGATGGGCTCGAACCGCCCCCAGGAGGGTGCGGGCGCACCCTTCCTGGCCCGGTTCGGCCCGAGCTTTGGCAGGCCGGCGTGTTTGGGCCTGAAAGTTGTGGGATGGCGTTTGCTCGGCCTAGTTTTGGCGTTTTGGTCCATTTTATCCCTGGGCTTGTAATCTTCTAAAGTACGCTTTTCAAGGTCGCGCCTTTTGGTCGTATTTCCACCTGTTTTTATTATAAATCCAACAAAATACATTTTGGACACTACAAGTGGAAATATGTGAGTAATAAATGTATATGAGTATGTGTTGATATTTCTAACACGATCCAAATTAGGAATGCGAAAGAAATATATATGGGATATCTATCTAATCATGTTAGCTTGGATATGGAATTAATCTCATAATCCAATAAAGTGAAGTTAGGCGGTGTTAGTAGTGGGATGTAAACTTAGCATCATTATCCATAGTGGAGTTAATCTCACCAGGATATGTACTCAAGGTATACTACTCATTTCTAGGTATTACCTATACACTAGTCTATTACCCTAGCAATAACGCTTAAAGAAATGCGGGTATGGTATTCAATAAATTATTCCACCCCTCGAGTGTAGCTGTTGCATATCACAATTCAGAGCTCATATATATTACCCCGGCCTGTGGTTCAGTTTTTGGTAGATATATAAATAAAAAGGAGAGCAAGAGAGAGAGAGAGAGAGAGATGGCACTCGTCTCGCCGCATGGCCGCACCATTCTTCGTCGTCCTTCGCCATCGCCGCCGTGGCGGCGTGATCTTCGCCGCCGCCAATTGTTGGTGTGTCAAGCCTAGCTTGCAAGTACGTATACATTATGGAATGAAGATGTATCTGGCATGTCCTTCGTGTGTGTGTGGCGTGCAGAGACGGCGACGGTCAGGGATGTCGTGGATGAGAAGCTCTGCCTCTCGGAAAGCCCCTTTCCGAACGGCTTCTACTGCCGGGACAAGTCGGACGAGCACCTCTGCAACAACATATGCAAGAACAAGAAGTTCACAGGCGGCGAGTGCAAGGGGGGAAGCATCATGAAGCATGCAAAGTGCTTTTGCAAGAAAGTCTGCTAGACTGGGAATGACCGGCCCGGTACGACAATGCAACAAATACAGATTTGTCAAGCCTAGCCGTCGACCATGTATGGTGTCACGTCAGCCTGTCGATTTATTTATTCCTCGCCGTCTCTGTGCGTGAGGCCCTCCCACCTGGATACACACGGGTTAGATTTAAACCCCACAGGTGGAGGGGTTTAAGTGAAAAACACCGCAGACGTTAGATCCAGATCTTGTGGCCTTAATTGATGGTTGCATATGTTGCACACAAAGCTTGGTTGCACATGATACGTTGTCATTTTAAATCACTACCCACACAATTACGTTATATCTTTATGGACGACTATTAAACACTACAAGAAATTTGGGCTTCTAGGACGAACGTCATTTGTCGCGTGTAGTCCAATTTATGTCACAAAATGTAAACATGTGAGGAAAAGTCAGTTGTCATGCGTTTCGTCTTATAGTTGCCACCGGGCGACACGCCAAGACGGTCCGATGGCCGACGCCGCCTCTGTGCCGCCACGCCGCGCTGGCTGCTGTGCCGCCGCGCGCGCTGGCGCCGTCGCGCCGCCGCGCCGCCTGCGTCTTTGGCCGCCGGGCCGCCCGGCGTGCTGCCACCGCCGCCGCTTCTTTACCAGCGCTGGCCGCCCGACGGTGCTTGGAGTGCTTGTCGCGCTGCCGCCGGGCGGTGCTGGAGTGCTGCTGCGTGCTGGCCGCCGGGCGGGTGTCTGCGTGCTGGCTGACGGGAGGAGAGAGGGAGAGAACGAGCAGAGAGGAGAGAACGGGAGGATAGGGTTAGGTGGGATGGGGATTTTTCTTTTTCTTTTTTTTTTGGAGATTGGGCTGCTGCTACGGTTATCACCGGGCCGACCACCGGGCGGACCAGTCCCGTGCCTCCGGCCGAGGCGACGCCCATGGCCCGTCCGCCAACGGGCCGTGCCGCCGCGGCCCGCACACACCAGACCGGGCCGTGCCCTACGAAACCGGCCAAAAGGCCGGGCCACGGACCGGGCCAAAAATACCGGGCCAAATGTACATCTTTAGGTACGGCTCAGCGAATCAACTTTTGTCAGCTTTGACTCAAAAAAGTAGCTATGTCGAGGGAGTTAATCTGTTTGGACGGACGTATCCTTTGACAAAACAAATTCTTCTGGGTACATAAAAGTACCCTTTTCTCTCCCTCTTTTTTCCCTCCTCATCTGATCTCTTCCTTATCCATTCAGCTAGCAGCTGCCCTTTTGCACAGACGGCGCCACCATCAGCTGCCCTTAATCGATCGGCCGGCTGAGCAAAGCACACGTATGAACACATTATATTATACAGTATATATGTATAAAATGACACTGGCTCTGAACAATCTAGATATCCGTGTAATGGTATATGGCAGGTTGCACGAGGATAGAATTTGAATCCTGCACTGTTTTTTTAATTGATTCTTATTTTTGTAAAAAAAAAAAGAGAGGAAATTTGTTCTGATCTCTACGTAATTTATCCATAGAACAATCCGTCTTTTAGAAAAAAAAGAAACATACTCGGACTGAAAACAGCTTGATCCCAAAGAGCGTTACGAAAAACAATAAACGGTTGTACATCTTTAAAGACACTTGATTAGATGCGGTTTTTCTTTTTTGTAACCTCGCCCGCCGCAGTCTATTCATGCACACGAGTAGATACACCTGACTTTCATTCTGATATATATATGCTAACATAACGTGTTATTATTATATATATTTCGATTATCCGGCAACCTGGCTTCTGGGCTGCTTTTATTTGCAGCAACCAGCAAGCCCGATCGACCAACAGGCACCAGAAGCCGAACGGATCGGCGCTACGTAAGCGGGCACATGTGTGGGTCTGTGACAGCTGGGCCAGAAGCCGCTAGCTCCCCGCTCCATGGCCGGTGCCAAATTAAGCTAGCTGCTCCTACAACGTCGTCTTGTTGGCCTTGCAACAATATCCTTCGGAAGGAAGCCGACATGTTTTGTCTCTATCAACCCACTCTTAGCCGTCGCTTTGCGAGGCAGTCCATCCGGTGCACGCGTCTATATCCCTCACCAGCAGATTTGTTATCCTTGCTGCTTGCCTCGATGTTTGCATTCTCGGTCGCAGGACCTCAATTTATCACGATCCTCTTTTGAGGATTGTTTTGTAATTTGACTGCTTTAATATAATACGTGTCAACAAGACGGACGGAGCCGCGCCACCATCACAATCCTCTTTTGAGTATATGATGTTGTTTGTCAAAAAAAAAAAAACGTCGTCTTGTTGGCCTTGCAACAACGTGTCAACGGATGGATTGCCGCCGCGGCCTCGCGCGATATATAACCATGCCATGCATGCAATCCGCCCACTGGCAAGTGTAATAATTCTGTTTTGCAAGAGAACATTGCGCACAGATCAAGTTCTCAAACAAAACAGAAACTAAGCAGCTAGCCCACCAGGCTGAATCCTGTGTAGTGTGGCCCAATGTACGCTCACTATGTTGAAAATACATATTTCCTCCGTTCCAAATTGTAGTTCACTTTGATTTTCTAAATACATTGATTTTGCTATACACCTAGTTGTCTTAAATTAAAGTATCTAGAAAAGCCAAAGTGAACTATAATTTGAAACGGAGGGTGTCATAACCCAAAAAGGGATCGCCGAATAGGGCCCAACAAATGGGGGAACTGCCGCCAAGGGCCCAAGGCCACTGCGCAAGGCCTCCCCGCCGGCCGCCGCCATCGTCCGTAGTGAACGCAGCGCCACGTCAGTTGCTTCGCAATTAAGTAAGGAATATTTAAGGAATAAAGATAGGAATAAAATAGGGAATCAATAGGTTGCTTGTAAAAGAGGAATTCCAATCTATAAGGAAACCTCTAGATCTATCTTAGCATGCAAGTCTCCCTCGGACTATAAATACAAGGGGCATGTAGTCGGTTGAATCTTAAGAAGAAATAAATTAAAGGGTAACTCCCAACGGCTCTCTCCAGCTCTAGGCTCTCTCTCTCTCTCCTCCCGTGCATCGTGCGCCGCTAGTCCGCCGCCGCTACACGCCGCCCGCGCGCCCGCCCAGCGCCACGCCGCTTTCCACGCCGCGCCGCGCCGCCAGCGCGGCGGCCACCGCTGCCGCCTTCCTCACCGGCGCCGCCGATCATCGTCATCGCTTCGAAGGCGCCTCACGTCATCTTCGTCGTCTTCTACCTCGTCGTTCTCCGCTGCCGCCTTCCTCACCGACGCCGCCGATCATCGTCACCGCTGAAGCTGCCTCACGTCATCTTCGTCGTCTTTTACCTCGTCGTTCTTCATCGACCCTCGTCATCTACGTCATCGCGGCCCGCCAGGATCAGCCCGCCGCCCGTCAAGTTAAATAAATCGACATGTCAATTCGGCCCAATCTAGCCGAATCGACGACCGGGTATCCGGAGACCAGGGCGATTCCCACCACCGACAGCCTTCCGACCACCACCAACGCCAATATCGGATGGACAGCCACAAGATCGTCGAGCTCGGATGGAGTTCCGCGAGCTTGCTTGTCTCATGAGGGAGATGCAAGCCAACTTCACCGCCCTCCCGAGACGCCGACCAGCCTGCGCTACGACGACCACCAAGGATCGACATGCTCGCGACAACGCCGCGCGCTTCATGGTCAAGCCGGGCGACTCCCTCAACGACGCTACTACCACGGACGCCACCGACAACAACGGTGTCTCGAGTGCCGCCGACGTCGTCCCCTCCACGGCATGTACCAGCCCACGTCAACCCCATGGGCACCCCCCACAGCTACTATCCGGATCGGATCGAACCGAGAGGCTACCACCGGCGTATACCGGTTGTTCGACGAAAAAGCCTACCCAACTAGGCCAACGTCTCACGGCTACTACAATGGCACGAATCACGTTCCCCGGTCACTACCAACATCATCTTTGACATTGGGAACATCTGAGTGCCAACAAGGACGACTCAACGACGCCGCCGACGTCGGCACCCGACGTCGCCAATCTCAACCCCGACGTCCACGACATCCTGGGCAACAACGGCGACATGAACAACAACGCCAACAACTTCGCCGACCAAGACATCACACGCTCCATAGTCACCAGGCATGTCCATCCCATTCAACAAGGAGATTCTACCACTATCACCCAAGCTCCAACGATGTCGCCGACGTCGTCAACCAAGACGCCTTCGACCCGGCATCATCGACGAGAACAACACTACTACAGATTCGTTCATCACTACCGCCGGCATCATCGGGCGGAATTTAATCCACCGGCGGTGTTGAAGCTTGCCCGGCAGTTGATGAACCGTTCGGGCGAGGGAAACTCGAAACTCCATGGATTCGACAAATTCCGGCAAGGAAGACTCGGATCACCACCGGGTTGAATCGTTCCCCGGCGAAGGTCTTGATGGACACGTCACTCTCGGGTTTGAGTTAGAACCGAAAGCGATTTCAAGATTGACACAACCGGGTTGAATTAGAACCGATAGCGATTTGGGAGGGGAAGCAAAAGGAACCGATAGCTTGAAGAAGGAACAAGAAAAACAAACGATAGAAATGCACCGGAGATGAATTAAAATGACTTTGGAGTCATTATATATTACTAGATAATTATATATTACTACTAGATAATATATTTTACAAAACGAAAAAAAAAAAAGCGGCCACCATTGCCTCCTCCGCCGCCCAGGCCGCCGCCATCGCCATCGCCTCCACCGCCCGCCGCCTAGCCTAGCCTCGCCGTCGTCGGCCGGCCTCGCCCGCCGCCGCCCGCGTTCCGCCGCCCGCCAAGCGTTCCCACCGCCGGCCGCCGCTGAGCTCGCGCCCGCCTCGCCGGTATCCCCCTAGCGAGGATGTCGGGCGATGGCCTCGACCTTGTAGGCGTAGAAGTTCGCCTTCTCCACCAACGGCCAGCCCGTTGGCGGGCCGACTTCTTCGCCAGGCCGATGAGCTTCGGAGGGCGTCGTGGCGGCGCCCACGGTGAAGACAAGCTCCTCGTTGGTGTAGACGCCGGCCATCTCGTCGACGATGAAGAAGAAGCTCTTCCCGGGGTTTATGGAAAGAGAGATGCTATTAGCGATGGAGATGGTACCAAATCGAGCGTTCTTATATAGTAGCAAGCCATGGAATGCATGCGATCCATAGTCATTCCCAAGACGCAGCGCCATGAAAAATGGATCCAACGGCGACGACCGGCTCATCCAATGGCCGTCGCGATCGGCCCGTCTCCCCCACGAAGGCTGACCGGCTACGCGTTTGCGCGCGTTTCCAATGGCCGCTTCCTCGGGCGGCACGGCGTTCCCAACACCCAATCCTGAAATTACCTGTTCGATCCCCAACAAGCCGTTTTGACCATTTTTTCAAGAATGATGAATGAGTTTAGCATTGTTATTTTGAAACAAGGAATGCATGCTTCACATTGTTTACCATTGCTACAAGATCAACCACACGTACCTTCGATGCCGACGGGTGAGGGAGCAGGAGGGAGGGAGGGAGAGACGAGACTTCTCTACTGGGTCGAGAACGAGACACACTCAACTACAAGCTGTAGCACGCCCACAACACCGCCGGGCTATTTAAATAATCAAACTTTGTACCGCCCAACGGATAGCCATCACTGTTTTTTTTTTTTTTACCACAATCAGTAGGCCGCCACGTTCACTTAGCGTGTTCACAGTGGCCTGGGCTGCATGCATGCCGCTCGCTTGAGAACCGCGTTGCGGTTCATTCACCGCCCCGGTTAGGAAACCGGCCGGTGTCTCTCGAATCGATGAGAAAAAGCTGTGGCACCGGTGCAGCAGGCGTCGATGGGTTAAATCAATGTCGGTTAAAACACCACCGGGTGCGGTTTCACACCCGGCAGTGATGTGTAGATCACCGCCGGGTTCAGTTTCACACCCGGCGGTGATGTGTAGATCACCGCTTGCGGTGCGGATCTCTCGCCGGTGTTATTCCACATCACCGCCGGGTGAAAACTTATACCCGGCAAAGGATTTCAAAAATTCAACGGCCGCCAAAGTTCTCAACTCGACCGGCCGACCATCGCACCAATCTTTGGCGCACCGCCGCCACGTCCCTCCGTACAATGGCGGTCGACTCAACCACGCCATCTCGCCTATTTAAACGGCAAGGGGGGACGCTGTGTTTTGCACCCGCCCCTCCTCTCGTTCTTGCATTCTTGGTTCGTCCAAAGTTCCTAACCCTCTCCTCAAAATACGAGAGGGCTTAGATTTGAATTTCAGTGTCATGGGTTTTGGATCTAGGAAATCTTTTTCTCCTTATTTTCCTTGTTCTTCGTCCTCGATCTTCTTTGCTAGCAGTATTTTCCAGTTCCACATACGAGATGGCCTTTCTTTGGGAGAAAGCCCTCCACATATAGATTATGCCTAGTCCAAGAAAATGGTTTACGTAAAAGGTGCTACAAGAGTCTTACTGGTGAAGGAGAGACACCGGGCTTGCGGCTTCGTGGGTGCCATGATTCAAGATCGAACTCGGACTCATATTAAGAGTCCTGGAGTCCTTGTGCTTTCGGTGCTAGTGTTCGGCCAATATCCTGGGCACATGGGCGTATAGTATCTAAATCATATGGTGCATCCATGGAAAAACAATGACCATTGGACCTAGTTACTATGATTTCATCCTCGGTCCAATGGTCAAGTTTGGGCTGAAGATGAAGCTCCCGGTGAATCTCATCCTCCAACCTCCTCAATGAGTGCACGTAGCAGCCTCCACTTCTTCGATCTTAGGAGATGCTACAAGAGACTTACTGAGGTGGTTAAATTTTAATGTGTTTGTACACTTTGATTGTAGCATTGACCTATCTGTGAATTGGTCTTTGTTACCATATATTTAGTTCTATGTAAGGTCTTTGCTATGGAAATATATGTAATGTAAGGTCTTTGTTATGGAAATATATGCAATCAAATTTCTTATGTATATCTGTTGTATTTACGTTTTGATATGAATCTTGATTGTCTCTTCGATACCTTTGAGTTTCCATTTTTTACCCTTCATCGAACGTAATAAAGACGGTTGCGTCAATGAAATATGCTGCATATTGTGAGGAAAATTCAACAGATATATCCAAATCTAATGTGAATGAAATAAAGTTATATATGTAACAAAAACAAAGAACAGATATTGAATTGTATTCACATCCATATCCCCTTCAGAACAGATAACCAAAACCCCAGCTTGCGTGAAGCATCTACTCGTACATAGTATGCAGCAGCACTGCAACAATGCATGCATGCAAACTGAGTGAAGTGACAACACTGTGAATTCACTGCCGGATACATACACTCAACCGGTAGTGATATGGTATTCACTGCCGGCGCCATTCAAATAACCGGTAGTCATGTTGTTATCACTACCGGGTATATCTTAATAACCGGCAAAGTGATGTACCCGCACCGATCAATCGCTATAAATCAAGGCGTCCGGCCGCATCCACACACATACCCAAGCACGCACCCACGAGCTCCGGTCACTCTGCACGAAATCCACTCACTCTTTCACTCTCTCTCTCTCTTTCTAGAAGATTTGTTCATGGCTCCGGGATATTACATTGGTAACGATATTTTTTTTCTTGTCTACAATTCCTATATAATATGCATATAAACAATACATATATATATACACTATATATATGTATGAGCTTTGTCCTTTTTTTTTTTCCTTTTTATCGCTCACCGGTGGCGGTCCTCCGCCTTTGCCGCCACCACAAGAACCGGGTTTCCACGGCGGCGATGAGCCATTCGCCCCGGTGTGTGAATGAAGGCCATTCCCTTATCCAAATCATCGTATGTAATTTTTTCAAACATTTTTTATTTCTTATTTTACTATATAACAAATACATGCATGGACAATTAGTTTAACTTAACATCATTTTGTTGCATTTATATGTTTCACAGACTTTATCCCCAATACAATGGCTAGAAACAGCACTTAGTTGGTTCTCTATCTCTGGTTTTGTGGAGACCACGACATCTAGAGCATCGTCACCTGGTCATCAACTATATACGTGTGAAATAAGTTTTTACATCCCTTCGAGGATTCCAGGACACAACAGCCACCTAATCCACGAGAGGGGAAACGAGAGAACGACCGTGCAAAACGCCGAGTACCATGCCGTTTCCTTGTGCTTAGATTCTCTTCGACGTGTTTGCTACATTGTGCCTGATTTCTCGCACTTCAAGATATTTGCCTTGTCTGCTGATAATATCCCCCCATGGCAATATAGCGAATATGTTGGGAGTTACAACCATGATGATGTGGTAATAAATTAAATTCATCATTTTGGCAATGCATATTAGATATAGATTCACATCATCCTCATTCATTTTGATTCTCCCACTTGTAGATTCTCGCTCCACGATCTTACTTATGCTGCATGTGGCTTGGCGGCCGTACTCGACCAAGCTACGGACCGACTCGGGTACGATTGGGACTTCTGTGCACACCTTGGTCGCAACAAACTACGGAAGGGCGACAATATTTGCATAAGGTTTACTAACTTAGGCATTGGTCGCTCAAGTAGGTTATATCTATGGTCGAGCATTTTTACGTCCTTTCGAGGGGACGAGAGAGTGCAATCATAAGGGCATTGACCTTCATCGACTCAAGCGGATACTTAATCCGTGACATCAATTACCCGATATTTCTACAATCCTACATTCGTGTGCATGGATCACAAGCTGGACCCAATAATGATCCCGACGACGGTGATGATGATTAGTGTGTTTACTATGTTAATTATTTGTAAGGTTGTATGGTTACTTCCTAAGTAATTTGTAATGTTCTTATGGTCCATGTGGTCTCAAACTTTTTCTCGAGCCTTTCACATGCAAATTGGGAAGCACTCACGAAGTTTGAGATTTTTCGGAGTTGGTTTGGTACTTTTCCCGCTTTTATTTGAATTTCGCCACCTTGTAATTATAGTTTGAACTGGAGCGCACCCACCTAAAAGAGCTGGAATGCTGCTAGACTTTTCCACGGGGTCTCATGTGCCCTAGGAGGCAAATCACCGTGGAGGTCCTAGAAAAATTCTTGTGTTTCCATGGTTTAATTAGCCTTCTTGTCGCCAGTTTATCTCGAAGAAAATCATAGTAATTAAAATATTTATCGGGAAAAACCTAAGAACTTGTGTGGGGTCATTTTTTTTTGTGTACATGGCTGGGAAAAAAAATTCAAGCCATTTCCACCATGGAGGATTACACATCCTTCACAAAAGGACATGATCTACCATCGAACCGTGTAGTTCCCTGTGCTCCATGTGGTTCATATGTTTGCCGGTGTTGTAGTGGTCTCAAACTTTTTCTGAACCATTCACATGCAAATTGGGAAGCACCCACGAAGTTTGAGATTTTTCGAGTTGGTTTGGTACTTTTCCCGCTTTATTTGAATTTCGCGCGACGCCACCTTGTAATTATAGTTTGAACCGAAGTACCCACGAAAAAGAGCCGGAATGCCGCTAGACTTTTCCATAGGGTCTCATGTGCCCTAGGAGGCAAATCACCGTGGAGGTCCTAGAAAAATTCTTGTGTTTCCATGGTTTAATTAGCCTTCTTGTCGCCAGTTTATCTCGAAGAAAATCATAGTAATTAAATTATTTATCGAAAAACCTAAGAACTTGTGTGGGGTCATTTTTTGGGTGTACATGGCTGGGGGAAAAAAAATTCAAGCCATTTCCACCATGGAGGATTACACATCCTTCACAAAGGACATGATCTACCATCGAACCGGGTGTAGTTCCCGGTGCTCCATGTGGTTCATATGTTTGCCGATGTTGTAGTGGTCTCAAACTTTTTTGAACCTTTCACTTGCAAATTGGGAAGCACCCACGAAGTTTGAGATTTTTCGGAGTTGGTTTGGTACTTTTCCCGTTTATTTGAATTTCAGCGACGCCACCTTGTAATTATAGTTTGAACTGAGCGTACGCACAAAAAGAGCCGGAATGCTGCTAGACTTTTCCACAGGGTCTCATGTGCCCTAGGAGGCAAATCACCGTGGAGGTCCTAGAAAAATTCTTGTGTTTCCATGGTTTAATTAGCCTTCTTGTCGCTAGTTTATCTCGAAGAAAATCATAGTAATTAAAATATTTATCGAAAAACCTAAGAACTTGTGTGGGGTCATTTTTTGGGTGTACATGGCTGGGAAAAAAAATTCAAGCCATTTCCACCATGGAGGATTACACATCCTTCACAAAGGGACATGATCTACCATCGAACCAGGTGTAGTTCCTGTGCTCCATGTGGTTCATATGTTTGTCGGTGTTGTACTGGTCTCAAACTTTTTCTGAACCTTTCACATGCAAATTGGGAAGCACCCACGAAGTTTGAGATTTTTCGAGTTGGTTTGGTACTTTTTCCGGTTTATTTGAATTTCTCGCGCCGACGCCACCTTATAATTATAGTTTGAACCAACGTACCCACGAAAAAGAGCCGAATGCTGCTAGACTTTTCCACAGGGTCTCATGTGCCCTAGGAGGCAAATCACCGTGGAGGTCCTAGAAAAATTCTTGTGTTTCCATGGTTTAATTAGCCTTCTTGTCGCCAAATTTATCTCGAAGAAAATCATAGTAATTAAAATATTTATCGAAAAAACCTAAGAACTTGAGTGGGGTCATTTTTTTGGTGTACATGGCTGGGAAAAAAATTCACGCCATTTCCACCATGGAGGATTACACATCCTTCACAAAGGGACATGATCTACCATCGAACCCGTGTAGTTCCCCGTGGCTCCATGTGGTTCATATGTTTGCCGGTGTTGTGGTGGTCTCAAACTTTTTCTGAACCTTTCACATGCAAATTGGGAAGCACCCACGAAGTTTGAGATTTTTCGGAGTTGGTTTGGTACTTTTCCCAGTTTATTTGAATTTCTCAGCACGACGCCACCTTGTAATTATAGTTTGAACTGAAAGCCCACCTAAAAGAGCCGAATGCTACTAGACTTTTCCACGAGGGTCTCATGTGCCCTAGGAGGCAAATCACCGTGGAGGTCCTAGAAAAATTCTTGTGTTTCCATGGTTTAATTAGCCTTCTTGTCGCTAGTTTATCTCGAAGAAAATCATAGTAATTAAAATATTTATCGGAAAAACCTAAGAACTTGTGTGGGGTCATTTTTTGGGTGTACATGGGAAAAAAAAATTCAAGCCATTTCCACCATGGAGGATTACACATCCTTCACAAAGGGACATGATCTACCATCGAACCGTGTGTAGTTCCCGTGCTCCATGTGGTTCATATGTTTGCCGGTGTTGTAGTGGTCTCAAACTTTTTCAACCTTTCACATGCAAATTGGGAAGCACCCACGAAGTTTGAGATTTTTCGAGTTGGTTTGGTACTTTTCCCGCTTTATTTGAATTTCTCACTGCGATGCCACCTTGTAATTATAGTTTGAACTGAGCGCACCCACCTAAAAGAGGCGGAATGCTGCTAGACTTTTCCACGGGTCTCATGTGCCCTAGGAGGCAAATCACCGTGGAGGTCCTAGAAAAATTCTTGTGTTTCCATGGTTTAATTAGCCTTCTTGTCGCTAGTTTATCTCGAAGAAAATCATAGTAATTAAAATATTTATCGAAAAAACCTAAGAACTTGTGTGGGGTCATTTTTTTTTGGTGTACATGGTCGGGAAAAAAATTCAAGCCATTTCCACCATGGAGGATTACACATCCTTCACAAAGGGACATGATCTACCATCGAACCGGTGTAGTTCCCGTGCTCCATGTGGTTCATATGTTTGCCGGTGTTGTAGTGGTCTCAAACTTTTTCTAACCTTTCACATGCAAATTGGGAAGCACCCACGAAGTTTGAGATTTTTCGGAGTTGGTTTGATACTTTTCCCGCTTTATTTGAATTTCTGCGACGCCACCTTGTAATTATAGTTTGAACCGAGCGTACCCTACCTAAAAGAGCCGGAATGCTGCTAGACTTTTCCACGGGGTCTCATGTGCCCTAGGAGGCAAATCACCATGGAGGTCAAGAAAAGTTCTTGTGTTTCCATGGTTTAATTAGCCTTCTTTTTCGCCGCTTATCTCGAAGAAAATCATAGTAATTAAAATATTTATCGAAAAACCTAAGAACTTGTGTGGGGTCATTTTTTGGGTGTACATGGCTGGGAAAAAATTCAAGCCATTTCCACCAAGGAGGATTACACATCCTTCACAAAGGGACATGATCATCCATGAAGTGGCATCATTTCTATTTCACCGCCGGGTTTAGTAATAACCGGCGAATAGGATTGGGGTGAAATTTTCCAAATCTTCCGAACCTCCCGCCATTTCGTTCCCCACCACGCCCAAACCAGCCTTGCCTATATATATAAGTGAGTGGCTCGAAACGAAATTTTGGCAAGCCATTTGAACACCGCGCCATTCTCGTTCCCACAGGCGCCCGAAAGAGCACCAGGTTCGCCGACGGAGCGCACCACCAACTCCAACGTCGCCGTTCTTCGTCCCCCTCCCGCCCGGCCATCCGTTCAGCGCATCCTCGGCGTTCGGCTCCAGCGGAATCGAGGCTTGACGGCGTTCTCCCACGCCGCGCTCCTCCACTCCGACGGCCCCTAACGCCGCGGCATCCTCTCGCCTCCCCTTCCACGGTGAGAACTAATTATCCCTTTAGGTGTAATGAGTTTTTACCTATGAGAATGACAACTAATTCGCCGCTATCCTAGCCTCGCCGCCAGCTTGGTCTTCCTCCACGCCACGACAGAGGACCGCCGCCACACCTCTCGCCCCCACAGCCTCACACCGTCTTCCTCTTCACCGCCCAACGCCCGTACCGTCCGCGACCTTGTCCTCCTCAAATCCTCCAAGACAAGATAGGAGCGCACGAGGCGCAAAAGCTTGGTGAGTGCGTCGGTCCACGCCCTTGAGGTGTTCGTTGAAATTCCGCCTCGCTCATCGCAACCTTGTGCTCGAATTGTGATTGAAATTCATGAGTTAGTGTGGTTCGAAATCCAGTTTGGATATTTTAAATATATGTCTCAGGCTTATCAGTACAACTTTTATGAATAACATAGCAATATCATCCTATTTTGGTGACATGTATAGGCAAGCATGGCGTGGTACGTAGTGTTTGTTGGTCGTGTGCCGGGATCTATCTAACCTGAAGATTGCTATGCTCAAGTCCAAGGTTACGCTAATAATTGTTACAGAAAAATACAACACCGGTGGTGAAGCCGCCGTGCCGCCTACAACGGTGCAAACTAGCCGCCCCGAGATTGAAGAGAAGCCACCGCACATACTTATGAAGATTGCGTAGAATTGCTACTTAATTGGTTTTGGAAAGATGTCATGCTTTTATTTATGTCTATGACTCTATATATGGTCATTGGTGTTTTTATTTTAGAAGTTCATGTAGGCTTAGTTTCTAGAACATTAGGTGGATTTTGTTGTATGTAACCATTAAATCCTGTAATGTTTTGACGATATTAATGTATGATGATTTTTCGGATTTAAAAGAGCTGAATTCCACGAATAAATTCAAAATTTAAAACAAAAAAGGCCGGGTGGCATGGGCCCCAAGAAGTGAATGAGCAACAAACCGGTAGTGTAACTATACCAAACACTATCGGTTTGAATTACTAACAACCGTCATAGACGACAGAAACATCACTGTCGGCTGCATTAACAAACCGATAGTCTCCACTCTAATAACGCTGTCGGGTTGAGATCAGCCGACAGTGTTCACGTATAGTTCACTGACGGGTTCAAAGTAAGCCGCCATTGTTAGGTCTTCGATACACTTCCCGGCTCGGTCTAACCCGATAGTGTTATCCCCACAGCTACGTCGGTTTGCTAAAGCCCGACAAAGGTGCTCCCAATATCAACTCTGCCGGGTGACTTCCGAACCCGCATTGCTTGGATCAAAAATGCTGCGGGTCGTGGAACAACCGACAATGTTCGGTGACGAGCGGCGCGGTCGATATCAAACCGGCGTCTCTCCTCGCATCACCACCGCGGTGTTTTGATCCGTAGTGTTTCAAACCCCACATCACTACCGCTATGGTTTTGCGGTTCAGTTTTTCGGCAGTGAAGGGGGTTGGAGCCCTAGCGATGATGAACAATTAGTAGTAGTGCAACGACACCCCCACGAGCATCAATGACATCCCCGACATCGCCATTAACGTCGCTAGCCACAATGCTTGCGGCATCGACGACATCGACAACGACAAGGACGCTACCATGGGCACCATGAACGGCAACGACGTCCTCAAGGATGCCAATGCCAATGATGTTCCCCGATGTCGACTACGTCTTCACCATGCCTACCATCGAGAACAACTATGCGAACACATGGTTGATTTAGGTCACATGTGTTTAGTTTTGTGATGTAGTGATTGTCAACGATAACAACATTCTCCTTCTATTTTCTTTTATCTTTTTCGCTTCGGCTATGTTTCACCTCGGCATACGTGGAGTGTGTCGAAGACGTATCTCTTGGTTCGTGTTGTGCGGTGTTGAGCTCGGAGATGGTAGCCGACGGCGAGGTGAAGGGGCCAAGGAGGGCGTGCCGGGCCGACCGGACCGCGGAGGTGAAGGACGGACGTGAGGCTTGGAACGTGGGACCGGATCGCCGGGTGGCTAGCCATGGAGGCGACATATCCGGGACATCGGCGGATGCGAGAGGACGTGGGCGGGACCGTGTCGATCGGGTCAAGACGGCGAAGTGCGGGCGAGCCGGGAGCTCGGATGACTTGGCGACTGGGCGGTCAAGACGGCGATGACACGTGTCGAGGAGGTTTGGTGGTTTGTCCTCAAAACCATCGGCGCGGGTTTAGTGGTTTGGGCCTCAAAACCACAAAGGCGCGGGTTTCGCGGGTTTGGGCCTCAAAACCCGGTGTTCCGGGCGGACTAAGGACGGCACGTGGCGGCATCGGGGAGGTTGCGTGGAGGCAAGGCTATCGATGAGGAGGCGCGGTGGCCGTCGGATCGAAGATTACCCGCAGTCGAATCGAAATAGCCTTAGGGTTACAAAATCGACTCATGTATCCTAGGGGTAGTCTAGGCGGAGGGAATTGGGGCTATTTAGCGCAGGCATACCCCTTCATCCTCCCTTTGCCTCTCATTTTCACATTTCTTAGCTAGGGTTTCCAATTCCCGGTGTGAGAGGTCCACCGATCTTGTATCGAATTTGAGTGGGCAAGGGCTAGCCCTAAGTAGCCTGTGCCATGGTGGCGTTTTGGTGCCGAGCACTTGTGCCCGTATGTTCTCGATCCGAGTTCCCGTGTTATTTTTCGTCACTCTTTTTCTCCTCCCTCCTTCCGGTTCGATTTCTTCGATCCGAGGTTGTTTCAGTTCATTCTTTTGCGCTGGTTTGTGCTATGATGTGAGTGGAATTCATCTACCAAAGGAAATTGCCTAAATCCTCACGAGCACCGAGATTCAAGTGTTTTGTTTTTGTTCGGCCCTTTTTCTAGACTGATTTCGGCGTGATCTGAAAAATCCGGCCGATTTTCTTGGTGAAGTGCTGTGATTTCTTGGATATAATCTTTTCTCTATGTCTAGTTAATCTGGTTTCAAATTTCATGATCCGAGGTTGGTTTGACCGAGTTACGATAGATTTTTGATTCACGGGTTTCTCACGTTCTTGGCACCGGTCCGTGCGTTCGTTCTTCTTTGGTGTCTTGCGTGGTCGACAACCAGCACTCACCATCATCGCCTGACCGCCCGTCGGTGGGATCCCCGACGCCGGGGCTGCTGCTCGTCAAGCACCGAGTGCCTCGGGTATCTGCAAAGAAATGTCGGTAAGTTGCGGTGATCGTTTGCTCTCTGCATCCTCAAGTCAAGGTAGCAACTTTGTCGTTTGGTAACTGAATCAAAGTTCAGTTTACGTAGCTCTATTTCCTTGCAAACCGTGAACTAGTTTTTAGCAATCATGAGCCAATTATTTCAGCGGTGATTTAGCACATTCACGGCAGTTCGTGCTCAGCAATTTCCTGTCTTTCTTGTTCGACAATAGCAAAGCAGACAAGTGCAGCACCTTGTCTTCTCGTGTTTTGGTTCAGCACGATTAGCATCTCGGTTTGTTCATTACGTGCAAAATTTATCCATCTAGTACTAGCTGCTTTTATTCTTGTGAATGGAAAACGAGAACTGTCGGTCAAGCACAAACAACCGAGCAAGCTAGAGGTAGTAGCTTCGTCACTTTTTCGTAGTAAAGCAAGTCCAGTTCGTAATTCCTTTTCCTTGCTATCAAGGTGTCGGTTTTGTTTGGTCCGAGAACTTGCTTCCTCGCATTTGTGAATTGTTACCTCTAGTTGGTTTTATTGAAAGTTATTTTATCTCCTTCTGGATGGCATTCACGATTGTGTAAAGAGCTCATTTTCTTTGAATTGATTGCTTTGCTATTTCATCCATGATTCGCTCATTTGTGCTCAATTGCAATCCGATTCTTGCGATGATTTTCTATCGATCCGAGAAATTTATCCGAGTGCTTCACACAAGTTGATTTGAGTATCTTGGATTCGAGAACTCGCTTCTTCTCTATAGGAGTCGTGTATCCCGTTTGAGTTTGATTTTGAGGTCGGGGGGGTTGAGCCGATGACCCAAAATTGAAAAGGAAAAATCGAGGCTCCCATTCACCCCCTCTCGGTCGCCGTTTGGTCCTTCAATTGGTATCGAGGCGGGTTAAGGATCATATCCACCTTAATCGGTTCTTGATCCACGTAGGGCGACATGGAGAGGTTTGGTCACTTTGGTGGCAAGCCTCCTGGAGTTCGATGGCACCAACTATCCCTATTGGAAGATTAAGATGCAAGCGCATCTCATGGGGATAGATTGGAGAGTGTGGGAGATTGTCGAGGATGAGAACTACCAAGTGCTAGCCGCTCGAGTGGGTGAGGATCAAATAGCCCAACACAATGCCAACAACCGAGCGAGGAGCGTCTTGTTCTCTAGCCTCAAGGATAGTGAGTTTGAGAGAGTTGCCACTTGTGAGACCGCTCGTGAGGTGTGGAAGACACTAGAGACCTACCACGAGGGAACCCCGCAAGTCAAGGCCCGCCTTTACGAGACCTACAAGAGAGAGTACAACAACCTCATCCAGCTTGATGGCGAGTCCATCGATTCTCTCTTTGCTAGGTTTCGGACGATGCGCAACAAGCTTCGGGCGAACAAGCCGTCGGAGAGGTTGGACGAGCACGAAAGGCGATGCTGCTCTTGTACGCCTGGGATCGGAAGGTGTGGGATGTGAAGGTGTCCGCGATCATGGAGTTCGCTAACTACGACACCCTCACACCCGACGAGCTCTACAAAGAAGCTCAAGTCTTCCGAGATCGAGGCCCGAGATCCAGGCGAAGCTCAAGAACCCTTTCTTCGCCGAACGTTGCACTCATCTCGGTAAGGGCGGTTCCGTTCTTACGCTAACCCATCACGCATTTCTTTCGCCTTGTCTTCCTTGGTGTCCGTGACGAGAGGAGCGGATGGAGAGCCTTGGGGATGATGAGCTTGCGCTAGTCATTAGCCGATTCTCGCGGTTCCACAACAACCGCTTGAACCGTCGGCGTGGCGGCCCATCCAAGGGCGGATGCTTCGTGCGGGAGATCCGGACCACTTTGTCGCCGCGTGCCCCAAGAAGAACAAGGACAAGTACTCCGCGAGAAGTACTACTCCAACAAGTACGACTCCGACAAGCGCAAAGGACAAGCGTGAGTACACCTCCGGCAAGCACAAGTCCAAGAAGGGCTTCGACAAGGAGGCGATCAAGAAGAAGTACCTCAAGCGTGCCAAGGAGCACAAGCACGCCTTCCTTGCCTCCCTCGGCGACCTCGACAACGACTCTTCGGACGGGCAATCTTCCTCAAGCGATGAGGAGTCCGGCGCAAGGTCGAGGACAAGCTAAATGGACTTTGCTTCTTCACCGACTCCAAGCCCGGGTTTTTACGCACCATGGCCCTCGATGGAGCGGTGACCGACAAATAGCGTAAGCCACACGGCAACGACTCCTCTTCCTCCGAGGTACCTCCTACAATCGAATCTCTCTCTCGATGAGGTTGAATCTTTGGGCGATGCGCTTGTGTGTCAAGAGAAGTTGCTTAAGCGTGCCGCTAGGGAGAGAAAGGAGTACAAGGAGAAGTGGGGAGATGGTCGTGGACGGAGATAGAGTTGCTTAGAAGCTTTGTCGATGTCTCCGATGAGAGGCAGTGTGATGCTTGTGCTTGTGCATATGTCTAGCATCATGTCTTTGCAATCCAAGTATTACCTTTGCTAGATGAGCATGTTGATCTGAAGTCTAGGCCTGTTTGTTGAGTGCGTGCAAGTCTTGTCCGCACTTGCGATCCGGAGTTGGCGAGAGAGAAGGCCGCCAAGCTTGCCGTTTGAGAAGGCCAACTCAAATAGCACCGTCTTTGGGATGTGCTAAGTGTGAAGCTTTGGAGTTGGAGCTCATGTCTTGTAGGCATGACAAGGGGAGAGTCGAAGAGGAGAACAAGTATCTTCGCTCGTCTTGAGTTGGGTGTCTTGTGGAGAGCAGCGGCTTGGCATGATGATGAGTCGGTTCAAAAGGGGATGACACACATCGGGCTTAGGCTTTGCTATAGGTGGGAAAGGAGAAGTCATTTATGGTAAGGTTGGTCAAGGTAGTGGTTTGAGCTCGAGTGAGAAACCAACCAACACTCCAAAATTGACCAAGATTACTCCACCCTCGAGCCTACCAAGCCCATTGTGCAAGATGGCATTCTCCAAGAGCCAACTAAGACTCCACCTCCCAAACAAGTGTGGCTTCCCAAACCGAACCACCTCAAGAACCCACTTGACACTTTGCCCAGGATCACTCGAGGAAACCCTTCCTAAGGCCAAGACCACAACAAGAGTGAACCATCCACCCAAGAGAGTGAACCAACCACCACCTAAGAGAGAGGTGAGGTATCACCGTGAGTATTGCCGAGAGATGGTCACTTAGTTGAGTTTTGCTTTAGGAGGAAGAGGGATGCTAGGCGTCGAGTGGAGTTTGAGAACCGTGACATGTATCACCCACCACTTGGCATGTATGAGAGGGGTGTGCGCCGGTTCGGAGGCGCTTGCTAGGCCTGAAGGTAGGAGGCCTCGAGGGTTTGGGCCACGGTTTGTGAGACCGTTTGGTGGTCGTGCTCCAAGCGAGTGGATGTAGATCCTCGCTTTGGGAGTTTTGAGGTGGATAAGAGGAGTGCACCACGTTTTGTTGTTGCGCGTGGTAGCGGTTTGGTAAGATGGGGCGTGGGATGCTTGTTTTGCCTAATGCTTATTTGGGGCAAGATGGTCAACAATGGTACTCTTCCAAGTTTACTAACCCTGGTGTTGTGCCATATGCTCATCCCATGTTCTATCGTTGATACAGCCGAAAAGGCCGGAGGACATGTGGCTCATTGACTCCGGGGTCGTTCTCGACACATGACCCGGTAACTCCAAGTGGTTCTCCACCTCACCCCCATGAAGACGAAAAAGAGTACATCACTTTCGGGGATAAGAACAGAGGGAAGATTCTATCTCGAGGGTCAATCGTAATCAATGACCACTTTGTGCTCAAGGATGTGGCGCCGTCTCCAACCTTCACTTCAATCTCCCCGTCTCTCGGCTCATGGCGGCGCGGATGATATGAGGTACGCTTCAAGGTTGGGTGCTCTCGAGTTTTGGACTCTCGCGATAATCTCATTTGCTGGATTGTGCCATTTGGGCAAGTCTTTTCGCGCTGATTTTTCTCGAGCTTTTGGCACATCTTGTTGCTTGTTGGCCGGGTCCTCCTCCTCGATTTGTGGAAGTGGCATAGGAGACTTGGACACCTGAGCTTTTGACCTTCTCACGAGGTTAAGTTCAATGGGTCTAATCCGAGGATTGCCTAAGCTCAAATTTGAGAAGGATTTGGTTTGCCACCCCCGTCGTCACGGGGGAAGATGGTGTCGCTTCCCACCCTCCATTTATTCGATTATGACCTCGAGACCGAGAGATCCTTCACATGGACACCGTTGGTCCATCTCGGGTGAGGTCGGTTAGTGGGAAGTGGTATTGTCTAGTGATCGTTGACGATTTTTGAGATACTCTTGGGTCTTTTTCATGGAGGGCAAGGATGAGGCTTTCGGTTTTGCTCGTGATCTGATTTTGAGACCGAACGAGTTACCGAGAGACGACCATTCGGCGATTCGCGGTGACAATGGCACGTAATTCAAGAACTCTCGTTCGAGTCTCTTTGCGCTAACCTTGGTGTCGAGCACACCG
The DNA here is from genome assembly GCA_015847255.1 of Hyparrhenia diplandra. Classification (NCBI taxonomy): domain Eukaryota; kingdom Viridiplantae; phylum Streptophyta; class Magnoliopsida; order Poales; family Poaceae; genus Hyparrhenia; species Hyparrhenia diplandra. The sequence continues at coordinate 40,674 of JADLZK010009246.1, read as the reverse complement.
GTTTTCTAGCCCTTATGTCCCGCAGCGAGAATGGGATTGTTGAGCGGAAGAACCGGACGCTTGTGGAGATGGCGAGGACCATGCTCGATGAACACAAGACTCCGAGGAAGTATTGGGCTGAGGCAATCAACACGGCGTGCCATGTCTCCACCCGCATTTTCCTTCGTGCTTTCACCAAGAAGACATCATATGAGCTGCGGTTTGGAAGATTGCCCAAGGTAAGCCACTTCCGTGTGTTTGGATGCGGGTGCTTCATTCTCAAGCAAGGTAATCTCGACAAGTTTGAGTCTCGATCACCGATGGCATTTTTCTTGGATATGCTTTACACTCACATGCCTCTGAGTTCTAAACATTGAGACTAACCGCGTTGTAGAGACATGTGAGGCTACCTTCGATGAGACTGCGCCTTGTTCCTCTTCACAGTTTGAGTGTGCGGGAAAGGAGGAGATGGGAGCAGAGCATCTTTGTGGAGGAGGAGCAGAAGACGTTGGTCGGGTGATCCCGGCGACTCCACCGCTTGCCCCAAATGACCCCGTGACGACGACGACCGCCCACGGACCAGACCCTACTACCACTACTTCACGGGTCCCGTGGAGCAGCTCCCTCGGGGTGAGACGGCCGCACCACGAGGAGGTTCCCACTCCCGGTCGAGGGGAGGCGACATCTTCGCGCACGGGCGCTCGGCACATTCAGCGTCCGCCACCCCCGTGGAGACCATGATTGGAGGTCTTAATCGAGAGGGTAACTTTCGTCCAAAGCTTATGCCATGTGTCATTTCGCTCATTCTGCATTTGTTTCCTCCCTTGAGCCCAAAGATGTTAACACTGCTTTATCGGACTCGGATTGGGTTAATGCCATGCATGAGGAGTTGCAGAACTTTGAGAGGAACCAAGTTTGGGTGTTAGTTCCACCTCCAAATGAAAGTGTCATCCCATAGGTACTAAGTGGGTGTTCAAAAACAAACAGAGTGAGGATGGTGTGGTGGTGAGAAACAAAGCCAGATTAGTTGCCCAGGGGTTTTGTCAGAAAGAGGGAATAGACTATGAGGAAACCTTCGCTCCTGTAGCCCGCATAGAAGCTATTAGGATTTTGCTTTTGCCTTTGCGGCCTCGAAGGGTTTTAAGCTCTTCCGGATGGATGTCAAGAGTGCTTTCCTAAATGGGTTCATAGAGGAGGAAGTGTATGTGAGGCAGCCCCGGGGTTTGAGCATCCTAAACACCCGGACTATGTGTACAAGTTGTACAAGGCTTTGTACGGCCCGAAACAAGCCCCCGAGGCGTGGTACGAGAGGTTGAAAGCCTTCCTTTTAGCCAAGGGTTTTGTGATGGGGGCCGTAGACAAGACTTTGTTCCCCGCTTAGGAAGGGCAATGACATACTCCTAGTCCGTATATATGTGGATGATATCATCTTTGGTGGCTCTTCACATGCTATGGTATCGAGTTTTGCGTAGATTATGAGCGAGGGAGTTCGAGATGAGCATGATGGGCGAGCTGACCTACTTCCTTGGACTACAAATCAAGCAAACCAAGGATGGGATCTTCGTACACCAGGGCAAGTACATGAAGGACATCATCCGCAAGTTTCGCATGGGTGAGGCCAAGCCTCTTTCGACACCCATGTCGACGACAACGGCCCCGGACAAGGACAAGGATGGAGAAGCCGTGGACCAAAGGGAGTACGAAGCATGATCGGTTCGCCTTTGTACACCGACGGCGACGCCCGACATCCGGTTTGCGGTGTGCCTCTGCAAGACTTTCGGTCTTCGCCGCGAACCTCTCACTTTCAAAGCCGGTGAAGAGGATCTTCGGTACTTGGTTTACCCGCTGACTTTGGCCTATGGTACTCGGCCTCTTCCACCCTCTCCCCGGGACCGTTATTCGGACTCGATTATCTTTGTGATCGTATGCATAGAAAGTCCACTTAAATTTTGTCAGTTTCTTGGTACATCTCTAGTGTCTTGGTCGTCTCGTAGCGATCCCGTGTCGCTCGGTCGACGGTTGAAGCCCAGTATTCTTCTTCTTTGCTTGTTGTTCCCATTTCTTTGTGGATGGTTGCCACTTTGAGAGATTTTGGCCCCGAGCTTTTCTCGTGTACCCTTGTTGTGTGATAGCATGGGAGCCGCTGTGAGTGTAGCCAAAACCCTCAATCGCACTCCCGACCAAACACATAGAGGTGAGGTACCACTTCCCGAGAGATCACCGGGAGAAAGGGGACATTGATGTACGGCATGTGTACACGGACAGCAGTTGCGGACATTTTCACGAAACCACTAGACCAAGTCCGCTTTGCTCAGCTCAGTGGAGAGTTGGGCGTGTGCTACCCTTTTTTGAGGGTAGCTTTGTAGTTGATGTCTGATTTAGCTTTAGGTTTGTTTTTAGACTTTTTGTATCATACTTGCATATCATGAGCTTCATCTTTATATTGATTTGAATGAGGTTGTGCTCTTAGTGGTATGAACATGATAGTGCTTCTAGCTTGAGCTCTTTTTTAATCATGTGATGTAGCTTATGAGCTGAGCAACTTTTTTCACATGTGAACTTGATTAATGAATGATGAAACTTAATCTTGGTTCACCTTTGAGCTAGCTTCTATCATGAGTAGGGTGTTGAGATCCTTTGAGCTTTTATGTGTATGCTTGGTAGCTATGTCTCATGCTTTGATTCATTCACTTGCTTAGATTTTCATGATAATACCATGCTAAAACATGAAGTCTAAAGCTAAAGTGATGAAAAGATCGAGAGTGGGTCCATTTTGCCACACTTTGAAGTTCGAGACTCGCTTTCACTTGCACTCTTGAATGAACTTGGACTTCATTGTGTTTGACCCGACCATTGTCTTAAGCTAATCATTGCTCACGCATAGGCTTGACATGGTTGATTAGTAAGGCAAGGCAAATGTGGATAACCACTCGCATGCTCTCTTGTAACTTGTGAACCGGCCGCAACTCAACTAAAATGAACACAAGTTTTGCAATAATATCTAGCATGATGTCCGAACGCCGCTTGGGGTAGTTCACCCGGTTTACATGTTTGAGCACTTAGTTGATCTCCTATCTACTTGTGCTAGGTGCTATGTTTGATGGTGAACCTCCTTTTTGCAAGATACTAAAATTTGCTCAAAATGCTTTGTGCCATATTTCATATCATCGATTAGTTTGAGCTCTAGCTAGCACTTGTAGTTTGTTGCTATGGTACCGCTTTGAGCACTCTCTCACTTCGGTTGAATATAATCTTGAAGCTTTGCATTGTGACATATTGCATTTCATAGCTTGATTAGTGCATGTGCCACCAAGGGGGAGAAAGATACAAAGACAGTGTCTGTGCATTTATCCCGGGGGAGTAGCACTTTGAGCTAGATGTGTTGAGCCTTTGCCTCTGTCTTGAGGGTCTAGCTGTTTGTGTGTGAAACTAATTGGTTTGGAGCTGTGCTAGTGGTGTTGAGCCTCGTTTCTACCTCTTCTTGAGGACTAGCGTGTTTTTAGCTTGGTTGTGTCGAGTCATTTGCCCATGTCTTTGGGAACCAAGTCCTTGCTCCAAGTTTGCTATCCAGTGATATGTCTTATCTTTTGTCTAGCTTGTGTTCACTTGGATGTGCTATCTTCTATCTTCTTCTGTCTTTGTGTTGAATGTTGACAATGCACTCATCAAGGGGAGATTGCGAACACATGGTTGATTTAGGTCACATGTGTTTAGTTTTTGTGATGTAGTGATTGTCAACGATCAACATTCTCCTTCTATTTTCTTTTTTATCTTTTTACGCTTCGGCTATGTTTCACCGGCATACGTGGAGTGTGTCGAAGACGTATCTCTTGGTTCGTGTTGTGCGGGTGTTGAGCTCGGAGATGGTAGGCGACGGCGAGGTGAAGGGGCCAAGGAGGACGTGCGGGGCCGACGGACCGCGGAGGTGAAGGGACGGGGCGTGAGGCTTGGACCGAGGGACCGGATCGCCGGGTGGCTAGCCATGGAGGCGACATCCGGGACATCGACGGATGCGAGGACGTGGCGGGACCGCGTGTCGATCGGGTCAAGACGGCGAAGCGTGCGAGGCCGGCCGGGAGCTCGGATGACTTGGCGACTTCGGGCGGTCAAGACGGCGATGACACGTGTCGAGGAGGTTTGGTGGTTTGTCCTCAAAACCATCGGCGCGGGTTTAGTGGTTTGGGCCTCAAAACCCAAAGCGGGTTTCGCGGGTTTGGGCCTCAAAACCCGGCGTGTTCCGCGGACCGGAAGGGCGGCACGTGGCGGCATCGGGGAGGTTGCGTGGAGGCAAGGCTATCGATGAGGAGGCGCGGTGGCCGTCGGATCGAAGATTACCCGAGTCGACCCAAATAGCCTTGGGGTTACAAAATCGACTCATGTATCCTAGGGGTAGTCTAGGCGGGGGAATTGGGGCTATTTAGCGAGGCATACCCCTTCATCCTCCCTTGCCTCTCATTTTCACATTTCTTAGCTAGGGTTTCCAATTCCCGGTGTGAGAGGTCCACCGATCTTGTATCGAATTTGAGTGGGCAAGGGCTAGCCCTAAGTAGCTTTGTGCCATGGTGGCGTTTTTGGTCTTTGAGCACTTGTGCCCGTATGTTCGATCCGAGTTCCGTGTTATTTTTCGTCACTCTTTTCTCCTCCCTCCTTCCGGTTCGATTTCTTCGATCCGAGGTTGTTTCGATTCATTCTTTTTCTCGCTGGTTTGTGCTATGATGTGAGTGGAATTCATCTACCAAAGGAAATTGCCTAAATCCTCACGAGCAATCGAGATTCAAGTGTTTTGTTTTTGTTCGTCCTTTTCTAGACTTATTTCGCGTGATCTGAAAAATCCGGTCGATTTTCTTGGTGAAGTGCTGTGATTTCTTGGATATAATCTTTTCTCTATGTCTAGTTAATCTGGTTCAAATTTCATGATCCGAGGCGTTGGTTTGACCGAAGTTCTCGATAGATTTTTTGATTCGCCCGGTTTCTCTGTTCTTGGCACCGGTCGATCTGTTCGTTCTTCTTTGGTGTCTTGCGGGTCAGCAACCAGCACTCACCATCATCGCCCGCGGCCGCCCGTCGGTGGGATCCCGACGCTGGGGCTGCTGCTCGTCAACCACCGAGTGCCTCGGTAATCTGCGGCAAAGCTGTCGGTAAGTTGCAGCTGATCGTTTGCTCTCTGCATCCTCAAGTCAAGGTAGCAACTTTGTCGCTTTGGTAACTGAATCAAAGTTCAGTTTACGTAGCTCTATTTCCTTGCAAACCGTGAACTAGTTTTTAGCAATCATGAGCCAATTATTTCAGCAGTGATTTAGCACACTCCACAAAGAGTTCGTGCTCGGCAATTTCTGTCTTTCTTGTTCGACAATAGCGGCGGACAAGTGCAGCACCTTGTCTTCTCTGTGTTTTGGTTCAGCACGATTAGCATCTCGGTTTGTTCATTACGTGCAAAATTTATCCATCTAGTACTAGCTGCTTTTATTCTTGTGAATGGAAAACTGAGAACTGTCGGTCAAGCCACAGAAACCGAGCAAGCTAGAGGTAGCAGCTTTCGTCACTTTTCGCAGTAAAGCAAGTCCAGTTCGTAATTCCTTTTCCTTGCTATCAAGGTGTCGGTTTTGTTTGGTCCGAGAACTTGCTTCCTGCATTTGTGAATTGTTACCTCTAGTTGGTTTTATTGAAAGTTATTTTATCTCCTTCCTGGATGGCATTCACGATTGTGTGAAGAGCTCATTTTCTTTGAATTCGGTGCTTTGCTATTTCATCCATGATTCGCTCATTTGTGCTCCGAATTGCAATCCGATTCTTCGCGATGATTTTCTATCGATCCGAGAAATTTATCTCGAGTGCTTCTGTCACAAGTTGATTTGAGTATCTTGGATTCGAGAACTCGCTTCTTCTCTAGGAGTCGTGTATCCCGTTTGAGTTTGATTTTTGAGGTCGGGGTTGAGCCGATGACCCAAAATTGAAAAGGAAAATCGAGGCTCCCATTCACCCCTCCGGTCCAAGTTTGGTCCTTCAAAACTACAAAGCCATCAACCATGACGACATCCTCGCGGCCAACCTCAACATCGGCAACCACGACGTTCCACACATGGGCGCCACGGCCGATGAGAACACCGACGCCACCCCCCAGCGCCACCAAGGAGACGGTCGCTCACTCGCCGACCTTAAGCCGATGATCTACTACACCTGCGCCGGACATTCGCCGACATCGACAATGGTGGAGAACACCATCAATCAAGCTGCAGCTCGGCAAAAGGCAACATCATCGGGCATTAACGCCAGCGTCAACATCGGTACACGGGGCAAAGCGGCGACAACGACACTCCTCTTTCTTTGGCTCCTCCGCATCACCAAGGCGCCACGTGAGAACGGAGACAACATACAATGGTGTCCCACTCTCGGTTTTGGGGCGCCCTTCAACGGCGACACCACCAACCATCGCGACGTCGACCACGCGACTTTGGCGGCCAGGGGCGACTCGAGCCATACCGCTTGGCTCCCTTGTTCCTCAACGACATCTACGTCCGATGCGACTACGCCAACAAGCCGTGGATCGCAATACACCGAGGCACCCTACACGTAGAAAAACGGCGATCCACCTCGCCCAAGACTTCCGACGCTTCCATCTTCGGCAAGCCTCGACTTGTGAGCTTCACCGACGACGACAAGAGGTACATACCACCCACATCAACCTGCTACCTCGACGGCTTTGTCACTACCTCGAGGCTCCCATCCTTCATCAAATGGCAACACCTAATTGGCGACAACCTACTTTGCATCATTGGAACCATCAAGCTCCAACCAGAGCAATAGTTTGACGCCAAAGAATGGAGATCGTCTTCCTCGGCAAACATCGCTACTACGTCACGGCCTTATCAAAGGTGCTACGGGGTGTTCTCGCAGCCGGCAAAGGTCACCGTCTCCATCTTCGCCCGGACATCAACAACGACAGCGGTCGAACGACGCGAGGACGCACCGTCGCGAAAGGGGGAGAAATTTCATGACCCAAAAGAGATCGCCGAATAGGGCCCAACAAGGGGGTAACCGCCGCCCCAGGGCCCAAGGCCCGGCGCGCGCGCGCCTCCCGGGCGGCCGCCACCATCGTCTGCCGTAAACGCACCACGTCGCTTAAGCCGCAATTAAGTAAGAAATATTTAAGGAATAAAGATAGGAATAAAATAGGGAATAAATAGGTTGCACAATAAAAGAGGAATTCCAATCTATAAGGAAACCTCTAGATCTATCTTAACATGCAAGTCTCCCTCGGACTATAAATACAAGGGGCATGTAGTCAGTTGAATCTTAAGAAGAAATAAATTAAAGGGGTAACTCTAGTCTCTCTCTCTCTCCTCCCTCAGCACACGTCGTGCGCCGTCCCGTCCGCCCGCGCCCGCTACCAGCCGCCGCCCGCCGCCCGCGCTGCCCCCGCCGCCCAGCCCCACGCCGCCGCGCCATCATCGCCATCACGGCGGCCGCCGCCCCGCCTTCCTCACCCGACCGCCGATCATCATCACCGCCTGAAGCTGCCTCACGTCATCTTCGTCCGTCTTCTACCTCGTCGTTCTTCATCAGCCTCACGTCATCTCGTCGCCATCGCAGCCGCCGGGATCAGCCCCGCCGTCAAGTTCATCGTCGACATGTCAATTCCGCCCAATCTAGCGGAATCGGACAGGGAGTACATGCTAAATGCATTGCCATGTAATTTTAAATTTTCTTGTGCTTTTGGGATGTAATTTTAAATTTTCTTGTGCTTTTGGGCTATTAAATGGGCTACAAACTTTGTGTAATATTGCTTATTTTATTCATCTCCTTCTATGTTTCTTAAATATATTGTGTTTGGGATTACTATATACTTATATAAAATAAAAGTCAGTAGGTGGAAACCCCTCCTGTTTGGTTAAAAAAATAAATGAATTATGCTTTAAATATGAATGGAATGTAATGGGTATAGACCAACCTGTTGTTATAAGCTTAGTTTGTTGCTCCTACGTACAGCCTGAGCTTTGCTTAATTATTTGTTTTCTTTGCATTGGTCGACAGTTAATTATTAGTTTATGATTGATTCAATCTGTTGCTATATCACTTTGTGTTGTATTTATATGAAACCGTCTTTGCAGCAAATTTTATTTTATCGATCTTGAAATTTGAATTGATCTTGGGTAATTATTTACCCCAGCTGAATGCCCGTCTTGTATGAATGCATCGCATACAATATTTTACAACGAATAAGATTTGCTGTGATGCATGCAAGCTTTCAGTTGCTCGCTTCCTCGTTGCTGAACATCTATTTTGGCAGAAAATAGCTCCAAACGGCTTAATTCTGCAGCGGGTGGAGAAAGCCCTGGCGGGCATGCAGGTGCCAGCAATAGTTGTGGTTGAATGGCTAGCCTTGGGATGCATGCTGTGCGGACTGCCAGTAATCCGCTCCCTGTTATTAAGTTTACATATATAAAATAACCGTGCCCAAATTAAACGATGGCTAATCTTTAGCGCTAGCCCATGCTCATGACTCATGTCTGCTTCTATAAATTATTCCACCCCTCGAGTGCAACTGTTGCATATCACACAATTCAGAGCTCATATATATTACCCCGGCCCGTGGTTCAGTTTGTGGGTAGATATATAAATAAAAAAGGAGAGAGAGAGAGAGAGATGGCACTGTCTCGCCGCATGGCCGCACCATTCTTCGTCGTCCTTCTCGTCATCGTCGCCGTGGCAGGTGATCTTCGTCGTCGTCAATTGTTGGTGTGTCAAGCCTCCAGCTTGCAAGTACGTATGCATTATGGAATGAAGATGTATCTGGCATTGTGTGGTGTGCAGCGACGGCGACGGCCAAGGACGTCGTGGATGAGAAGCTCTGCCTATCGAAACACCCCACGCACACGACCCTTCTGCGACTCCGACTACTGCCTCTTTTCTTGCAAAAAAGTATGGAGAAATTCACAGGCGGCGAGTGCAAGAGGGAAGGCTTCCTAAAGAGCCTTAACAAGTGCTTCTGCAAGAAAGTCTGCTAGGCCGGGAATGACCGGACCAGTACAGCAGTTAATGCAACAAATACAGATTTGGCAAGCCTAGCCGTCGACCATTGATGCCGTCACGTTAGCCTGTCGAATTATTTGTTCCTCGCCGTCACTCCATTGACCGGCCAGTGTCGCCTTTTACACTCATATTTAAATCTCTACCCACCGTTAAATCTCTGTGAATGGAAGATCTATTTTTTATATAGGAGCCAAGGAATTGAAATGATCTATTGTCACCAGAAAAATTCCCTACCCACCTGAGATTGACACGTGGACCCACTAGAAAGGACACAAGGAACATATGAAACACGTTCCAGCCGTTTACGTGCCCTTCCTCACACAGTCTTTTTTCACGTGAAACAAACAACCCACCTGCATGTACCCATCTCATTCTCCGAGCGTCCCTAAACCCATGGACGGTTACGTACCTCCTCCTCTCCCAATCGACACAATAATTCCATTCCCTCCTGATCTGGGCACGATCTACAACTGCTCTTCTTCCCCATCCGTGTGTGACGAGGACGCGCGACGAGGAGCACGGCGGCAGTGGCAGTCGTGGTAGGCACTTTGCACTACAATAGGGGCCTCCCTGGTTCACACGGCAAACCTTATCGCAAACATCTTCCAGGTGGGACAGATCCTACAATCAGTGATAATCCCATCCCTTTGGACGCAGATGAAGCAGCAAGGTGGTGCCGGCCGCCCAGCAGCAGGCACACAAATTGAACCTCACAAGGCATTGGCGGTGCCTGGGACTGTGTGCCGCGCGCAGTCTTCTAATATATGTTTGTATCATATATTGCGCCTCAACTCTTGATTCTGTCAAAAAAAAAAAAACTCTTGCTTCTGTATCTTGAATTGAATTCTTCTTGCTCCACTACTAGATTTAGCATGTGGCGAGGAGAGAATAGGGGAGGAGGGACCAGCGGTGGCGGACGCCCATGTCGCGTGTGCGGGAGGGTAACGCGGGGGCTCTCCGTTTGCTCTCAGGAGAGGCCCTTGGCCCCGACATCTTCAACTATGCACCACCTTGCTGCTTCATCTTGCTGGGTTATACATGATACCACCTTTGGACGCAGATGAAGCAGCAAGGTATGTACGCTCTAAGCTGATTTGTTCTTTTTAGTAAGCCAGACTCATTTGATCATTTTGTTGTTCACATTTATGTTGTTCTGCTCAACTAATATGTTAGGGTTATACATGATAGTATCTGAGTTCGTCATTGTTTGTATTCTAAAATTACTCATGCACAGGCGTGATTTCGAAAAAAGACAAAAAAAAAAATTACTCATGGAATTGTTTACTTTTCTCAACAACGTGAAAACTTAATTGTAGGCCTTTTCCTAAATTTACTGTGGCTAGTGTTGCTTATGCACTGAGTTAAAAGGTACTCCCTGTACTCCAAATTGTAAGTCATTCAAAAAATCTCTTAGGAGTCAAAGCATCTCAAGTTTGACCAAAGTTATAAGAGAATCACAAAGATTTATGACATCAAATTGGTATACTATAAAAATATAATTAATAAACACTACTACAGGTTTTCTTAACGGTGGCGGGCATTTTTTTGGATTAACAGTGGCGGTAATCCTACCCACCACCAAGCTAAGGCCATGGTTAATCGTCCGAATAAACGTGAAGGTATCCTAAACATCAAAAACTGCCGTGATTGATATTAATCATGGCGGTTTATTAACAATAACCGCCACGGTGAAAAAAATAAAATAAATAAAAATAAAAGAAAATCCTAGACCTAACCCTAATGGGCTAGATCTAGGGACGCGGTGGCTGCCGCCACCTCTAGATTTCGGCGCCGCTGCAGCGGGGGGCCTGGATCCGCCAACGGGCGGGGATCCGCGCCAAGCCGAGCAACCGCGGCGCCGCTAGGGTTTGGGCCACCGGAGCCTAGCACCCGCGACCGCCATGCATGCTCGCTGGGCAGCAGATTTCGCTGCCGCTGACGAGCGAGGACTAGATCCGCCTCCACGCCGCCCGATCCGCTACGACGGGCCACCGGGAGGTGCGCGCCCACCACGCCGCCGGGAGGTGCGCTGCCCGCGCCGCACCACAACGTCACCCCTCGCCGGAAGGAAGGAGAACACTTTTATTATGTTTTTTAACAATGCAGGGAAGCCCCCTTTTTTTTTAACCTGGCGTAGAAATTCATCCTCCTAGAACTTGAACCTATCCTATTGGGGTGCTACTGAAGTGCTCGATCGCTAGACTTGCTAGACCCCAGCCCCCTCGTTCGTAAGTTAAAAACAATGTGATTGAATTACCTCAAATTACATGCTACTATTGTTAAAAATTTAAAGAACCATGATTTATGGAGTTATCAATAAAATCTATCTAAAAAAAGAAATCTCCTCAATTATAAAACAAAATTAAACTAATCCAATAATAGTTTTTATAAATTATTCATCCATGTCATTGTGAAAGATAATGTTTCAAACCATACGTTTGCATTCAAATTAATTACCGACAAATGGCATTATGAAAGATTATGTAAAGTAATATATATACACGCACACATACATATATAATTTATATCCACCTCTTAACTGTTATAGAACAATAATAAAAGTCTCTCAAATCCACCTATAAAATCTAATATAAGCTATTACGAACAACAATTCAACATGCATAAGTCAATAAAACATACATTAGTATAGAAATATTTTCATAGGCTTCTCAAGCGTGAAATATATCCTTAGCGTACCATGTTTGTTAGGGGCCGGCCATGCTCGCTTTATCGCTCCTCCTTTGGCATTGGTTGCGAGGGTTTTTATTGGGTGCAAGAAGATGCGCACGATGATGTCGGTCTCGTTGCACGCTCACTTGGCACCCGAAGGAGGGGGTAGCCGGCAAGACCGAGACTTTTACGTCCCCGTAACGCCTTGAGGAGTAATCGGTCTCGCTTTGCAAAGTAGACTTGGTGTCACTACTACAGAATTGATTTTACGAGGCACTGAGAAAAGATTTTCCGTGGCGGGCATTTAGAAAAACCGCCACGGTTAATGCCTTGATTTACCGTGGCGGGCATTTTTTAATTAACCGTGACGGGCAAAATGTCCGCCACGGTAAATCGACAAACCGTGGCGGTTTTTAAAATGCCCGCCATGGTAAATAAAGCCCAAACACAAGGCCCAATAAATCCATATCAGCCCACTACAGGGCGGACATATAAAAGCAAGAAAAACCCTAACATCTCTCCCTCACACCTCCCTCATCCCCACCCTCCAAATTGGCATTCTCCCGTCCACACTTCTCCACCGCTTCTCCCTCACCACCGCATGCATCTCCACCGCATCTCCCTCTCCACCGCATGCACATGCACCCTTCTCCACTCTCAACTCCTCGGCCACACCCCATCTCCACCGCGCTCGCGCTTCATGAGGCGACCAGCGGCGCGTCAGCTCACGCGCGCGCCCAACCGCGCGCTGTCTCGTGGATGGCGTGGGGCCGCGGAGGCGGGCCGGGAAGTGGCGGCCGGGCTCCTCCCGCCCTGAGCGCGGGCGGTTCGCGGAGGAGGATCCCCGCCGGCGGTTTCATCGCGAGCCGGCGACCTCCTCCCCGGCCGGGCGGCGATCCGAGATCCGCCTCGAGGCGTCGCCGTTCGCCGCTCTCCGCTTGATTCTCGCTGATGGATGGAGGCGCGGATTCGCGGGTTCCGTTGGCCGGGGCACCAAGGCTGCCAAGGCGTTACCGGGCGTAGTGCGGGCTGAATCCGCGGCGGGCTGGCAGGGCGGATCCACTACGAGGCGGCGGTTGCGGGCTAGACGCCGAGGGCGATCCACCACGGCGGGCGGCGCGTTTGGTTGCATCCAAACCCTAACGGGCCCGACGGCCCGGTCCGGGCCCGCTAGGGTTTCGATTTGGGTTTTTTGTTTTTTTTTTTTATTTTAACGGTGGCGCATTTTGTCCGCCACGGAAAATCGCATTTTCTCGTGACCCTCCCGTCCCGTGGCGACAAAATGCCCGCCACGGAAAAATAATTTTTGTCCGCCACGTTAATCATTTATGTAGTAGTGTGTGTGTCGTGTGGTATTCGCCACCGGTTTGCAATCGATTCAATCACCATCTCTCCGGATAGTGAGAACCCTGATACCTCCACCTACATCGTAGTCTTAATCACTACAACTTAAATGTCTTTATTCATGTTGTAGTAGCTAATTTATTTTGATCCGCTTACTTATGCCGTATATTTATTCTTCTAATGAACAATGTTTAATCTTGACTATACAGATCTATGTTATGTAAGTAAATAAGAACCCTCAAGTAACTTGGAAAAATACAAGTAGCATGTGTAGGCTCACTAAATAACTCTATTTGTGAAATTTAAATGTGAGTCGCCTAAACCCCGATAAAAGCCTAGCATGATCCTTGAAGTCTTTTATTTTATTTTGGATGGTAAGTCTAGCTGAGTATTTTGTACTCGTGGGTTTTATTCCCCGTTGTTGCGGTGATCATATTTACCATGGTTATTGTAAGACTTGTCTCTGCTTTCCTCGTTGATGAAGAGTAAGGCCGTGGCAAGGCAATTCTATATCCCCTCGCCTCATGTCGCTACTGGGATGACTATCTACCGGCACTATCTTATATTTGTTTCGTGTCCACAAAGGCCGTCGGCGTGTACTCCAGCAGATTGGCTACACGAGGCTCCACGCACGCTTGGGGAGATAGCTCCACAGAGCAGCGGTAGTTACGGATTCACCTTGTGGTTCCCGCCCTTGCGCATGCTTGGCCGTATGGGTAGGATGGGATATCACGGAGTACCCGATCGTCACCAAAGTCCGCAAATGACAATGCTGCATTCCGTGTGCCGAGGAGTTTGATGGTGGACCACCCCCGAGGTGTTGGTTGGGGACGGCTTCCAAATTTCCCGGGCCGACCCCTTTTCACCGCTGGGGAGCAGGGGTGGCGGGACCCTTTACGGAGGGGACGAGACGAGGAGCGAGATAGCACTTGTGACGCCATGAGAGTGCTATGTTCGCTATGATGCGAATGACAATTGTGCAAGAGGGATAAGGCACGTGGAGCCATGGCGCTTGTGGTTCGTCGAGAGGGTGAGATAGACCCCGGCGATCCGGATCGCAGGAGACCAAGTGGGCATGCCGAGACGTGCTACGCAGGCTAAGGAGCTATCAGAGCGTGAGCTAGCAAAGATGAAGAAGCAGTGTCGCGTCTTCTAGCGTAGTTGGCGCTAGCACGAAGGTGAATGGATCCTGAGCATGCATCTTCGAACGCCGCTGGCACGAGAGAGAGCCGAGGCCGCCTACAAGGAGATCAAGGGGAGGCTTGAGTATGTGGAGTGTGAGTACACTAACGTGCGAGGAGTACTACCGCTTGTATCACGCCTACCACTACCCCATGGGTGCACGATGAGGACCTTCTCGATAGTGAGTGCGCAGAAGAACGCCCGCCTAAGGAAGACCAGATGGAGACCCCACTACGCACGCGCCCACGAGTAGATGACTGATGATGCTACGCTTTAGATTCCGACTAGATGCTATCACGTAGACCTTGATCTAGATGTGACACCCTTTGTAGCCGAGCGGTGTAATGCCACCATTATCATGTAATTTTTCATTCGTGAGACTATCAGCATGTAAGACTTGATTCGTGAATGTTCAAGACCTTATTGTATTAGCCGAGACCTTAATTTAGTTCGCGCCCATGTTTATGATCGGTTTTATGGTAATCGCGACCCTTGTCCATTTCGAGACCATGTTGGTGGTGCAACATTTCGCTGCCATTTTGTTGCGAAATCTCGGTACATATATTGCGCTGACATAACCGTGACGCGTTGATGAAAGATCGTATTGAATTTATTGTTACCCGTTATTGTGGATGAATTTATTCTCTCAATAAATTCAGCTGTAACCTAAATTCAATATCTATGCTTTGGACAACGCCATCCGATAGTTATTGCTGATTCAAATGTGCGATGCCGCAAACTCGATCAAGCCGGGGAGATCGGCAAAGATCCACCACCTTCCGGAGAACCGCAGAGCGCTTCTTCCAACAGTTCGGGAGATGCGCAATCATCGCAGCGGCAGGCCGTGGTGGTGCCGAAGGTGAGGGATTTCAGCGCATAAGAACTTCAAGGCCACCGTAACCACCGAAGTTCACCGTGGCGAATGAACCAATGGAGGCCGAGGAATGGCGGCACTTCGATAGAAGATAAGTTTTTGGTTGGTGAACCCGCTCGACACTTAGAAGGCAGAATTTTGCAAACACACTTATCGAGGGACCCAAGAGGATATGGTGGAAGAATCACCGCGTGCTACTTTACCCCGCCAATGTTCCTATCACTTGGGCTCAGTTTTGGCAAAGCAGCTTTTTAAATCGACCTACATACCGCCCGGTGCTCTAGCGAGAAATTGGGAGAGTTTATCAAGCTTGGCCAGGGACAACAAGACCATGAATGAGTACCTATAGGCTTTTTAACAAATGTCTGTATGCTTCTTCGATATGGTGGATACCGAGGAAAAGAAGTTGGCTAGTTTCAAGAGAGGATTAAACCTCAAAATGCGTATACTATGGAAATTCCACCGAAAACACTTTGAGGAGTTTGTGGGACCGATTGTCTTCACCAAGAGAAGAGTAGTGCCTTGTATGCTGCATCCAAAGGCAAGAAGAGATCGCTTTGAGGGAGGCTCGTGTCGACACGTTGGTTCCTTTGGGCCGTCGCAACTATCGCCACCAATTGCCGCTTCGCGCTATGTTCCACCCTTCACGAAGAAGAACCAGTCGGGAATAATCGCTTTAAGAGTGGTGTTGAACCCTACACGAGAGGAAAGTCAAGACACGGAAATGCTCCAATACCAGTGCCATTCAACCACAACAACCGCCTCACTTGTGGTAAGCCCTGATATTATTCCAGAATTGTCCGCAGCCGTGAAGAACTACAAGCGGATGTGGGACAAAACTTCACGTGTGTTTGAGGAAGTTCCCGAGGGAGAGACCGTGACAAATAGTACGTGCTTAGTTAACAATCGAGTGTTTGTTGTTTTGTTTGATTCGGATCATCGCATTCATTCATGAGTCAAGAGTTTGCTATAAAGAATAGCTAAAAGGTGTCCGACCTAGGGTTTGGTTATCGGATTAGTTCAAGAGGGCCGACCAAATGACTAGGGAGAGTTAATGAGGTGAAGATTTTGATGGGTGACTTAGAAATAATAACCTCTTTGATAGTTTTACCCGGTTTGTGTTTGATGTTATCCTTGGGATGAATTGATGAAGAGTCGGGGAGCCATTATTGACACAAGAAATAGAGTAGTGCATTTGAAACACCCCCTCGAGACTCAATCAACATCGATTTTGCTACCCAAAACCATTGACCTTAACCGTGTTTCAGCCGCTTGTAAGTAACCGGTATCTCCGGATATACCGTAGTCCGTGAGTTTCCTGATGTGTTCCTCGAAGACCTACCCGGATTGCCACCGGATAGGGATGTTGAATTTGCAATAGAATTGATTCCAGGGATCGCCCCTATTTCCCGAAGACCCTACCGAATGCCACCCAATGAGTTAGCGCACTGAAGGTACAGCTGGTGAGTTGCTTGAGAAAGGTTTCATTAGACCTAGTTCGTCACCTTGGGGATGTCCCCCGCTTTGTGAAAAAAGAAAGACCAGACAACGAGAATGTGTGTGGACTATAGGCCACCAAATGCGGTAATGTTGAAGAATAAATACCCATTGCCCCGCATTGACATACTTTTTGACCAATTGTCTAGAGCCAAAGTGTTCTCCAAGATAGATCTTCGATCTCCGGGTATCATCAAATTAAAAATCGCACCTCGATAAAACCCAAGACCGCATTTTCTACGCGTATGGCTTGTATGAGTATCTCGTCATGTCTTTCGGGCTTGATGAATGCTCCAAAGACATTTTATGTGTTTGATGAATTGCAGTTTATGCCCAACTGGATCGGTTCAGTGGTAGTATTCATCGATGATATATTGGTGTATTCGAAAATGAGGAACAAAGATGCCGAGCATTTGAGAATAGTTTTGAGAGACCTCGGAGAGCACAAGTTGTATGCTAAATTCAGTAAGTGCGAAGTTTTAAATAAGGAAGTGCATTTCTAGGACATGTTTTATCTCGAGAATGGAATTTCGACCCTAGTAAGGTGCAAGAGGTCTTGGATTGAAAGCACCGCCGCTGTGAGATCCGAAGTTTTCTAGGGTTAGCCGGATATTATCGTAGGTTCACACCTCGATTTCTCCAAAATAGCTAAACCTATGACCCGATTGCTACAGAAGGACGAAAAATTTGTGTGGACACCGAGTGCGGCGAAATATTGCACCTTTGCGAACGTTGTCGACCACCGCCTCCAGTGCTCGCAAGAACCCGACATTCAGAAACCGTTTGATGTATTGTGATGCATGTGGTATAGGATTGGGATGCGTACTCATGCAGAAGGTAGAGTTATCACGTATGCATCGCGTCCGCCTAAGGAAGCATGAGAGGGTAAATTATCCAACCCATGACTTAGAACTTGTCGCCGTGGTACATGTGTTGAAAATCCGGCGACATTACTTGCTCGAATGTCTCCGTCATGTTTATACCGATCATAAGAGCCTGAAGTACATTTTCACTCAAGAGGAGTTGAATATGAGGCGTAGAAGGTGGTTAGAGCTGATAAAGGATTATAATATTGAGTTGCATTATCATCCGGCAAAGCGAATGTTGTCGCGATGCCTTGAGCAGAAATCACATTGTTTGTTGACAAGTCGAATCTATGGAGGTTTTTCCTCCTATGCATCCGCTATCCTATGCAATATTCAAGCAAAATGAGTTGGAAAACAAGATTATTGAGGGCCGAAAAACGATAAAGGGATTGCCCACATCAAGAAGAAGATAGAGAAAGAACCTAGTGACCATTTCCAAGTTGATGAGAGTGGAATTCTTTGGTATGATGATCGCCTTGTCGCACCAAAGGATCCAAAGTTGAAAGAGCATATTCTAAATGTAAGCACACTCGTCAAAGATAACAATTCACCCCTGTAGTAATAAGATGTATCGATTTGAGAACCGATTTTGGTGGACTAAAATGAGAAAAGAGATTGTCGCACATGTAGTAGCTCGATGCACAATTGTCGTAGAGTTAAAGCCGCTCACATGAAGATGCAGGATTGTTGCAACCATTGCCAATTCCCGATTGAAATGGGATGAGATTACAATGGATTTGATTGTTGGATTACCACGCATTACGTAAGGGATGTGATTCGATTTGGTGATTGTGGATCGCTTGACCAAAGTGGCCCACTTTATTCCTATTAATATCCACTATGAACCCCACCAATATGCGTAGGCTATACATTACCCATGTACTTCGCCCGCATGGAATACCCAAATCGATAGTGTCGGGCCGTGGATCTAGTTGGACCAATCGATTTTGGGAGAGTCTACAATGCCCTAGGAACCAAGTTACTTCATAGTTCCGCTTATCACCCACAAACCACACCAAATAACGAGTTAATCGATACTAGAAGATATGTTGAGGGCGTGTGTGTTGTCGAAAATGGTTCATGGGACAAATGGTTGCCTTTACGCAGAAGTTTTCATATAATAACAGCTTATCAAAGCTAGTATTCAAATGGCACCATTTGAAGCGTTGTATGGGAGAAAATGCAGACACCTCTCGAATTGATTGAAACAGAGAAACTACCCTACTATGGCATTGACTTGATAGATGAGGCTGAATGTAAGGTGAGAGTCATAAAGCAAACCATGAAGGCTGCTCAAGACCGTCAAAAGAGTTATGCCGATAAACGAGGGAAGCCCATTAGGTTCAAGTGTTGGTGACTATGTTTACTTAAAGGTGTCACCAATGAAGCTTAGACAAAGATTTCGTGTAGTGAAAAGAAAGTTAGCGCCTTAGGTTTGTAGGCCCTTACAAAATAATTGCCACTAAGGGAGAAGTAGCTTATCAATTGCGCTACCCCCAGAAATGGAAATAATTTTTCATGTTTTTCATGTGTCACAATTGAAGAAATGCTTGAGAGTTCCTATAAACGAGTGTCGGCCTCGAAATGTTGAGATAAGTCCGCATCTAACATATTATGAGGAACCAAAGAAAAAGTATTAGACACCAAAGAAAGAGCTACTAGGGGCAAGGTGGTCAAGCCAAAGACACAATTCTTTGGGAAATCATGTAGAAAATTATGCAACTTGGGGAGACGGATGAATACCTCCCCGAGGAACTATCCACGCTTTATCATAAATGGTTAGAGTTTCGCCGAATCTCTGACGAGATTCTTTTTAGGGGAAAAGATTTGTAACACCCTAGGTGTTAAGCATCTTGAAAGCATGATCATTTGCATAGCATCATCATCATTTCATGCATGAGCAAGATCATAATAGTTTTTAAGTGATTTGCTCCTCATTTCATGCTTGCTTGACCTAGCTACTATAGAATCTTTGCTACAATGATGTTTTGGACCTAAATTGTGCCTAGATATATTTTTGACATAATTTAGGACCATGTTTGAGCTTGTGTTTCAATTTAGAAAAATTTTTATAAAATAGCCCTAGTGTGTCAAACCTCTTTGACCCTTTTGAAACTCATTTCAAAAGTGCTTGATAGAAGCGCTTTTTAGCAAAAAAAGTTTCTATAGATGAAATGAAGTACTTTTTTTTGTGGAGCAAATGATCTGTTGTAAGTTTCTTGTGAAAAGGTTTGGAAATGCCCCAAATCGTGCCCCCCAAGTTTGAGTCAAACTTGAGTCAAATTCAAACTCGCTTTTTGAATGTTTGATTTGACCTTTGCCGTTTTTAATTTTTAGTTTCAAATTTAGGCCTAATTAGAAAAAGTTCATGTTGAGAGTTTTGTAGCTTATGAAATTCTCTACAAGGCACATGTCACCTGCACGGATCTCGAGGCACAGTCAAAACCGGGGCTGACTCAGAAAACAGAGTAGGGGGTATCGGCTCGCCGCCGACACCGCCGGGCCGACGCGGGCGCCACGCGTGAGAACGCCGATGTACGGCCCGGATGGGCAGTACCGGTCGCGCACCGCATATAAAGGGCGGCAACGGGTTGCCCTAACCCTAGCCCCATTCCATCAAGCCGCCACCCGCCCCGTAGTCGCTAAAACCGCTGGGCCGCTGCGCCATTGCCGCGATTCCGAGCCCGCCGGCCGCCCCGCCACCGTTGCGCCAATCCACCCCAAACCACATCCCTAGCACGCCATGGGCTCTTCTACCTAAGGCTAGCATCAATCGGTAAAACGCCGAGGCACGGACCTCATTTCCGCATCCCGCACGCCACGGGCCGAGTCCGCCATGGCCGCCGTTGGGGCAAACCGTCGTCCGAGCTTGTGGATCGAGCTTTCTTCTTTCTTTCGTGGTTTTAGCCGCCCGTGATGCTTGAGCTCTAGAACTAGCTGGTTGAGTAGATACGCGCCGCTTTCGCCGACACGCTTTGCCGCCGACGTGCCGCCCGTGGCGCCGCGCCGCCCGCTCCGTCGTCGCTCGCCGCTTGCTTCGCTTAGGCTTCTTAAGTTGCGTGTCGCTGATAGGCCTAGGAGAGTAGAGAACGGCCACCAGCGTGCCGCCGCTCGCCGCCGGAGAACGGCCGGAGCGCCGACGCCCGCGCTACCGCCATGCGCCGCACACCGCCGTCGCTGCCTTAGGTTTTAGCGCGAACCAAGTGCACCAATGTGTTTGTC
The DNA here is from genome assembly GCA_015847255.1 of Hyparrhenia diplandra. Taxonomy (NCBI): domain Eukaryota; kingdom Viridiplantae; phylum Streptophyta; class Magnoliopsida; order Poales; family Poaceae; genus Hyparrhenia; species Hyparrhenia diplandra. Next base: position 20,010 of record JADLZK010009246.1, on the reverse strand, counting down.
TCGCCGCTGTAGATGCTTTTAGAGTATTTGGTTGCACGATTTGGTCATCGCCGGCGAAAATCCACCGCCGACGACCCGCGCCGCCGCCCCCCCCCTGTTTGTCGCCGACACACGGGCCCCGCCCCGATTTCTTTTTTTTTTTTCTTTTTCTCGCTTTTCCGCTTTGAATGAAAAGCTTAGAAAATTCATATCTTGGCCATTTTGAGTCCAATTTGAGTGAGACAAATTTTGTCATGCTTGTTAGGAAGTAGGCTACAAGATAAAATTATGAAAACCTATTTTCAGAGAACTTTTATATAGAGTTTTATTTATGGCTAGAAATGCATGGGAAATTGGAGAAAATCATATCTTTTAATTGGTACAAGATAAAAAATATGCTTTCTGTATGAAGAGTGCTTGTTTTTGTGAGTAGAAGCTAGGAAAAAATATCATGCATGGCATGTTCTGAAGAAATGTGATTTTCTATTTATGTGCTTTTTGCTATGTGATCTTTAGAAATTCATAGAAAAAGAGAGTTATTAGGTTTTGGATGTAAAACTTGGTGTGGTGGTTCTTGATAGGTTGTAGTAGATGTTCATACTCAGAAATCTATTATCCGACACTTTTCATAGTACAATGTATTTTCATGCCTAGTTTTATCACTAGCTTGTCATTTTTGTGTAGGATTGCATGAGCATAATCTTGCCATGATATTTTTATGGTAGCCGTCATATTCCAGTAGGATGCTCTGTAGTTTTTGTAGAATTTTCTCGAGGAAGTTATATATTTATCATAATTATGGTGCATGGAAAATAGACTAGAAATATATGCTTAGGTGCTTAGGATGTGTAATTGTATTTTTATTATGTGTTCCTAACATGTTTATGATCTGTTGGTAAGCTTGGTTTGATTAATTTAGAAGTTTCTACATTTTCTTACTCTAGCATTTTACTCAAATTAGGGTGCAAGTGTAGTGTTTGCTTGGGCATGTCATTTTATGTACTTTTTAGATTATCTTTTTGGTTTGTCCAGTAGGATTATTTGGTAGATAATTACTTGATTTACTTTTGCTGGTTAAGTTTGAGATAAGTTGCATGAGTAGTTTTGAAGTTATGGATGTTATATGGGTGGTTGGGCTGAAAACAGAGTCTTTTTGTTTTCCCAATTTCGAGGCTGATAGGTTTAGATTCAGCTCTGGGTGCTGTGGAATGTTTTGTAGGAAATTTTGTTAGCTTTCCATAGAGTCCTAGTTCACTGAATTTGGAGTTGTAGAACTCCTTGTGTGATCGTTTTAGTGACAAAGATGTTAAGCTGCCATTTTCTGTTGAGTGGAGAGTTAGGTGTTACTAGATGAAAGTTGTTAAGGTTTATTGTGTAGAATTAGTTATGTTTCAGAAGAGATATGCACTTATTAATAGCTTGCATCATGAAGCATCCATCCATCATACATGCTTTAGTTTATACAAGTTGTTATACATGTAATTGTGTTTATATCTTTTCTCCATCATATGCATCATCTCGTGGATCGGGAGGTTCTCGAGGAGCTGATCGAGGAACCAGGGAGTTGTTCCAGCTGGGAGTGCAGTCCGGAGGAGTCACCGGAGGAGAAGGGGATCGACCAACGAAGTTGATCGAGTGCCCTGAGCACGCCCGCAACGCCCCGCGAGGCAAGCCCCGAGCATTCTCGCCTCTTTCCTATTCTTCCAATTAATTTGACTTGAGTCTTTATATGTTTCCCCATGATTACGATAGGAAATGGTTGAAACCGTTGATGCATTACGATCCTTGCGAAAGTTGCCCTATCCTATATAGAGGTCTAGGTTAATGCTCAGCACCATGTTTGCAAAGAGACGCTGATGCCTACCACTTGAGGAATGTTGTGTACAATCACATGGGTGATTGTCAAGCCGGCCGCTGAGAACCCGATAAAAATAAAAACATGTGAGATTGGGTGGAACATGTGGTCTTTTTCCACCTGATCGACAAGGACTTACTCTTTGTCGGGCTGTGGTCGGAAGTTGAACGCACGGCATATAGTAGGCTCCGCTGGGTCGTGAGTCAGTCTAAACTCGCAAAGAATGTTAGGGCCGCCATGCTCGCTTTATCGCCTCCTCCTTTGGTGTTGGTTGCGTAGGGTTTTTTATTAGGTGCAAGAAGATGCGCACGATGATGTCGGCCTCGCTGCACGCTCACTTGGCACCCGAGAAGGAGGGGGTAGCCTGCCGCAAGACCGAGACTTTTACGTCCCGTAACGCCTTGAGGAGTAATCGGGTCTGCCTTTGCAAAGTAGATTTGGTGTGTGTCGTCGTATTCGCCACTGGTTTGTAATCGATTCGACCGCCATCTCTCCGGATAGTGAGAACCCGGATACCTCCACGACATCGTAGTCTTAATCACTACAACTTAAATGTCTTTATTCATGTTGCAGCTAATTTATTTTGATCCGCCATACTTATGTCAAGTATTTATTCTCTCGAGCAATGTTTAATCTTGATTATACAGATCTATGTTATGTAAGTAAATAAGAACCCCTCGTTAACTTGGAAAAATACAAGTAGCATGTAGGCTCACTAAACAACTCTATTTGTGAAATTTAAATGCGAGTCGGCCTAAACCCCGTATAAAGCCTAGCATGATCCTTGAAGTCTTTTTATTTTATTTTGGACGGTAAGTCTAGCCGAGTATTTTGTACTGTGGTTTTATTCCCCGTTGTTGCAGGTGATCATATTTTACCATGGTTATTGTAAGACTTGTCTGCTTTCCCTTGATGAAGAGTAAGGCCGTGGCAGGCAATTCTATATCCCTGCCCCATGTCAAGCTACAGGATGACTATCTACCGGCACTATCTTATATTTGTTTTCGTTAAAAAGACTATTTGGTTTTCGCGAAACTATCGCCTCGCGTACAATGAACTTGAGTTTGTAATAAATTCTACTTCGCACTCGATGTTTAATTATATCAAATTTGGTTTGAAATACCTCATGGATTTTACTACCAAGCTCAACGATCGTGTTGTATGTTGTTGATGAGTTTGAAATCACTACGAGATTTCGAATACTGGGTTTATATGGACTCAAGTGTAGACGCGATTGCTTCGGTAATTGCGACTTATACTTGATTTTTATAAATTGGTCACTCATCACACAGAACCACATGTCCGGCTTCATGAACCTTCACAACCGACCTAGAGATCCAATCTAAGCCGCCCAATCAAGTCGATTTGATCCAAGGGCCGAGGTTCATCCTAGGCGGTTATAAATAAAGAGGCGAGCTCTCCCGAACCCTTAATTCATTCTTCATTATTTAGAATTCAAGTAGATCCATTGTAATTAGAGAGAGAGATTAGTACTAGGTTTCTAGAGATTAGAGGATTAGAGAGCTCTAGTTCTTTAGAGATTAGAGTATTAGACAACAATTAGAGATTCAAGGAAGAGTTCGAGCATTGCTCGTGACAATGTCATAAATATTTGCTTCATCGTGCAACATGGCATTCAAGATGTTCTTTATTGTATCACTTATTGACATTTCTTAGCGCAATCACCAAAGAGGCAATCACGCTTAGAAATGCCTCTCGTTGGTAATCAGAAACCACAACCGCCAAAAAAAAGGCAGGAGTGCCGAAGACCAAAGGTTGACTTCCCACTACCTACGACTTCACCGAATTGTTACATTCCGTGCAATATCGCCACGGATGTTGGGTGGCATTCTCAGAACGCTTACGTAACAAGTCCAAGCGCACGGAAATACCGCTGCAAAAGATTTCACCAGGAGATATTCGTGGTATCAAGTATTTATATTTTTCCCAAGGGAAGGCATGGTGTTGATTCTAGCAGGGGCATGAACAAGACGCATATGTATATGCAAATTGACCAATTCTCAATGCAGGGGTAAGTCATGATAGTTCATAAGATAGTGTGACACACACTTGGGCCAACCTCAAGATAAAAAAGGAAAATAAAGAATATTCCTAAGTGAAGCAAGCATTCCTAATGTATAGCCGCGGGTAAAGAACAAGTTAATAATCATGCAAACATAAATGACTAGAGTTTTAGGTCGAGAGTGAGATGGACGGGAGACCTCTCGGTGCACCATCCGCCCAATGGAAGGCATTTAATGAACCCCTACATCACATGCGAACGAGGGGATTACAAGGGACGGACAAGGCTATCACGACGACCACCGCCTACCCCAACGACCGTGGCATGCTCTCATATCCGGCAGTTCCCCGCTCATCCCGGCACCATGCCCGCATGTTAAGGTACATGCCATGTCCCCCGCCGCTCTCACCCTATGGATGAACGAAGCTTCTAGAACATGGGCGGGACCAAAAACATAACGAATCCGCCATCTCAAAGACAACTCTTACTCTACTCAAATACATGGCACCAAATGGTTAAGCCTAAAGTTCTATACAACTAACCATGACATAGAACTATAGTCTAGTTCTTCTATCATGATTGTGTGAACAACATGTCAAGAATATAACATAGAAACTTTATGCTAGTTCATATGTCAAGTCTATAACATGTAAATACTCTAGCCTCTATTGCACAACTAAATAAGAACAAGACTTGGGAAGAAACCATAAAATGTATTCATACCGACTATTCCTTTCTCCCAAGTACAAGCTCTACAATGATGCTTAGCCTTGCTCCAAATACTACTAAAGCTAAAAGAACTAAAGAGAGGTGGAGTAGAGAGGAAGAGTGGTGAGAGAGGTGGCTCCAAATGGTGTGTGTGAGAGGGGTAGAGGAGAGGCCTATTTATACACAAGGGAGAGAGGGCTAAAAGACTACTCTACCCCTAAACCGACCTTGGCAAAGACGCTCTAGGTACGTTGAACGGCCGATCCACCCCCCCTCGCACCGCCCCTCCTTAGCATTAAACATACCGGCCGCCGAAGATGGGCTCGAACCGCCTCGTGAGGGTGCGCGCACCTTCCCCGCCCCTTCGCCCGAGCTTTGGCAGCGCCGGCGTGTTTGGGCCCGAAGTTGTGGGATGGCGTTTGCTCGCCTAGTTTTGCGCGCTTTGGTCCGTTTTATCCCCGGCTTGTAATCTTCTAAAGTACGCGCTTCAAGTCACGCTTTTGGTCGTATTTCCACCGCTTTTTATTATAAATCCAACAAAATACATTTTGGACACTACAAGTGGAAATATGTGAGTAATAAATGTATATGAGTATGTGGTGATATTTCTAACACGATCCAAATTAGAATGTTAAAAGAAATATATATGGGATATCTATCTAATCATGTTAGCTTGATATAGAATTAATCTCATAATCCAATAAAGTGAAGTTAGGCGGTGTTAGTAGTGGGATGTAAACTTAGCATCATTATCCATAGTGGAGTTAATCTCACCGATATGTACTCAAGGTATACCACTCATTTCTAGGCATTACCTATACACTAGTCTATCACCCTAGCAATAACGCTTAAAGAAATGTGGGTATGGTATTCTATAAATTATTCCACCCCTCGAGTGTAGTCGCTCCATATCACAATTCGTGAGCTCATATATATTACCCCCGCCTGTGGTTCAGTTTTTGCAGATATATAAATAAAAGGAGAGAGCAAGAGAGAGAGAGAGATGGCACTGTCTCGCCAAGATGGCCGCATCCATTCTTCGCTTCGCCCTTCGCCATCATCGCCGCGGGCAGATCTTCGCCGCCGCCAATTGTTGGTGTGTCAAGCCTAGCTTGCAAGCACGTATACATTATGGAATGAAGATGTATCCGCATGTCCTTCGTGGTGTGTGGCGGCGCAGACGGCGACGGGTCGTGATGTCGTGGATGAGAAGCTCCTCGCCTTCTCGGAAAGCCCTTCCGAACGGTGCTTCTACCGGCCGACAAAGTCGGACGAGCACCTCTCGCAACAACATATGCAATAACAAGAAGTTCACAGCGGCGAAAGTGCAAGGGGGGGAAGCATCATGAAGCATGCAAAGTGCTTCTGCAGAAGAAAGTCTGCTAGATGGGAATGACCGCCCTGGGCACGACAATGCAACAAATACATTTGTCAAGCCTAGCCGTCGACCATGTATGGTGTCACGTCACTGTCGATTTATTTATTCCCTCGCCGTTTTCGCGTAAGGCCCTCCCACCTGATACACATCGGTTAGATTTAAACCCCGCTACTGTGGAGGGGTTTAAGAAAAAACACCGCGTTAGATCCGGATCTTGGGCCTTAATTGATGGTTGCATATGTTGCACACAAAGCTTGGTTGCACATGATACGCTGTCATTTTAAATCACTACCCACACAATTACGTTATATCTTTATGGATCCACTATTAAACACTACAAGAAATTTGGGCTTCTAGGATGAACGCCATTTGTCGCGTGTAGTCCAATTTATGTCACAAAATGTAAACATGTGAGGGAAAAGTCGCTTGTCATAAGTTGCCTATAGTTGCCACCGGGCGACACGCCAAGACGGTCCGATGGCCGACGCCGCTGGTAAGCCGCCACGCCAAGGCTGGGTTGCCGCCAAGCCAGACTGCGCGCTGCCGCGGGGCGCCGCGCCGCTGGGCGGCCGCAAGGCGCCGCCGAGCATGCCGCTGTCATTGCCGCCGCTGCCGGGTTACCGCCGCCGCCAAGCATACTGCCGACGACAGGCCGGAGTGCCGGCCGGGCGCGCCGGCTGGTGCCGGAGGCCGCGCGCGTTGGCCGCCGGGCGGGTGTTCGCGCGGCGGGCCGACGAGGAGAGAGGAGAGAACTAGAGCGTAGAGGAGAGAACGGGAGGATAGGTTAGTGGGATGGGATTTTTCTTTTTCTTTTTTTTTTTTTTTGGAGATTGGGCTGCTGCTACGAAGTTATCACCGGCCGACCACCGGCCAGACCGCCCCCGCAGCTCGGGCCGAGGCGACGCTCCATGGCCCGTCCGGCCAACGGTCACGCCGCGGCCCTCGCGACACACCCGGGATCGGCCGCGCGCCACGGACCGCCAAAAATACCGGGCCAAATGTACATCTTTAGGTACGGCTCAGCGAATCAACTTTTTGTTAGCTTTGACTCAAAAAGTAGCTATGTCGAGGGGAGTTAATCTGTTTGGACGGACGTATCCTTGACAAAACAAATTCTTCTGGGTACATAAAAGTACCCCTTTTCTCCCCTCTTTTTCCTCCTCATCTGATCTCTTCCTTATCCATTCAGCTAGTAGCTGCCCCTTCTTGCACAGACGGCGCCACCATCAGCTGCTTTATGCGTCTCCCTCGTTGGAGACCATATCTGCCTTAATCGATCGGGCCGGCTGAGCAAAGCGCCTTCACGCATGAACAAATTATATTATACAGTATATATGTATAAATGACACTGGCTCTGAACAATCTAGATATCCGTGTAATGGTATATGGCAGGTTGCACGAGGATAGAATTTGAATCCTGCACTGTTTTTTTTAATTGATTCTATTGTAAAAAAAGAGAGGAAATTTGTTCTGATCTCTCTACGTAAGTTATCCATAGAACAAACCGTCTTTTAGAAAAAAGAAACATACTCGGACTGAAACAGCTTGATCCCAAAGAGCGTTAAGAAAAACAATAAACGGTTGTACATCTTTAAAGACACTTTTGAGTAGATGCGGTTTTTGTAACCTGGCCGCAGTCTATTCATGCACACGATACACCTGACTTTCATTCTGATATATATATGCTAATATATATATGCTAACATAACGTGTTATTATATATTTCGATTATCCGGCAACCTGGCTTCTGGGCTGCTTTTTTATTGCAGCAACCAGCAAAGCCCGATCGACCAACAGGCACCAGAAGCCGAACGGATCGGCGCTACGTAAGCGGCCACATGTGTGTGTTCGTGACAGCTGGGCCAGAAGCCGCTAGCTCCCCCTGCTCCAGTGCCAAATTAAGCTAGCTGCTCCTACAAGGCCAGTTCATCCGGATGCACACGTCTATACCCCTCACCAGCAGATTTGTTATCCTTATTGCCTTAGTAGATGTTGTTTGCATTCTAGGTCGCAAGACCTCAATGCCTCAATGTATCATACATCTCACAATCCTCTTTGAGATTGTTTTGTAATTTGGCTGCTTTAATATAATATATGATGTTGTTTGTCAAAAAATGTCGCCTTGTTGGCTTTGCAACGCCATGCATGCAATCCGCCTGCTGGCAAGTGTAATAATTCTGTTTTACAAGAAAAGCCAAGAGAGAACGTTATAAGACAGATCAAGTTCTCAAACAAAAACAGAAACTAAGCAGCTAGCCCAACAGGCTGAATCTGTTATGAATGAGTCAAAATACAATGATGTGGCCAATTAAATGCTTAACAGGAGGAAAAGACAAGGAGGCACTGTAGTAATGATTATCATTCACTGTAGCAATTTTGTATCCTTCCTAAGTGTCTCTCTATAAAAGGTCACTTTACTTGATGTAAGTACAGCAAAGGAAAGTAATAAAGTGCCGTAGCTCTTCTCCTCCCATCCCATGTGTTTGTGTTCTTGCTGTTCTTGTTCCCGCGATTTAAAAGAGCTGATTTCTAACACGCTATCACATTTGAAGTTCTAACCGAGCTAAAGGTAATAAGGTGAGAAATCAGTTCTCTACATACAACAGCTTGTTCTTATTCTCCGCCTTCTATCAAGAACAAGCACTCGAACACATCCAGCCATCCCGAAGATGAGCATGGACAAGTTACCTGCATAAGGAACTAAACCTTCGGCCCGTGATGATCACTACAAAGAACTCTTAATGGCTAGAACTTCATGAGCACGGATGAGCAAAGCTCCACAGTCACGCCGCCATGACCCGCCTTTGTGGATCCGTCCCTACATCCGTAAAACCGCAAAATGTGGGCTCAAGCGGATCCGGTCCATGTATCCGTAAAACCGCAGAGTAGCACCACCATCGATGGCCATGAGCAAAGAAATCCATTACCTTCGGCCCCGAAGACGAGTAGATCGGGCATGCTTCGGCCCCGAAGACAAGCAGATCGACCCACATCCGCCTTTGAAGGCGAATGGATCGCCCCTGCGCCTAGATCCGGCCGCCGCCACCACCTGCGCCAAACGCCGCGGCCGGGCGCCAAGGGTGTGCGCAAGCTCTCCGACCAGAGCGCCATCCACGGACGCCGTCGAACATCCGCACCGCTCTTCCGACGCTGCTAGAGCGCCGCCGCCACGACGGCCCGCCGCGCCCCGCGCCGGCCGCGCCCGCGCACGCCCCGCCCGCGCTGGCGCTCCCACAAGACGGGCCCGCGCGCCGCCCCGCCGCCACGTGACGGACACCGCTGCAGCCGGCAGGCAAAGACGACGCCCACGCTGGCGACTCGGGCCGGCACACGCCGCTTCCCTCGGGCGCTGGGCCCCCGAGGCGCGACAAGACCCGCCACGGCTCGCGCTGCTGGCGGCTACCGGCCACGTGCCCAAGGAAGCGCGCTGGCGGCCCGGGCGACCGGCAGCCCACGGCGCCCGCGAGCCGCGAGGGCGGTTGCCTACCGGGCGGCCTGGGCCGAGGCGGAGCCGAGCACACCTGCCGCCGCCTGACGCTCGTGGCATGGCCCCCGGGCGGGGCGGCAGCTCCCTGCCGCCGCCGGCACACGTCCGCCCCCACCCCCAATCTCGTGATCCAAAATTCTTGAAGAAGATAAGGAGAAGAAAGGATAAGGGGTAAAAATGGGAAAGAAAAAGGGAGCTGTTAGGGTTAGGGTTTAACCCTTCCTATATATAAAAATCGCCGCGATCCAGCCGCTGATCACGATGAACGGCCGTAAACGAATAAGCCCTCCGTGGGCCTCGTTTTGACAGCCTTCAGAACCCCAAATGGGCCTCTTTGTGGCTCGTCCGAAGCCACCATGGCAATTATTTTGCCATTCTATTTTATTTGCATAAATTACCCCCTTAATCATGCTTGATTTAAATTCGCATTTAAATTCCATAAATTTATTTACCGTAATTTATTCTCTCGATTTAAATTCCTCGCGAATTTATTTATCGTTGAATTTATATTTCGCATTTTAAACCCGTGAGATTTATTTATTGCATTTATATTCATAGCATTACATTCTGAAAAATTTTGCATGTGTCCCGAAGACCATGCAGATTACACATGGCCGATAAATTAATAACCCTACACATTGGATGCGCGTACGTCGGACATTGCTAAGAGGGATTTTGAGGCTTTCCGCCGCTGACGGCAAAAGAACTACCTCACTTGGGCTATTGACGCCGAAATCAAACTCGATAGCATGAGCCTCGATCATACCATTGCTCACCGAAGCCGGCAAGGATAAACTGGACGGCACTTTGATTGTAAAGGTAAACGCTGCACTTCTTGCAACACCATTTACACCTGCACTAAGTCCGAGTATATGAATGAGGATGATCCATTGATTTTATGGCGGCGCCCCTCAAGGACCGCTTTAGCCAACAAAAGTCAATTGTGCTTCCAAGGCACAACAAGATCGGATCGCCTTTACGCCCAAGACTATACGCCTGTGGCGCCGCATAACCGCTTTGGCTAATGTGATTGCGCCTAGATTGGCGCCTATGTGGCCGTAAGATCACCGACATGGATATAATCCTGAAACCGCTTACCCTCCGAATTCCAAAGAACACAGATTATATCGTGAATGCATGAACTCAAAGTACCAAGTACTATGAGTCGATAACAAGCATCGTTGATTGCGAGCAACAAAATGATGTTCCCCCGAACAATCATTCTACACCTACCTACTAGTTTCATGGTTGTGCCTCGAAGCACATGCCAACGCTGTTGAGATTTCGCAACCGCAAAGGAGGTCGTGGAAAGAGCCATTTGTAATGTTTGGCCATGCATGCTCCAGAGAGCATTTGTAATGTAGTAAATGGTCCAAACTCAAGTTTGATTTCCCAAGATTTAAGTAATGTTATTTTTTATAATGAATGCTTTATGCTTTGTGTTAAAACCCTACTTATTATGGTATTTAACAAAGATTCGTGGGGACCCATGGCTGAAAAGGAGATATGTCTTGTAGACAAGACCACACTAACACCATACTAAGGGAAACCAGATATTTCCAAACCTTGACTAAGAAAAATGGAAATATCATGACCATTGCCTAAGCAATGCCCATATTGTAGGCACCGAAGTGCTACATTAGTTCTCCCTATGGGTACACAAATATTTTGTGAAAGATGCATTGTTGTACCGACTCAAAGCTTTACGCTTTTGAGTTTCAAGGATATCCGCAGCGAATGGTTTCCATGTTGAAATCGGAGATTGAGAAAGGTATCAATACCTTCTCATCACTAAATTCCCGACACAAGTATCGAAAAACAAGTGGTGGAAAAGGCTCCCGCCATCGCCATCGGGCTTGTACTACACGCATATAAAACCCACTCAAGGATATGTTGCAATGCAAGCCATATTCAAAAGACTCCTGAGTCATTTCTCACGTGGCATGACCGCTTGGGTCATCCCGGGTTGACTATGATGAAAAGAATCATCAACAATTCTCGTTGGCCATAGTGTTAAAGGCTTCCCTAATCCTCAAGATTTTATATGCACCGCTGCGGTGCAAAGGGAAAAGCTTAATCACTAGACCATCCCCCTCGAAGATTAGGGATGAGTCACCCGCGATTTAAAAGGATTCAAGGTGACATTTGGGATCTATTCCGCCCAGCCTCACCGGCCCGCTTAGGTACTTTGATGGTACTAATTAATGCATCCACTAGGTGGAGCCATGTGGGGACTGCTGTCCACTAGAAACCATGCTTTCTCCAAACTTATTGCACAAATAATCGATTGAGAGCAAAAGCCTCCCGATAACCGCATCCAATCCATTCGGATGGACAATGCCGTGAATTCGTGTCTAAAGCTGGCGATTATTGCCTGCAATGGGTATTAAAGTTGAGCATTCAAGCACCACATGTCCACACACAAAAATGGTCTAGTCAAATAATCCCTAATCAAGAGAATTGGGCGGATTGCAAGGCCATTATTACAGAATTGTAAGTTACCAACCGGCTTGTTAAATATGCAAAAGGTTACACGCCGCAAAAATTAATTCAACTCAAAGCAATCGCATATCATGAGGAGTCCCCTCTACAAATGGTGCTGGAAAGAACCGTAAGGTATTTCCCATCCGCCAGATATTTGGCGCGCGGTCGATATGTGCCAATACCACCACCTCAGCATCAATGGGACCCCACCGGTTGGGGGATATGTTGGTTATGAGACTGGGCCCATAATCAAATACTTAGAGCCTATGACCGATCTTCATACGCTCGTATCGCCGATTGTGTCTTCGATGAAGACCATTTCCGCATTAGGGGAGATAGACATCCAATGGAATGCCGGAAATTGAATGGAATGCAACCGAATGCAATCCATCGATCCACGCACCAATCAAACCGAACTAGAAGTTCGAGAATTACATTTGCAAAATCTTGCGAATGAGCTGCCCGATGCCTTCACCGATCATGTGCGGGTGACAAGGTGGCATATACCGCAGAAATGCGCCTGAGAGAGTCCAAGTACCCCTAAGGGCATCTAACTCTAATGTTCCACCAATCCTAGGAAAAGGGGGAGACCTCCGGCAAAGGACAAGGTTCCGCGAGACGCCCGCGATAAACAAGGTCCTAAGCCACCTGCACCACTTTAAGGAATCAATTGAAGAAAAGCTCTACCGGAGTAGAGAATGCCCCCGGGGAAGCAAAACCAACCCTCGGTTGAGAGGTCCCCTCGGATATGATCCTCAAGATGAAAACCCTAATGCAATCGTGGCGCACAACATCGCATTGAAGGTTGGAACACCCCAACTCAATCGCTGAGGGAAATCACGATGAGTGGGAAGACGATCTTAAGGAGATCGCCACCTAATTATGTGGAATCAGAGAATCATACAATAGAAAGACCACGCTTTTTCCATATATTTTCGCCTCCAAAATTGCCGACTCATTGATCCGATCCGTAACCCAAGTCCTTGATGGAGTGCCGTGTTTCCCGACCGAAACAATGGAAATCAGCAATTGAGGCAAAATCAAGGCCGCTTGTTATAGGAAGGTTTTTTGGACCTCGTAGTCCAAACACCTCCAAAAAGTCATCCCCGTAGGGATGCAAATGGGTCTTCACCGAAAAAGGAAATTTGAACATGGCCAGGTGGTAAGATATAAAAGCGAGGCTAGTGGCACATGCGGTTCACGCTAGACCCTCATTGATTTTGATGAAACATACTCCCTATTATGAGAGTGGCATAACGCTCCATATCTCATTTCTATGGCAGCCTAATATGAATTTCAAAATGCAAGCATTTGATGTCGCGGACTGCATACTTATATGGGTCACTTGATTCTAAATTTATATGAGAGTCCCCTCGCTGACCTGGGGTCCCCTGACCGAATCAAAAACGCAACATGCTTAGTGTTCGCTCTCGTTAGTCATCATTATATGGCTTGAAACAACTGAAGGATGTGGTTCAACCGCTTGAGTAACTACCTCCCCAAGAAGGTTACGCAAAACAACGATGATTGTCCTTGTGTGTTCATAAAGAAATCCAAGAATGGATTTTGCATCATTCTCGCCTATGTCGATGATTTGAACATCATTGGAACCACAAAGGACATTGAGGAAGCATCGACCACTCCTCAAGATCTGGAGTTTGAGATGAAAAAGACTTTGGGTAAACTTAAGTTTTGTTTGTTTCATACAGCCAACACCTCCCCTCGGCGAGTGTTTGTACACCAGTCCCACCTACACTAAGAGGGTACTTGAAAGGTTTAATATGGCCGGTCCCCTCAAAACCCCTATGGTCGTTCAATCATTGAAATGGATAAAGACCCATTCGACCCAAGGATGAGGATGAGGAAATATTGGGGACCTGAAGTTCCATATCTCAAAGCCATAGGAGCACTAATGTACCTTGCAAATTGCACAAGGCCCGACATATTGCATTTGCAAAGAAACCTCGTTGGTAAGGTACAACACACACTGGGGAGACATTAAGGTTGGCGAAGACTATCCTCTTCAGTTTACAAGGTACCCGTGGACCTGATTATGGTACCCGAAAAAGAGGGATTTCACCATGGTGGGTTATGTTGACGCCGGGCTATATGTCCGACCCTCATAATGCCAAGTCACAAACCGGCTTTGTTTTTCCCTCGGGTGGTGCAGCTACCGGGCGGTTCAGAAAGCGACTTTGGTTGCAAACATCTACCAACCACCGAAATAATCGCGATTATATGAAGCCGGACGCGGAATGTGTTTGGCTTTTTGCCACGCGCACGATTGATCACATCCGTAAGTCATGTGGCATGAAAAACTATCAACACCCCCTACCATTATCTCTATGAAGATAATGCGCGCTTGTATTGCAATGTATTTGGCATATGGGGCTATGTCAAGAGTAATCTCACGAAGCATATTGTTCTAAATTCTTCTACCCTTCATGAGCTCCAAGAGATGGGAAGTGGATATCCCGCAAGCTAGGTCGCGGTGATAATCGCAGATTTGTTCACAAAGTTCTTTGCCCCGCCCCTACCTTCCACAAGCATGTTCGTGGAATTGGCATGAGACGCACTTAGAGAGTTGCAAGGGATTCAGGGGTAGAATTTCCCTAAAAACATAAGCTCAGCAAACTTGACCTCGAAGGTCATAGGTCGACTCCCCGATCGGACTAAAAAGTATCAATCGTTGTAATTTTTTTTCCCGATGAGTTTTATCCCACCGGCTTTCATGCAAGGTTTTTAACGGGCAAATGTGTGCAATTCAAGTCGGCATGCGATGTACTCTTTTCCTACTACTTTTCCCAATCGGGTTTTGAGAGGAGTTTTTAATCTAGGTATTGACGTGAGCAATTTAATTGGCCAAGGGGAGTGTTATGAATGAGTCAAAATACAATGATGTGGGCCAATTAAATGCTTAACAGAGGAAAAGACAAGGAGGCACCGTAGTAATGTGATTATCATTCAACGTAGCAATTTTGTATCCTTCCTAAGTGTCCTATAAAAGGGGTCACTTTTACTTTGATGTAAGTACACAAAGCAAAGGAAAGTAATAAAGTGCCGAGCTCTTTCTCCTCCCATCCCGGTGTTTGTGTTCTTGCTGTTCTTGTTCCCGCCGAATAAAAGAGCTGATTTCTAATGTATCTTGTGTAGTGTGGCCCAATGTATGCTTTTTTATATAAGGAAAAAATCCATTGATGTTAAAGCAAGTTACATCCTCTTATTACAAAAAGTAAACTAAACTAATTCGCCCATTGATGGAGATAAGAAACCTTGAAAAAGCCATAAATTCCACCATCCGTGATCACCATCCCAAACGATATGCCAAGGACACAAACCCTCGACCGAATAACAGGCCATCTCACCACCATCCACCGCCATCCTCATACCTATCATTTTTGCAAAAAGAGGAATAAACCGCTAAAAACTCCACATGCAAATAGGGTGAAATTGACGCCGCCACGTCAGCCGAACTCATCGTCGCTGCCTTCACCGACTGCCATGAGAGAACACAAGTCCAACCGACATCCGTGATAGATATCATTGAAAAATCCAAATCTGGCAAATTCCATCGCCATGGCTATATAGAACTTCACAACGTGACAAAGCAAGGGCCGAGTACCTTATTCTCCATCAATGGTGATGTCTTCATCTTGCCATCACCGGCCAGGAATCCAGATACTTATTGCTCCATCGACGCATCTTGACGACGCTTTTTACGCTGTGGCCAATCTCTTCATTGATCTCCTGAGAAACCTTAAACCTTACTAGGAAAAAACTTATTAAAAATCCATGGATCCCCACTCCCTTCAAACCCCACAAGGCGGATGCCGCGAGGAGAAGGGAGGGGACCTCAGCGTGGTGGGAAAAGCTGGACGGGCTACGGCAGCCCTAGGTTTGGGGCGTACGCTCACCTCCCCCGGCCCCAACAAGGCCCAATGCTCACTATGTTGAAAATACATATTTCCTCCTGCTCCAAATTATAGTCTACTTTGATTTTCTAAATACATTGATTTTGCTATGCACCTAGTTGTCTTAAATTAAAGTATCTAGAAAAGCAAAGTGAACTATAATTTGAAACGGAGGGTGTCATGACCCAAAAAGAGAATTGCCGGAATAGGGCCCAACAAGGGGGGAATCGCCTAGGGTCCAAGGTTCTAGCGCTTCTCCTGCCGCCGCCATCGCCCTACCAGAACGCTGCCACGCCAGTTTTCAAGAATTAAGTAAGGAATATTTAAGGAAATAAAGATAGGAATAAAATAGGGAATAAATAAATAGGTTGCTTGTAAAAGAGGAATTTAATCTATAAGGAAAACCTCTAGATCTATCTTAAAGATGCAAGTCTCCCTCGGCTATAAATACAAGGGGCATGTAGTCACTTGAATCTTAAGAAGAAATAAATTAAAGGGGTAATCCCACAGCTCTCCAGCTCTAGGCTCTCCCTCTCTCTCTCTTCGCCTCCTCGCTGCTGAACCTCTATTTTGGTAGAAAATAGCCCAAACGCTTAATTCTGCAGCGGCGGAGAAAGCCCTGGTGGGCATGAAGGTGCCAGCAATAGTTGGGGGTTGAATGGCTAGCCTTGAACATGGGATGCACGCTGTGCGGACCGCCAATAATCCGCTCCCGGCATGAAGGTGCCAGCACAGTTGTGGTCGAATGGCTAGCCTTGAACATGGGGATGCACGCTGTGCGGACTG
The DNA here is from genome assembly GCA_015847255.1 of Hyparrhenia diplandra. Classification (NCBI taxonomy): domain Eukaryota; kingdom Viridiplantae; phylum Streptophyta; class Magnoliopsida; order Poales; family Poaceae; genus Hyparrhenia; species Hyparrhenia diplandra. Next base: position 3,399 of record JADLZK010009246.1, on the reverse strand, counting down.
CCAATAATCCGCCCCGGGCATGAAGGGGGTGCCAGCAATAGTTGTGGTTGAATGGCTAGCCTTGAACATGGGGATGCATGCTGTGCGGACTGCCAGTAATACGCTCCCTGTTATTAAAGTTTACATATATAAAAATAACCGTGCCCAAATTAAATGATGGCTAATCTTAGCGCTAGCCCATGCTCTTTTTGAGGGGACGCTAGCCCATGCTCATGACTCATGTCTGCTTCTATAAATTATTCCACCCCTCGAGTGTAGTTGTTGCATATCACAACCAGAGCTCATATATATTACCCCGGCCTGTGGTTCAGTTTTGGGTAGATATATATAAATAAATAAGAGAGCGCGCGAGAGAGAGAGAGATGGCACTGTCTCGCCGCATGGCCGCACCATTCTTCGTCGTCCTTTCATCATCGTCGCCGCAGGTGATCTTGGTCGTCGTCAGTGGTTGGTGTGTCGCTTCCAGCTTGCAAGTACGTATACATTATGGAATGAAGATGTATCTGCATTGTGTGGTGTGCAGCGACGGCGACGGCAAGGGACGTCGTGGATGAGAAGCTCTGCCTATCGAAACACCCCACGTACACGACCCCCTTCTGCGACTCCGACTACCGCCTCTTTCTTGCAAAAGTATGGAGAAATTCACAGGCGGCGAGTGCAAAGAGGGAAGGCTTCCTAAAGAGCCTTAACAAGTGCTTCTGCAAGAAAGTCTGCTAGGCCGGAATGACCGGACCAGTACAGCAGTTAATGCAACAAATACAGATTTGGCAAGCCTAGCCGTCGACCATTGATGCCGTCGCGTTAGCCTGTCGAATTATTTGTTCCTCGCCGTCACTCCATTGACCGGCCAGTGTCGCCTTTACACTCATATTTAAATCTCCTCCCACCGTTAAATCTCTGTGAACGGAAGATCTATATTTTATATAGAGCCAAGGAATTGAAATGATCTATTGTCACCAGAAAAAATTCCCTACCCACCTGAGATTTTGACATTGGACCCACTAGAAAAAAGGACACAAGGAACATATGAAACACGTTTCAGCCGTTTACGTGCCCCTTCCTCACACAGTCTTTTTCACGTGATGAAACAAACAACCCACCTGCATTGTACCCATCTCACGTGATCAAAAGAGTATATTAGAAGACTGCGCTCTAAGCTGATTTGTTCTTTAGTAAGCCAGACTCATTTGATCATTTTGTTGTTCACATTTATGTTGTTCTGCTCAACTAATATGTGTAGGGTTATACATGATATATCTGAGTTAGATCATTATTTGTATTCTAAAATTACTCATGCAATGTGCGATTTCAAAAAAAAAAGACAAAAAAAAATTACCTTTTCAGTTGAATTGTTTACTTTTTCTCAACAACGGAAAACTTAATTGTAGGCCTTTTCCTAAATTTATTGTGGCTAGTGTTGCTTATGCACTGAGTTAAAAGGTAATTTCCTGCACTCCAAATTGTAAGTCATTCAAAAATCTTAGAGTCAAAACATCTCCAAGTTTGGACCAAAGTTATAAGAGAATCACAAAGATTTATGACATCAAATTGGTATACTATAAAAATATAATTAATAAAAAACACTACTACAGTTTCTTAACGGTGGCGGCATTTTGATTAACAAATGTATGTAATCCTACCCACCACCAAGCTAAGACCATTGTTAATCGGGTCCAATAAACGCGAAGGTATCCTAAACATCAAAAACTGCCGTGATTAATATTAATCATGGCGGTTTATTAACAATAAATCCGCCACGTGAAAAATAAAATAAATACAAAATAAAGAAAAGCCTAGACCTAACCCTAATGGGCTAGATCTAGACGCCGTGATGCCGCCGCCTAGATTTCGCGCCACAGCAGCTGGTAGTGGCCCGGATCCGGCCAATGTGGGCGGGATCCGCCGGCCGAAGCCGGAAACGCATCACGCCAGCTTAGGGTTTGCGGGCCACCCAGCGCTAAAGACTCACTACTCGCCATGTGCATGCTCAAGCGAAAGCAGACGCCGGCCGCGCGCGACGAGCAGCAGGACCGTGATCCGTGGCTTCCAGCCGCCAAACCACGCCGCCACAGAGGCGCGCCAAGCCACCACGCCGCCGGTGCGCTAGCTGGCACCGCGGGTCCTACCGCCATCACCGCCGCTCACTAGAGTTGGCGCTTGCCACCGCGGCGCCCTACGCCATCACTCGATGCTCCTCACGCCGGGCACCGCACGAACGCCACTCGCGCCGGGAGGGAAGGGAGAACACTTTTATTATGTTTTAAACAATGCGTGGAAGCGACCTAACCCGCCAAGGAAATTCATCCTCCCAGAACTTGAACCTATCCTATTGGGGTGCTACTGAAGTGCTCCCGACCGCTAGGATCAAGCTAGACTGAGCGCTCGTCGAAGTTAAAACAATGTGATTGGATTACCCTCAAATTAAATGCTACTATCAAGTATTTAAAGAACCATGAGATTTATGGAGTTATCAATAAAATCTATCTAAAAAGAAATCTCCTCAATTATAAAAACAAAATTAAACTAATCCAATATGGTTTTTATAAAATTATTCATCCATGTCATTGTGGAAAGATAATGTGTTTCAACCATACGTTTTGCATTCAAATTAATTACCAACAAATGGCATTATGAAAGATTATGTAAGTAATATATATACACGCACACACACACACATATAATTTATATCCACCTCTTAACTGTTATAGGACAATAATAAAAGTCTCTCAAATCCACCTATAAAAATCTAATATAAGCTAATTACTGAACAACAATTCAACATGCATAAGTCAATAAAACATACATTAGTATAGAAATATTTTCATAGGCTTCTCAAGCGTGGAAATATATCCTAGCGAGCCATGTTTACTTATATTAACACTTATGCTCATAAATTTTTATAAGTCATTGTGCTGAAAAATTTTTAAACATTTTTGATCGAAAACATTATATCATATAATAACTTAATTTTAAGGATTAATAAAACAATACTAATATGGGTTACACAAAAATCAAAAATCTTGAGTGCCATGGTGCATGCCTGAAAAGGACTATTTATGACATTTGTCAAAAACTAAGAGGGTATCCTAGGACTTAAAAACATTCTATAAATAACATAAAATATAAAAATCATTAAATTTCAAACTAATACATGCAAGAAGTATAAAGTTAAAGGTTAAAGTGTAGATTTTCATGATATCACATAACGGTGAGAAATATGAGTTTATAACCTTTAAGTTTATTTATATTTCAACTAGATACATATGCTACTAAAAATTTTAATCATAAAAATTGTTATTCATGAAAAATAGTAGAAATATTGAAAAGACAATCCTAAAATTCTTACAAAAATATAAAACGATTTTTGACATCAATTTGAGTAGGCGATAATTAACATTG
>JADLZK010009245.1:0-50875 GCA_015847255.1 Hyparrhenia diplandra | reverse complement strand
TTATCTTGCACCAATTAAAAGATATGGTTTTTCTCATTTTCCATGCATTTATGGCCATAAATAAAACTGTATATAAAAGTTATCAGAAAATAGAGTTTCATAATTTTACACTGTAGCCTATCATCTAACAAGCATGACAAAATTTGTTTCACTCAAAAAACACCTCAAAATGACCAAGTTATGAATTTTCTAAGCTCATCAAGCAAAACCGGAAAATAGAAAAAGATAAAAGAAAAAGAAAGGACGGGGCCCGCATGTCAGCGACCCAAAAACAGGGCACGGCGGCACGGCGGCGGATCGGCGTCGGGTTTTTCGCCGACGGCGACCAAACTAAGCAACCCGGCTAGTCCAAACGCATCTACTCGACGAGGCGGACTCGGTGGTGCCCTTGGTTCGACTTGAAATGGACGGAAACGACGGCGATGGCGTGCGGCGGCTCTGTCCGGCGCGGACGACGGCCCGAACCGGCCGTTCGGGCTTCGGCGGTGAGCTAGCTCACGTTCTCGACTCCCATGACCCTAACTAAGACATGCAAGCAAGCCACAAGCTCAACGGGGCAACAACGGCGACAAAGCGCGACTCACGCGGCGGCGCTCACGGGCACCACGGCGGCGGCGGGCGTCACCGGCAAGATGACGGCGAATCTACTCAACCACCTAGCTCACAAGCTCAAGCACCCTAAGGCGGCTAGAACATGAAAAAGAATGAACTAAACTCGATCTACGAGCTCGGGTGCGAAGCTTGCCCCAACGGCGGCCATGGTGGCCTTCGCCGGCGGCGATCGAGACGGGAAATGGGGTCCTTACCGCTTTTACCTCGTTTCGGCGATGGCTTTGAGTAGACATGGCGTAGCAGGGCTAGGGGACGCTTGATTTGACGAGCTTTGGCGCGGCGGGCGACGGCGGAACGCGGGCGGCTTCAGCGGACACGGGCGGCAATGGCGCGCGGCGGCGTTCCTCGCCGCTCCTCGGCGGCGGCGGCGGGAGCGGGCAAGGGTAGGGCGCGGCATGGGGACGCCCTTTATACGTGGGCGACCGACCCGGGCGCGAGATCCGGGCCGCATATCGGCGTCCACGCGGGCGCCACGCCGCGCCCGGCGCCAGCGGCCGGCCGATAAGTCCCCCCCTCCCCTTTTTTGACAGGGTCTCGGTTGTTGGCCTGCAGCTCAAGATTCATGTGGAATTTGGAAAAAGTCAAAACACCGATTTTGTAGAGAATTTCATAAGCTACAAAACTGTCAATATGAACTTTTTCTAATTCGGCCTAGATTTGGAGATAAAAATTAAAAACAGCAAGGTCACATCCATTCATTCAAAACAGAGTTTGAATTCAATTCAAACTTGACTCAAACTGGTGGGCACTATTTGGATCATTTGCAAGCCTTTTCATAAGAAACTCATAAAAGATCTTTTGATCTACATAAAAAGTACTACATTTCATCTATAGAAAACTTTTGCTAGAAACCACTCTATCAAGTACTTTTGAAATGAGTTTCAAAATGACTCAAAGAGGTTTGACACTCTAGGGCAGATTTATAAAAATTTTCTAAATTGAAACTCAAGCTCAAACATGGTCCTAAATTATGTCAAAAATATATCTAGGCACAATCCAGGTCCAAAACCACATTATAGCAAAGATCCTTTAGTAGCTAGGTCAAGCAAGCATGAAATGAGGTCAAAACAAAGTGAATGTCACTAGTGACATGATTTTGCATGAAATGATGATTATGCTATGCAAATGATCATGCTTTCAAGATGCTTAACACCTAGGGTGTTACAGATCTGGCCATTAAGCAATCCATATCGATGCCTCACCTGGCCTCCGCCTCGAGCTCAAGACGTCTGTCACCCACGGCCACCCCGCCCTCTCCAGATCCGGCTTTCCCATCGCTGGAGCGGCGGGGTGTGTCCTCTATTCTATAGAGGACGGCACCCATAGAGATGGTTGGTGTGGGGCCGACTCCCGGTCCACGCCGGAGCGCTACTACTCCAGATCTACGGAGGAGGCAGTGTCCTTTACAACCCGGCAACACACAGGGTCGGCGGATCGAAGATAGTTCGGGGGTCTTCCTCCCGCACAAAAGATCTATGGTGGCTATCCTGAAGGCCACCGATACATCAAGGTGGAGGGGGCAACGGTGAGGGCACACGATTTCAAGCGTGGGCCGATTTGCCAGCTGCAGTGGGGGCTGTCTACATCCAATGAGTTTCTTTCAAGTTCATTTTGGTGCACGTTGTTAAAGGCGTGGTGGCTGATTCGAAGACTCCCATGAAACGACCTCGATATCTTTAGCACTGTCTTGAGTAGTAAACTCAAATCCTTTTTGGATGTAGTAGATCTTTAGTGCATATATCTTCATTTACTAAAGTTTTTTATTCTTAGTTTTACGTAATAAGTTTGGCTGTGTGTGGTCACGTAGAGAGGCTTTAGGCGTAATGCGTTACCCAAGAGAGGCGAAAATGTTAATTCCTTTATTAAAAAATGTAGTAATAACCATTACGGATGTTTTCTACAAAGTTGTCCTTGGCTGACATCGTGAGAAATACAAAATATACTAATAAGACTCTCTCCAGTGTGTGACGATATTTGCATGTAAACTCTAAATCAACATCTAAATCGTCTCCATTAATGCAGTAATCAAATATAATCCAAAGTAGCCCCATATATTCACATGTAGACTAACGAAATATGCCATTATGGGTCATAATCTAAAGTATATTCTCAAATCGATATCAAAATTATCACGCTTCTGTTACAATTAATAGATAATCTACGTAACTCTTTTAGTTTCCATCTAAATTACTAATATAAATAAAAGGTATGTCTCCTCGGCAGTTGCCTGACATTTGACATAAACAACAGTCATCTTCAAGCTCTCACTCCTAGCCCTGTTTCACTCCCTCCTCGCCTCCAGAGCTCCTCTTCGCGTCCGACCGGCAATGCCCTCTCCACGTCGCGACCGGCGGCGGCCAGCAACCCCGCAACCTTCTACATGTCCTGACGGCAACTACGGCATATCCATTTGCTTGACATCCGGTGGATCCCATCCCATCACCGGTGGGCACCGGCAGCTCCACTCACATCGTCGGCAGCCGCGACCCTCCCCTCGTCAGACCGGATCCAACGGCGTCCCTCTCCACGCAAGATGGGTCTAGCCACGACGCCCCTCCCCTTCCCCACCCCCACTGTGGCAGTAGCGGTGGGGCTTCCCCCCCAACGGTAGCAGCTTCCCATTCATCTCCCTCGATGCCGGCGATATCCACGGCACAACTACAGACACATACATCGGCGGCCACGGCGGCTTCCTCTCTTCTCCGAACCCGGTGACGAGCGACGACCACAGGACAGCCCGGACACATATCACATGACGACAGCCGCAACCACATATAAGACTACGTAGTACAAATGAAACAATAATAGCCTTTCATCTCACATCCGACGCACCACATAGCTGACTGACAATGAAACAAAATAGCATGCAACAGTCAACAATCAAATCCGAAATAAAAATAAACTAAAATGTTACGTTATATCTTTGTTTACATTACCAATTTATGATATTGAAATAACACATATTATATGCATATTTCTAAATTACTTACTTCTTTAACAATTAATATAGAAAAATATTTCAAGTTAACATGTATGATATATTCCACCATATGTATCAAGTGATGGGGACGGGGTTCCCGATCTTCCGTCAGGTTCAAGATAACTATCGATTTGGTGGAGAGTGACACACCGATCCGCTTTTTAGATCACAAAGACCCGAACCCTGCAATCTTAGCACCACGTCTCCTTAGATTATCAACCGTGTCACCAACCGGTCGACCTCGCCAAGAAGGCTAATCCCTGTCTGCAAATCGAAGAACACAAGCAAGAACTCGAAAGACGCAGCTCAAAGATTTGGGACAACTGCAGATAATTAATTAAGCACAAGAGTTGGGGTTTCACAAACCGATTACACGGCAATTTGTCATCAACAAATTATCTAAGTAAAACCCAAGTTCTAAAGGTGTGACAAGGGCTATTTAAAAAGAACATAGGGTCGTGCAACACCTCTAGCCATGCAGCACAGGAGTGTAATCTAAGGAGGTATTGTTGTTTCATCTAGTGGTGGAGGAATTATTTCATCCATGCAATGGCTCTGGGCGCTCCTACCACCATGCAACGGTACTAGCGTTGCGTTGAACTTCTACCAAGTCCTCTTCGACCATGCAGAGGTAGAGAGCATTCATGTTATTCCTTTGCTTGCGCTCCTCCTACCAGGATGCCATCGTAGGAGATATGTTCCAAGTTTAGCTTCCGCATGCTTTCATATTTATAGTTATTGCATGGTGGTGGCCAAGGAGGAGGACGTCCTTGGGCATCTCTAACTTGTTCTCCATCTCCTTCTAGCGTGTCTCCACTTGGACCGTAGTCCCAAGGTTGCATGATAAGCCCAAGATGATGTCGCGCAAGACCCAGCTTTCCAACAAGTTCTCATTGACCTCAACTACAGTTCGGATAAAGGAGTTATGGCCTTCCCCATGAAGCAATCGGGCTGCCGTCAAAACCAAATGTTGTACTTTGATGAGTTTGCACTTTGAGACACGATTGTACCTACATTCAAATAATAACATGTACATGTGGAACCGAGTGAATTATACCAAAAATTATCATGCAAGTGTAGGAACGAGTTCACCATATTTTTACCCTTCATGGGCATATCCATAGGTGTCTTGTCCTCATCATTCTCCGCTTCTTGACAACAAACCGTCCTCGGTTTGAGCTTACTGGAGGACAAGTTGTTGGTGGTTTCCAACAATGCTCCCCTTCTTGACATTTAACCCGCTTTCTTTACAACAAAACTTGGAAATCTAGATATGACATGGTTATAACTATTGAAGCCCTCTAGTTGATCATATTTATGCAAAGTTAAAGGAGATTTCAGATTTGAAGAAATATAGACACGATGCACCATATATTCTCCTTTATAATTATATTTACCAATAAAATGATATATAGACACGATGCATTCCAACACATTTAAATTCCTATTCCAAATTATTAAGGGCACACAAAGTATCAAACTCAATATAGCCTAAAGTATTTAAAGAAGACCATAATTCTAGCTCTTCTTTTTTCGCATTAATGGGAAGCATCTTCTTATTTTTAGCACATGTGTTTTGTTCTAAAACAAAAGAATTAAATTCCTTCACAAGTTGTGGCATGGGAATGATCATAGAACTATCACACAACTTCGACTTTATCACAAAAAATTAGTCGAACATTCTTCATGTGACAAAGGTAATTCAGATTTGGTGTCCACTAATTGCTTGCTCTATTATACCATGAGTGGTGGACAAATTCAGCACATCAACATTAATTTGAACAACATCAGATTTTATATTAGGCATAAATGAATCTTTCAAATTAGACACTTGGTAATTTTTACCTTTAATACTAGTATGTCTTTGTTCTCACTACTAGCACTCTCTTTATCGGCATACAATTTTAGTAGAGTTTAAAATTGTACCGGTCTCCAAAGTGGGTGTCGGTGATGGTGGTGGTGGTGAAGATGATGTTGTAACTACAGCGGCGGCGGCCACTTGGCTAATCATCATGGTCTCCACCTTTGCAATTGTTTGCTCCATCCTTAATAATACCCGGTTGATTAATTTGTTGTCAATGTCGCTCTCGGTTCTTTTGCCCCCCAAATCTTTTTCGCAACCAAAGCAAGCTGGAACAAACGGTTGATAGTATAAAACTCTTTTTCAAAAACAATATCTTATATGTCATGTCTCAAACCACCATAAAAGTGAACAATTTTATCTTCCATGTCCTCTACTATCCCACATCGTATTCTACACCTTTGAAACTCATCATAATATTCCCGACGGACATATTACCCCCTGCTCAAAGTGTTGTAATTTCTTGCGCGAGATCACGTTTATAAGAAATAGGAACAAATCTATCACGCATTGCTTCTTTAAGTCTATCCCATGATTGAGGTTGTTGATGCAAATTGCCTAGTTATTGCCACGGTTTGAGCAAAATACTTGAATTCACTAGTAGCGTGTTTAACTCTATCTATCCCAAGAACTAGGTGAGAATTAAATTCTTGTTCTACGACCATTTCCCAATCAAAATATGTTTCTCCATCATAAGGTCCGAATGGGATGGGATGGTAAATTTACCTCTCTTACCTTGATGATTATAGTCAATATGTGATAGTCGATCATTGTTCATTTGGTTTATCCTTGCAAACTTTTGCTCCATGGTTTCCTGTAATCAACTCTTAGCAAAAACACATTGTTGATATGGTTAGAAATCAAAATAAATCTCTCTCAACTTTTATGAGTTGGTGGAATCATAACCTCACACACGTCTTACAAGTTCTTACCCAAGTTCTTACCACGCCGTCGAGATGGCAACCGGTGGTGGCTTGGTTGTGATACCTATGAAGAAGTGGCACCACGACAGGGGATCTTTTTCTATCTTGATCCGAAGTGCATATGTGGAGCTTGGGAGGCTTAAAATATGGTAGCAAGGAATATCAATAATTTAATTCAGATTGCAAGATTGAAAAGTAGTCCCAAGCTAGTCTTTGTCATCGGCCTAAATTTGTCCCGAGCTAGTTCAAGCAAGATATGATACACTCAACACGGTACTCAAATATCCAAGCACTTCTAATTTTTTTACACTTTTTTTCTTTAGTTTTTTTTCTGGTGCGGCCTCTTTTTTTTTGCACCTTCTACCTTTTGTCCTTCTTTGATTTTTTTTTTTTTTTGTGCGGCTTTTTTTTTGCACTTTGCCTTTTTCTATTTTTTTTGAAAGTGCAAAGAGAAATTACAAAGCTTCACGTCTGACGTACTAAAAAAATAGAACGAGCCTTCTATTCCTATTTTTCTATCTTTTATAACAGACGGCTCCTTTCCTTTATTTACTCACATGGAAAAGCTATGGCTAATATTGATTGCATGTAACAAAACTAATCATAGCAAAATACTTCACATGCATCGTGGTCGGAAGAAAAACTAGCTATGAAAATGTGATCGCATGATATCTAAATATAGCGTATTGGATGAATGCCCATGTAGTTGTATGACTTTTTTTTTGCTAGAACTTCTATTCTCGACAACAATACCACAAAAACGAGAAGATGAACAAAAATTGACAATTAGGTTCACGCTAAAAAAATACTAGACCAAGACACAATTTAACCAACGAACACGACGCGAGGGAGAACCGTTCAATACAGAATTTGAAATTAAAAATATTGCAATGGCACAACGGGTTATGGGATAAGGTGAAAATGGTGAACACAAATATTTTTGTGCGGCAATTTTCTCGATTTATAGGGCGAAGCAAAATTAACTACACTAGGATAAAGGCGAACCTGATGGTAAACCTTGGCTCTGATACCACTTGATGGGGACAGGGTTCCCGATCTTCCGTCAGGTTTAAGATAAATATCGATTTGGTGGAGAGTGACACATCGATCCGGCTTCAGATCACAAAGACCCAAACCCTGCAATCTTAGCACCATGTCTCCTTAGGTTATCAACCGTGTCACCAACCGGTTGACCTCTCCAAGAAGGCTAATCCCATCTCATGAATCAAAGAACACAAGCAAGAACTCGAAAGACGCAGCTCAAAGATTTGGGACAGCTGCAGATAATTAATTAAGCACACGAGTTGGGGTTTCACAAACCGATTACATCGCTGATTTGTCATCGACAAATTATCTAAGTAAAACCCAAGTTCTAAAGGTGTGACAAGGGCTATTTAAAAAGAACATAGGGTCGTGCAACACCTCTAGCCATGCAGCACAGGAGTGTAATCTAAGGAGGTATTATTGTTTCATCTAGTGGTGGAGGAATTATTTCATCCATGCAATGGCTCTGGGCGCTCCTACCACCATGCAACGGTACTAGCGTTGCGTTGAACTTCTACCAAGTCCTCTTCGACCATGCAGAGGTAGAGAGGGTTCATGTTGTTCCTTTGCTTGCGCTCCTCCTACCAGGATGCCATCGTAGGAGATATGTTCCAAGTTTAGCTTCCACATGCTTTCATATTTATAGCTATTGCATGGTGGTGGCCAAGGAGGAGGACGTCCTTGAGCATCTCTAACTTGTTCTCCATCTCCTTCTAGCGTGTCTCCACTTGGACCCGGGGTCCCAAGGTTGCATGATAAGCCCAAGATGATGTCGCAAAGACCCAGCTTTCCAACAAGTTCTCATTGACCTCAACTACACTTCGGATAAAGGAGTTATGGCCTTCCCCATGAAGCAATTTGTCGGGCTGCCGTCAAACCAAATGTTGGATTTTGATGAGTTTGCACTTTGAGACACGCTTGTACCTACATTCAAATAATAACATGTACATGTGGAACCAAGTTAATTATACCAAAAATTATCATGCAAGTGTAGGAAACGAGCTCACCATATTTTTACCCTTCATAGGCGTATCCATAGGTGTCATGTCCTCATCATCAAGTATATATATATCCTTACATAAGAGACGGACATATATTTTGTGTTTCAATGAAGAATATTTCCCTCCTTGTATACAACAATGACACTAGCGAGCGGTTATACTGATATCTAGCTCTTATTTTAGATAATTGAATTTCTAATACATCATGACATAATTTTTGTCACTTTTGTACAAAAAGTTCCAATACGGATACCATTATTTAATTAGAAAATTTAGTAAAGAAGTGCATTAGTGCATACCAATCAATGATGAACACATCTAGACCCTAATTTGGGGATTGATGCTTTGCTGTGACTACCATGTGTTTTGTAGTGGTAAGTTGGTGTTGGTCACCGCGATATTCTTGATCTTGAAGATTTGGATTGACGAATGGAGTATGATGTAAAGGACATTCATGAATACTAAGAACACAATTGAATAAATGTAAGCTTGGTTCTTAGAGACTTTTCATGTAGGTATTATGGCTTTGTTTTTGCTAGGCCATTCTATTATAAATGGGTCCAATGCATTTTTCCTAAAGGGAGCCATTGGAAAAGAACATTTTGTGCCAATAGCACTATAAGAGTTTAGGCCTTCTATGACAAGCTAATAGTGACAATTACAGCCTTTTTCTTGGCACTATACCCCTACGTGACTATATAGCGGTTGTCACGAGAAGGTGGGTCATTAAACCCCTTCTACGTGACTAACGGACCCAATTGTCACTAATCTTAGTGACTACTACGTGGTTTGTCACCAAGTTATGACTATGATATTTGTCATTATATTTGTCATAATGTACTAGATGGCATGATGACAAGTGTCCCTTTGTTGACGCGTGGCACATGACATGGCGTATGATGTGGCATAGTTGGTATGACAAAAAAAATTGTCACAAAAATGAATTTGGCCCAATTGGTCCATGGCCTGTTTTTTACAATTCTAATCGAACCGAGCCCAACTAGTCTATGGGCCAGCCAACCATTTTGGCCCAATTATTAACAACTTTTCCATCATAAATAATAAACCATGAAGAATTTAATAATAACAAAGAACAATTAGCATCCAAACTGATTATTTCCTACTGAAATTAGTGGTTCATGTAAATACAATCACAAGATTAGTTTTTTTAAAAGTTTTAAATTTATAGTAGGGGCTATAAATGTTTTACGGTTAACATTTAACTAACATGTGATACCACTCATTCAATTAGGGCTTTGGTGGGTTCAATGTGGGCTTTGGCAATATGTTTTTAAATTTTTCAATAATGACATCACATTTGATCACTTTTGTCACGAGCTATTGTCACAAAGATTGGGAAGTGCACGGGGTGACAATTATCTATGACTAAAGCACAACTTAGTCACAAACACTTGTCATTCATTGAAAAATTGTCACAAACACATCGTTTCTGTGACAAGAAACTGCTTTGTCATATGAAAAATGTCATAGAAGGCCCAATTTCTTGTAGTGTAGGCTAACTAGCTATTTGTTAGTCAATATCATGGTGATACGTGTCCCCATTGAAGTGGTTCCATGACAAAGATCCCAAAAAGTTGAATTGGTCGAGCTCGACTTGAAATGGGCTTGGATAAACAACACCAGAATATATGCCAGGTGATAGGGATGAACATGGGTGAATAGATCATTTGGCGACATGTTGTTCAAGCTGATTGTTTCTATGGGCGATAAACCCGCTTGATGTTGTTTTGTTATAAGAGAAAAAACATTGTATCATGATAAAGCGGACTAATAAGTTCAAAAGAACAGAACAAGCATGTATTCCGATGATTACTTGGACAATTAAAATCTCATATGACAAGATTAGTAAGCTTAGGGTACCCGTAACAGTATAAACTAGTTACTAGCGCTTTAAGATAACCTTTTCAATAGTGCTAAGTAAGCATACAACTCGATCATAACATGGTTAAGATCATATGACACCCTCAGGTGAATTTGAAATTTGTGTATGAGCTTGATTAAAAGGTAGATTTTTCCCTTTTTCTATTAAAATATGAAAATAATGACGGCTAGCTTATCATCCATTGCGGGACGTCTTCAGAGAGTTGACGTACATCATCTACTACTCTTATAAGAATAAGCTCCACTAAGATATTTCTCTTGACATCGAAGCTATCCATCTAGATAATTAATGCACTATCATAAAAAACTAATATCCATTTACCACTTAGACAATGCACTATCACATATAATTAATACCACTCAGAAAAAGCCTCAGTAGCTCATATCTTAACATGCAAATTATCCAACTAATCAATGCAGTATATAATATTATGTTCTTGCATACGTATACATCTCATAATTCTTAGCGATTAACATCCTAATATATTTATATTCCTTCTTTATATCCGTGGCAACGCACAGAGAATCCTCGTAGTTTTGAAAGTTTAGGAGTCAGGTAACGCCGCGTCCCAAGTTCAAACACCGATGGTGCAGTTTTTTGCTCAACAAATCGGCTGGCCTGGGGCACACGGCCTGGGGCACACCGCTGGTATTTTTCCATGTAGAGTGTAGACAGCTGGACTCCAACGGCTCCACAAAATATTTTTTATGATGCACGCACAATAATTCATGGAATCTTTAGTGGCCTAATTAAGTAGTCTCCGGCCGGCCCTTCCGTCGTGTCCTGCAGCCATTGACTTTGGCACCACCCTCTACACATGTGAGACCCACTGGAGGATGTTTTCGATCGCTTTTAGCGTTTCAGTTCACAGTTCGTCGTCAAAGAACAACAGCAAGCAGAGGTGTATGCATCCCTCCACCAGCCCACCCTCACCTGGTATAGCGGTAGCGGGCACTCTGCGCACCTGACCTCTCTTCTCCGCGCTTTCAGGGGCCAAAACCTGCGTCGAACAAGCAAAGATGGCGCCGGTGAAGGTGTTCGGGACGGCGGACTTCGTGAACGCAGCGAGGGTTATGGCTTGCCTGGAGGAAGTTGGCGTCGAGTATGAGGTCGTTAAGGTCGACTACACGGCCATGGAGCATAAGGGGCCACAACACCTCGCAAGAAACGTACGTAATTCACCCTAGCCTTAGATCACTGTTGCATCGATCTGTTTATTACTGCTCTCTTCATGCATCCATACACGAGAAGTGGGTGGAAACTGATGTTTTGGTACGTGCTTCCTGCAGCCGTTCGGTCAAATCCCAGCGTTCCAGGATGGGGACATGATGCTCTTTGGTATGCTGCTCATATATATCCCAATTCGACTCATCACTACCGTACTGCCACAGAAACGTTATATTGCTTTTGTTTTAATTTTATTGGACACTTGTTAACATCCCATCACTCCATCAGCATGCATATGCTGATCTCTTTGATCAATATTCAGAGTCCCGAGCAATCGCCAAGTATGTACTCCGGAAGTACTCCAAGTTAGCTCAAGTCGACCTGCTGCGAGAAGGCAACCAAGAGGAAGCCGCGAAGGTGGACGTGTGGTCGGAGGTTGAGGCGCACACCTACTTGCCCGCGATCGCGCCCATCTTCTACGAGTGCATGGTGTACCCCGTCGAGCATGGCACCTTGCCTAACGAGAAGGTGGTGGACGAGAGCCTAGAGAAGCTCAAGAAGGTGCTCGATGTCTACGAGGCGCACCTGTCCAAGAGCAAGCATCTGTACCTCGCCGGGGACTTCTTCAGCCTCGCCGATCTCAACCATGTCCCATACACCTTCCACTTCATGAGGACACCACATGCGTCGCTCTTCGACTCCTATCCCCACGTCAAGGCGTGGTGGGAGAGAGTAATGTCACGACCGTCGCTGAAGAAGCTCAGCCCCGCTATGGAGTTTTAGCTGGATTTTACGCCTGTGCAGGAATTGTACGAAGACATGATAATAAACAAATCCAAGGTGTCGTTTTCTCTCAAAATAAATAAATAAATAGAATGTTGTGCATTGGTTTGACTGATTTTGCTTGACAAAGTTGTCGTGCTGATGTCCCCCTTCATGATAGTCCAGCAGATAAGTTTTCTATAGCAAGCAATAGGGCGTAGGAAGCATACACTGTCGTGTACTATGTTCTAAGATTTTTAAAAAGCGATTTCAAACTCAGGTAGTAATTGCCTACAGGCACGGTGGGGGAGAGATTGGCGGATAATGAACAGGCAAGGAGAGAAGAACAAAATGTTTGGAGATAATGGGTTAGTTTCTTTCATCATCGATGTCCTTCGGCCACTCAGATATGTTAGTACATACTCTTTGATTTCTATTGGAAAGATAACATATAAGGGTCACTGGTCCAAGCTCACGCAACAGCGCCTACATTATGGATTTTTCAGTCCCCACATAAGAATAGCTTTATTTTTTCATAAACAGAGGTTTCAACATTGATTCATTTTATGGAGACCAAACGCTTTAAGGGCCTCCAATCACCGGGTAACAGAATTGGAGCTCTAAAATGGAACAACCCATCATTGTCTTGTATATTTCTCACAAAAAAAAAATAAAGTCCATTGTTCTGCATCAGTTTGATTAACTTTGTTTGACTAAAAGCAACTCCAACAAAGCCCCTACTCAAACGCCCATAGCTAAACATGGGTCTCAGACAAAAAAAAAATCCAGCAAGGCCCTTATTAGGGCCTAGAAATTGGCCGGGCACCCTCCCCTCAGATCCCATTATTGTTGGCCCAACATCCCGCCCGTTGCTTGTCCACTCACACCGAACTCCACCCGACTCCGTCTCCCTCGATGCAGTCAGCTCCTCCGGGACTCCTCCCTCTCACCATGTTAATCTCCTCCTCCGCCACCCCCTTCCCGCCCCTAGCCGCGGGAGCATGCAGCTCCGCCGCACCAAACCAGACCGGCAGTGCCTCCCTCCGTCGCACCGATGCGCTGCCCGAGCCGCGCAGCTCTGTCACGCATCCCTTCTCGCAAGCGGCCATGGCGCACCATCTCGCACCTCCCTGCTCGCAGCCCTATGTGCGGCCAAGCCCCGGCCTGCTCGCCCTCCAAGGCCACCGCCGGCACCACCCTGAGATGGCGTGGAGAGGATTGAGTTTAGGTAACTGCCTTGAGAGTTTAGGGAACAGGACGACATAGCGGCATCATTGTGACTAATAAATCAATAGTGTTAATCGAGTATTCATTTGTCATGGTTCCCATTATATAATGTTGTTGGGAATAAAATAAAATGGAAGATATGATTGTGGCTGTGGAGCGAGATACTTTGATCCTAATTGGCTCTGGTAAGATACATTATATATAGTTTTCGATATGGGCAATCCGATAGCGAGCTGGTCGCCGGAAAATTAGTATATTATTTAAAGTGTCGATGAGAGCGTGCCGGCAACCTCTCCTGACCTCGTACCACATGGCGAATTTTATATATCTATAATTCACAGTCCAATCGATCGGAAGCATATGGACTGTGAATTTTATATATCTAGCTTGCTCCTTGCATATCCATATCCTTGACCACCACAATTACCACACCACCACATACCAGGCATAGGCGCAGAGCGCTGACCTCTCCTCGATCGCTGCAATCGGCGAAAGCTGAGCTGAGGCAAGCAAGATGGTGCCGGTGAAGGTGTTCGGATCGGCGGTGTTCGCCAACGCGGCGAGGGTTATAGCGTGCTTGGAGGGACTACATGGCCAAGGAGCACAAGGGGCCCCAACACCTCTCCAAAAACGTACGTAATACGCCGTCTCTTCTTAAGATTTCATCTTCGTCAATGCTTTGACTTCTCGTTACTATAGTGGAATCTGATGTTACGGTACATGCTGATGTTTACTTGTAGCCGTTCGGTCAAATCCCAGCGTTTCAGGATGGGGACACGATGCTCTTCGGTATGCTCGCAATTCAGTTTGATTCATCGATCACTATATGTCTCTTCATCAGAAACACTAGCTGGCTTTGTTTTCTCCTGTCACATCTAAGCATCGATCCCATCATCACATACGAGTGTGATTCTTTGAATTTCCAGAGTCCCGAGCAATTGCAAAGTACGTGCTCCGCAAATACTCCAAGGCGGTCCATGTCAACCTCCTGCTGCGAGAGGGCAATCCAGAGGAAGCCGCCATGGTGGACATGTGGACGGAGGTTGAGGCGCACACCTATTTACCCGCCCTTGCGCCCATCTTCTATGAGTGTGTGGTGTACCCTGCCAGGCTTGGCACCTCGCCTAACCAAAAGGTGGTGGAGGAGAGCCTAGAGAAGCTCAAGAAGGTGCTCGATGTCTACGAGGCGCACCTGTCCAAGAACAAGTACCTCTATCTCGCCGGAGACTTCTTCAGCTTCGCGGATCTCAACCACTTCCCGTATACCTTCCACATCATGAGCACCCCGTACGCATCGGTCTTCGACTCATACCCTCATGTTAAGGCGTGGTGGGAGAGAGTAATGGCACGGCCCTCGCTAAAGAAGATCAGCTCCGATATGGTGATCAGGGCCTGATTGCACGAAGGGATGCCATCCTATTTTATATGTCAGTAAAAGTAAGGGATCTATTTGTGTCTATTTCCAGGTTTGCTTCATGAATGAGGTGGGTTCTTCTATATGAATGTGCTTCGTTCGTTCCAATAAGTTCAGTTGTAACTTGATTGCAGGGCCTTTGCTTGCAAGACTTATGTACATGTGTATTTGATGTTCTTTTTTTTTAATCAAGTATTTGATTTATGACCATATATATTATATTAGAGAATATTTATTTACTATTATAGCAAGTGTTGGCGTCTGTGGCTATTAACTGATACATACATGGCTATGAACATATATTGCCGGGAAAGTATGATTGATAAACTAGAATTTTTGTTTTTCGGTGTCTTCACAGTACTCCCTCCGTCCCTAAATATGTCTTGTTTGCATTTTCTAAGAAACAACTTCAATTAAATATATATTAAAAATATTGATATTTATAGTATATATTTGGTATCATCGAAAAGATCTTTGAATCTTGTTTTTTTTAAAAATTTCTTTAGTGATACAAATGTTGCACGTATTTTCTACAAATTGAACCAAACTTGTAGCACGTATGCTAGCGGCGACAAATAAAAAGGACGGACGGAGTAAATCTAAAAGGTGGTGTTGTGCAGCAGTTTGACTTGTTTCATTTCTTTACTCCATTATTTCTAAATTATAAGTATTTCACCTTGTTCAAATTCTAAGTCCTCTTGGCTTTTCAAGGTTTGTAGCTTTCTCGATATATCTATAAACATATTGTATACCTAAATGCATAAAACAATTTGTACTTTTAAAAAATAAAACGGTTTGATAAAGCGGAGACGGTACTAATTAAATATGGTCTAGGACAATGTACCAACAAGCTATGATTTAGTTTCTCTTTCTAATTAAAATCCAAATGAAAATCAAGAAATCTTCTTCCCGTACCCAAATCCTCTGTGGCATAAACCCGTGTGCAGAGAGGCAGATAGGCTAATAAGAGCGTGGGTGTTCCGATCTTTCGGTGGAGATGGATAACTTCGATTTAATAACTAGAGACGATGTTCACGGCCAGCTACAACTGATGTCCTCATTACCCTTCTGTCAGGTCCCCACTTCAATGGGTCCTTAACCTTACGTATTAGTGCCAGGATCATGCGCTAATACGTTGCTAGAAACAAGAGTGGACACAGATTTATTTAAAAAGGTGCCGGAGCTTTATTGATAGGATAAATAGGTCTTACATAAGTGGCCCGGGGGTCACAATCTTATTACACAACGGTAGGTAGGCATAGGAGTGTTGTGGCACTTTATTTATCAGAGTCTGCTACAGCGTTTAGTGGCCCTAGTCTACCTCACCCACAAGCATACTTGAGCGTAGGTCGAAACTCTAGTATCAACATCATAGTCCTAGCAAAGCCGAAAACATCACATCTAATCCTCCCGCAGAAATCCTCCACGATCATCGTAGCCCTCCTCCTCTAAGCCAAAGTCTGAAAATATCAACGGGTGAGTACAAAGGTACTCAGCAAGTCCAAACCTAGGGTCTGGTGGTTATTAAGGGTTTTGGGCCCTAGCAGGGTCTCTAAAACTGCCCTTACTAGTTCCCGATCAGGTTATGTGGTCGTCGCTTCACAAGGCACAAACGGTTAGTATCAACAGGATTAAACTAATCATAGATGATCCGTCCTAGCGGTTGCCCATTCCAAGGACGTGGCTATTCGAATAGATTTAAATAACTCTGCAGAGGGTGCACAATTTCCCCACACGATGGACATACTCTCCTCGTGATCCGCGGGCAAGAATAGTCCAACAAGATCCCGTACCCGCTTGGTTGCCATCCTAGGTTTCGGTATAATTCTACCACGACTTCTCGGGGTTGGAAATGGGAAGATCACCTAGCATCCCATTAGCACACAAAGATTGCGGAAGATCACCTAGCATCCGCCAACTCATAAGTTTGTATACAATATCATCATTGCGCCAATTGTTTTACGTGGAGGATCACATAGCAACCACGCCAACCCGACCTCGGAAGATCACCTAGCATCCGAGTCGGCTCTGATAGATCGTTGCCTACGCCGGCCTCTTAGGTTAGAAACTATACTTTGACCTAATGGGGTGTGAGATCGAGGTCGTCCCATCTCGACGTGTGTGGCTGTGCGAATATCGTACTAGGGGATGGGTCTACTTAACCGGTCCTTAGGGAGGCGAGCATCTCTCCGCGGGATTCATCCCGATTGTGACTAGTCTACCTCCATGTAGACTATCACCACTCACCTTTTGTTGGAAGGTTCACATTATTAATTAGGTTACCTTGGTCTCACTTAGTCATATTACATCATCATGCATCACATTATTCACATAGTAGTTTAAACCATGATCATCATCTTATAAAAGTAGGTTGATTAATTAGGTCAACATTATTAAGGGGGGTAAGGACTTGCATTGGTTACCGTTGTCGTCCGGCTCGAACGTAGTCGGGATCGTCTAGTTC
Source organism: Hyparrhenia diplandra (assembly GCA_015847255.1). NCBI lineage: Eukaryota > Viridiplantae > Streptophyta > Magnoliopsida > Poales > Poaceae > Hyparrhenia > Hyparrhenia diplandra. Next base: position 33,517 of record JADLZK010009245.1, on the reverse strand, counting down.
TGGTTGAGGTCTTCGTCGGCTACTCTCGCGTCGGCGGTGATTACACAAAATTAATAAGGCAATTGAATAGCAACAAAATGAACCATGTGATAATATATAAAACCAGTAGCAATGGATAAAGCTCGAATTTAGAAAAACAACAGAAGTGGTTTGACCCAATTTGGAGTTACGGTTCGGAAGTTATGATTTTCAGTTTAATTCCATTAATAAACAAGGTGGGATTTTTATGTCATTATTTTATTAATGTAAAAATGTAATAAAAATCATGACAATTATCTCCACATGATCTAGTTTATTTACATGTTTTTCCTGGAATTTTCTGTGGTCTGGATTGGTACTTATAGCATTAGGGGTACACAATCTCGGGTAGACCTAGCATTTTCCCTTCGTTTTCTCTTTGCAGCTGCCTATAGGGATCACCGACCGGGCGGGCCTGGCCCACGTGGCCGTAACGGGGGAAAAACGGTGGCGTGGCGGGTGGACACGCGTCGTCGTCGTATTGGCTCTGTTGGCGCCGTTATGGGAGGGTGACGGCGCTCTGGCACCGCCCGTCCGTCGTGGACCGACGGCGGCGGCGCCGCCGGCGTCTTGCGGAACGGCCTTCCCGCCTCTGGCTCGCCGCGAGGGGTCCGTGGGTACCCCACATCATCCCGGACTCGGTGGTGGTGCTCGGGCGGCGGAGCGGGCTCCCACCTCGGCGGGCGGCGTGGACGGCGGTCGGTGGCGGCGGCGGCTCCCGCCTTGGGGCTATCTTGCATAAGAGAGGGCGACAATAAGGGAATCGGAAGGAGAGGGCGTGGGAAACTTACTCGGCCTATCAATTTTACCGGCGACGACCTATCCTGACGGCGGCGCCCTTCTCTTCTCCGGCGGCGGCGGAAATCCCGATTGGGGGAAATCGCCGGCCGAAGCGGGAGGAGGAGGAGAGGGAGATTTGGCGCGAGCACCGCGCGTCCCCACCTTCCTCTGAAGCTCCTCGAGGCTCGGCGAGTCGGATCGTGCACGGGCGGGGCTATTTATAGCCTCGCCGCGGTAACTCGCCGGGCGGATATTTTCTCCAGCGCGCCGCCGCGATCTTTCCAACCTAGTGGAAGGGGCACGTGGCTCATTCCATCTGTTGATTCATTCATCTCTGAAACCTGTCAGCTAGGAACACGATGACATTATTAGGACATGATCCCTAGTGCCATGATTTACCTTGTTTAATTAAGATGGTGAAGGTCAACATGTTCAATTTAATATTTTTCTGTTTTGAATTATTTTTGTTCCTGCTTGGTAGATTTTACCTAACCAAAGATTCATCTTATAACAATTCTACCTTTGCTGCACATCTGTAGGTATTAGATTCTTCGTATTTTTAGGCCAAGCAGCAGCCTATTATGGAACCATAGCAGGGCATTTTACCACGACACTGACATTGCAACCAGACACCAAAATTAGTAAGTTGAGAACATTGCAATAGGTAGTCTATGACAGTCCACGTATTAGGAATCCCTCAAGCTTGCCTACAATAGAAAAAAGCTTAGGTGTATCTAAAAGATCTCTATGCTTCTACTGTAGGGCTGAGCTGATCTATCTAGTTAATCTAGAACTGTTATATCTTGTTCCATAATTAGTATCATTTTTACTGCTTATTGCTTCCTTATTTTAGGCATATAGTGCATATAGTTAATTCCAACTTTCCAAGTGACTGATGCAAATATCTATTGGCCAAGCTAATATTTGTGTTAAATTGGTTGATAATTTGTATGTGTCCAATATTTAGTTTGGCTCCTATAATTAGTGCTTGTCTTTGCATAGTGAAAAACTGAAAACTGGAGTAAGAGTAGTTGTAGAGCTGAGTCATTAGATTGTATGTCTGAAGATCTGTAATGGCGTAATGAAACCTTGCTGATGCAATCCTTCTATATACTTCTGCAGGTTTTCTTTAAACAATAATGAACCTTGCAAACTCGTGCTGTGCAAGATAGGCTATTTCAATTGTGTGGAGAATCAATATTTTTTGTAGATTAGAGTAGATTATTACCTTGGTTAGCTAGCTCCAATGTATGACTTGGGGATGTATCACTTAGTAGGGATATAGTAGCTTCTTAAGATGTATGATGATGTATGACTTTTCTAGTAATTTAGGTTTTTAGCTGACTCATCATATGGTGTACAAGACAAATTGGATGTAATAAATATTGACCTAAATGTGTTATGTACCTTCATGTGACATTTGGACATTATAAGCATGAATCTGGGTTTGATATGTGATAAATGTTTTCTCATTGTATTATTTTTTTTATATTAATATAGTCCTATTGGATGATCTGTCGCTATAAATATGTTCACGGTTGGATGAACTGTCGCTGAATACTTGTTAACCGATTATCTGTCGCTAAAGAGTAGCGATGAGACTATCTCGTCGCTGTAAATTTTAGAAGTGAGGGACAATCTGTCGCTAAAACTGTTGTCTGTCATTTGAAGATTTTTACCGGCAAGACTTACACCGGCTGAAAAAGTCTGCCGCTATAACTTTTAGGGACAGATTGCATGTCGCCGAAGCGACTTTTACCGTCGATCATCCATCTCTAATTTTGGTGTTGTGGTGTAGTGGGTGTCAAAATATTTGAAAAGCATCAAAGTGTCGAGTCAAAACACGATTATCGAAAAGTTCAAATTTTTAGCGAAATTTTAAAATGGCCAAAAATCGGGCGTTACAAACCTACCCCCTTAAAGAGAATTTCGTCCTCGAAATTCGCACTGTTCCTCGAATAGGTATGGGAATTCCTTTTTCAAACTTTCTTCTCTTTCCCAAGTTGCTTCATTACGTGTGGTTGCTCCATTGGACTCGGCAAAATCTAACTGCTGTCCTTCGTGTTTGTCTCACTGCCACGTCTAAGATTCTAATTGGTCTTTCTTGATACTGCAGGTCTGGTTGGAGGTCTACTGTTTCTAGCGGAGTTTGTTCCTCGGGGACTCGCAAGCACGTCTTTAGGCGCGATACGTGGAATACGTTGTGCACTTCTTCCAATTCTGGGGGTAGCTGTAGGCGATATGCTACCTTTCCGATTCTCTCTATGATTTCAAACGGTCCGATGTACCTTGGGGCTAGTTTTCCTTTTACCGGAATCGTGCGGTTCCCGCAGGTGACACCTTTAGGTAGACGTGGTCCCCTACTTGAAATTCTAACTCTTTTCTTCTACGGTCGGCATAGCTCTTACCTCGGCGGCTCTGTGCGCCTTCTCGGGTTCTCGCGGATCATGGCTACCTTGTCTTCTACTTCTCGGATAATGTCGGGTCCAAACACCGTAACGTTCTCCAACTTCCGACCACATTAATGGTGTTCTGCACTTTCGCCCATATAGAGCCTCGAACGGGGACATCTTTAGGCTGGCTTGGTAGCTGTTATTGTAGGAGAATTCTGCAAATGATAGGCTCTGTTCCCAATCCTTTCCATAGGCTAGTATGCATGCTCTCAACATGTCTTCTAGTATCTGGTTCACGCGTTCCGTTTGCCCATCTATCTGTGGGTGGTAAGTTGTGTTGTAGTCTAGGCGTGTCTTCAAGGCTTCGTGTAACCTTCTCCAAAATCTTGAGGTGAACTGCGAGCCTCTGTCTGTCACTATTCTACTAGGGACTCCGTGTAGCCTAAGGATTTCGTCGATGTATAGCCTCGCAAGCTAGTGAGCCTGGAGTGTGGTCTTCACAGGGATGAAGTGTGCTACTTTTGTTAGTCGGTCCACAATTACCCATATGGAATCGTTGCCATTAGAGGTTCTTGGGAGTCCTACTATGAAATCCATACTTATCTCATCCCATTTCCATTCTGGTATGTGTAACGGTTGTAGCAATCCTGCCGGTCGATGATGCTCTGCTTTGATTCTCTGACACGGGTCACATCGGCTCTGAAGTTAGCAATATCTCGCTTTCATGCCTTTCCACCAATATTTCGCTTTTAGGTCCATGTACATCTTAGTTGCTCGGGGTGGATGGAGTACGGGGTGTCGTGTGCTTCTTCTAATATTAAATCTCGAGATTTCCTTCCTTCGGTACCCGCAGATCACGATTTTTTAAACCATAGCTTTCCCTCTTCATCTATTCGAAATTCTGACATTTCCTTTTCTTTGAGGGTAACCAACTTCTTCGATCTTTGAGTTTCGTCATCCTTGTCTTGCGCTGTCTTGATCCGAAGTTCCAAGGTAGGTTGCACGCTTAGTGTGTCCAGCGTCCCTTGTTCTCCAATGAGTAAGTTTAGCTTGCCTACTTCTTGGGCCAATTTGGGGTTGCTCTGAAGGTCGTCTATGTGTCTCCTGTGGGTCTTCCTACTCGGTCGTCGTCGGCTACGGAGTTGGCTTTTCGGTGATCTCGTATACTTAGGTCATAGTCTTTTATTAACTCCAACCATCTTCTTTGTCTTAGATTTAATTGTCTCGAGTGAATATATACTTCAAGCTCTTATGATCCGTGAATATCTCACACTTGTTCCCGATGAGGTAGTGTCTCCATATCTTGAGGGCGTGTACCACTTCTTTGCTAGTTCCAAGTCGTGTGTCGGGTAATTCTCTTCATGCTTCTTCAGTTGCCTGGAGGCGTATGCCACAACTTTTCCTTCTTGCATTAGAACACATCCTAGTCCGCGTCGGGATGCGTCGCAATATACCATGAAATCCTTATGTATATCCGGTAAGGTGAGTACCGGGGCCGTGGTAAGCTTTGTCTTCAACTCTTGGAAGCTCTTCTCACGTGGCTTACGTCCATAGAAATTCTTTTTCCTTTACGTGTTAGTGCGGTCATGGGTCTAGCAATCTTGGAGAATCCTTCGATGAATCTTCGGTAATATCCCGCCAATCCTAAGAAGCTTCTTATTTACGTGACATTGGTGGGTTCTTTGCCATTCTCATTCTTGCTCTTATTTTCTCGGGGTCTACTTTTACTCCTTACGCCATGATGACGTGACCTAGGAAGGCAACTTCTTGTAACCAAAACTCGCACTTGCTGAATTTGGCATATAGCTGGTGATCTCTTAACTTGCTTAAGATTATTCTCAGGTGTTGTTCATGTTCTTCGACGCTCTTTGAGTAGATGAGTATGTCATCAATGAATACTACGACAAACTTATCTAACTCCTCCATGAATACCTTGTTCATTAGGTTCATGAAATAGGCGAGAGCATTTGTCGGTCAAAGGGCATAACCGTGAACTCATATTGTCCATAGCGGGTCACAAATCTTTGTCTTGAATATCACTGAGTCGGATCTTGAGTTGGTAGTAGCCTGATCTGAGATCTATTTTGGAGAAATACTGGGCTCCTTTTAGTTGATCAAATAGATCGTCTATCCTCGGAAGAGGGTACTTATTCTTGATGGTGACTTCATTTAAGGATCTGTAGTCAATGCACATGCGTTGGCTTCCATCTTTCTTTTTAACAAATAGTACTGGCGATCCCCAGGGTGATGAGCTGGGTCTAATGTATCCCTTATCCTGCAATTCCCTTAGCTGTTTCTTTAATTCTATTAACTCATTTGATGCCATCCGATACGGTCTTTTGGCTATTGGGGTTGTCCCTGATATTAAGTCTATAATGAACTCCAAGTCTCTATCTGGTGGCATTCCGGGTAGCTCTTCTGGAAATACATCCGGATATTCTCTTACTATGGGTACGTCCTCTGCTGTGGTGGCTTGTACATTGTATACTGCGGGGGTCAACTTGGGCACTTGCGGTTGGCACGTTATAGTCTTTCCTAGGTGATTGGTCACTGTGACTACTCTGTCCTTGCATGATATGTTCCCATGATGTTTTTGTAGCCAATCCATTCCTAGTATTATATCCAATCCGTCCGTCTTTAGGACTACCAAATCTGCTCTAAATTCTATTCCTCTGATCATAATTCTCACTCGAGGACATTGTAGTGAGCATCTCATTACGGCTCCAGGGGTGCGAATTAAAAGAGGGTGGGTAACAACACCGTTCTCAACTTATTTCGAAACAAAACGATCGGAAATAAACGAATCGCGGCGCCCGAGTCAAATAGCACGGTCGCGGTGGTAGAGTTTGCTATAAACTCACCGCACCGCGGCATCGTGTCGTCTCAGACGTCTTCTGCATTTACATGATTTACTCTGCCTTGACCAAGGCTCGGGGCAGTCCTCCTGGGTGTGCCGGAGTTCTGAGGGGTATTGCGATTTATTCTAGAAACGGCGGTCCTGTTACTGGCAACTGAGGGGGGGGCATTACTTTGGTTTCGATTTGGGCAAACCGCGATGCGGTGTCCGTTGGCGGCATCCATAACGGGTTTTCTTGTCCTAGGCTGTTTTACGCCCTTGTCAAAGTTCTTTATTCTTTGGCGTTGATGTTGCGGAAGTTGTTGTTCTTGTGAGGCTGTTGTTGTGTAAGTTAGGGCTGGTGCGGTAGTTGTTGTTCTTTGTTCTGGGTTTGTTGACTTCACGGTGCTTTCGAATCTGCGTGAGTGGGTGGGAATCTTGGGGGTGCGTTACACGTGCGGTGCGGCTCGTTGAAATCTGTTTGGGTGACGTTCTCCCCGCTGCTATCATCTTGCGCTTCCTTTCACGCTCGGTCCTCATCTTTTCTTCTTCTATGATTATGGTCTTGTTCATCATTGTATTGAAGCCGGTGTACTCGTGTCACGCTATTTGCTCCCTCGGGGTAGCATTGAGTCCTCTCAAAGCACTCCATTTTCTTTTTCTCCGTATTCACCTCACTTGGCGCGAAACGCCGCAAGCTTCATGAATTTACTGATGTACCGTGTGGGACGTCATGGCGCCACGATGGATGTTGCGAAATTCCTCCGCTTTACTACGTATGATCCCCTCGGGAATGTGGTAGCGGCGAATTCTTCTACAAACTCATCCTAAGTAATAGCTCTGGATCCTCGGAGGCTTCGATAGTTGTCCCACCATTCACTTGCGGCTCCAGCAAGTTGATGGGTGGTTAGTATGACTCTTTCTGCTGGGGTTGCTCCAACCGCATCCAACTTCCTGGTGATGAGGCGTATCCAGTCATCCGCGGACAACGGATCGTCCCCAACATCCTCGAAGGTGGGTGGGCCTAACCTCATAAATGCCCCTAATCTTCCGTTCTCGGGGTCTCTTCTTCCGGCAAGTCTCTCTAATAAAATGGGTCCATCACTTACGCTAGGTTGGGTGGACGTGGTGGTAGGTGTTCATTTTCTCCCCGATTAACTTCCTCTTCTCGCGGTCTTTCTTCATTGCCCCTATTGTTTCTGGGTTGCCTGCCCCTATTCCGCCTATTTCTTGGAGGTTCTTCGCCTCTCCCATTGCGGTCCATGGCTTCGGCTCTTTCGCGGCGTTCGTGGATCCTGCTAGACCTTCTTTCCATCGATTGCTTTGTGATAGCAATGCGAGTAAGACGGTGTTCGCGGATCAAGAAGGCAAAAACTCAATGCAAATTATTAAAAACATCAAACATTCAACACATCCTCATAGTTCTTACACATGACACATGCGCATCATACATAATAACCATTTAGATGCTAACAAAACCACATCCGCACATTGATATATTGAATTACGCTCATTCTCGCCTAAAGGCGCATCGCTTTCTGACTACTCTTATTTATTTTACAAATCGTAGCTCTTGGAGGTTCCACTTCTCTCACAAATTGTTGTCTTTGGCACAAAGTACCCTTGTCATGGGTACCGGGATGGTCCCGCTTCCTGTTGGAAGTTGTCTGCGACAGACTCCTTAGTTTCAACTGTTTCGGAATCAGTCATAGACTCCTTCGATGCGTATCCATTGAGGCCATAATGAGGCTGTTGGGGGTCATAGGATGGCACTTCACTAGCGGCATTTGCGGAAATTCTTCTCCTAGTGTATGTCCTCTTGCTTCGCTTCAGTCGCGCATTCTTTGGCTGGTCTTCCTCAACTCACCCGCACCCACTCCAGCTCTCTAGCTATCTTATGTGCCTCCATGGTCATCTTATGCGCCTTGGCTTGTTTCTCTCGGCGACTACGCGGGCTTGGATCTCTTTGTTGCCGATCTTCACACAAGGTGTCGGTGGTGTAGGTACGACGGTAAACACCTTCTTTGTACTCAATACTCTGGGTCGATCTTCATCAATTCGCATACCTTGTTGCGCCCGGGACGGGGTAGTTTGGTTTGGTACAGTGTAGATACTTCCGCCGGTGTGTACTCTATGTCTTCCTCGAAGATGCCGCAATATTCGGCCAATGCCCGCCGTGCCACTTTTTGGGTGGTGTCCCATGGCCTCGACCAATCATGGTGTACCATCTTGCATGGATTGCGTAGAAGTCGGGATGTTCCTTAATGTGCATGCGCGCCGCACCTTCGCACTCCGCATCCTCATATTGTATGAAGTAATATGGGGAGGCTCGGGTGTATCCCGGTCCGGAGTGTCTCCCATAAGAGACGGGAAATCCTTCCTCAAGAATGCGGTTTGATTGTTCCCAAATATTATCAATGGGGCCTTCCATAATTTTGCAAAAACACTTCCACAAGTTAGACTTATTTTTGCATATGAAAGTACGAGAACAATCGGGATGTGGGTGTATCTTTTGTCGTGTATCGGGACCTAGAGTTTCATCCCTACGATCAAGCTCGGCTCAAAACCACTCTGTCGTGTCCCCACTTCAATGGGTCCTTAACCTTGGTATTAGTGCGGGATCATGCGCTAATACGTTGCTAGAAACAAGAGTGGACACAGATTTATTTAAAAAGGTGCGGAGCTTTATTGATAGGATAAATAGGTCTTACATAAGTGGCCCGGGGTCACAATCTTATTACACAACGGTAGGTAGGCATAGGAGTCTTTGTGGCACTTTATTTATCGAGTCTCGCTACAGGTTTAGTGGCCCTAGTCTACCTCACCCACAAGCATACTTGAGCGTAGGTCGAAACTCTAGTATCAACATCATAGTCCTAGCAAAGCCGAAAACATCACATCTAATCCTCCCGCGGGGAAATCCTCACGATCATCGTGAGCCAAGTCCTCCTCTAAGCCAAAGTCCGAAAATATCAACGGGTGAGTACAAAGGTACTTTCGGCAAGTCCAAACCTAGGTCCGGTGGTTATTAAGGGTTTTGGGCCCTAGCGAGTCTCTAAAACTGCCCTTACTAGTTCCCCCGATCGGGTTATGTGGTCGCCGCTTCACAAGGCACAAACGGTTAGTATCAACGAGATTAAACTAATCATAGATGATCCGTCCTAGCGGTTGCCCATTCCAAGGGCGTGGCTATTCGAATAGATTTAAATAACTCTGCAGAGGGTGTACAATTTCCCCACACGATGGACATACTCTCCTCGTGATCAGCGGGCAAGAATAGTCCAACAAGATCCCGTACCCGCTTGGTAGCCATCCTAGGTTTCGGTATAATTCTACCACGACTTCTCGGGGGTTGGAAATGGGAAGATCACCTAGCATCCCATTAGCACACAAAGATTATGGAAGATCACCTAGCATCCGCCAACTCATAAGTTTGTATACAATATCATCATTGCGCCAATTGTTTTACGTGGAGGATCACATAGCAACCACGCCAACCCGACCTCGGAAGATCACCTAGAATCCGAGTCAGCTCCCGATAGATCGTTGCCTACGCCTCTTAGGTTAGAAACTATACTTTGACCTAACGGGGTGTGAGATCAGGTCGTCCCATCTCGACGTGTGGTCATGCGAATATCGTACTAGGGGATGGTCTACTTAACCGGTCCTTAGGGAGGCGAGCATCTCTCCCGCGGGGATTCATCCCCGATTGTGACTAGTCTACCTCCATGTAGACTATCACCACTCACCTTTTGTTGGAGGGTTCACATTATTAATTAGGTTACCTTGGTCTCACTTAGTCATATTACATCATCATGCATCACATTATTCACATAGTAGTTTAAACCATGATCATCATCTTATAAAAAGTAGGTTGATTAATTAGGTCAACATTATTAAGGGGGTAAGGACTTGCCTTGGTTACCGTTGTCGTCCGTTCCTAACGTAGTCGGGATCGTCTAGTTCTGGTTGAGGTCTTAAATTGGCTACTCTAAGCATCTGGCGGTGATTACACAAAATTAATAGGGCAATTGAATAGCAACAAAATGAACCATGTGATAATATATAAAACCAGTAGCAATGGATAAAGATCGAATTTAGAAAAATAAATGTAAGTGGTTTGACCCAATTTGGAGTTACGGTTCGGAAGTTATGATTTTCCGAAGTTTAATTCCAGTTAATAAACAAGGTGGGATTTTTATGTCATTATTTTATTAATGTAAAAATGTAATAAAAATCATGACAATTATCTCCACATGATCTAGTTTATTTACATGTTTTTCCTGTAATTTTACATTTATGCGGATTGGTACTTATAGCATTAGGGGTACACAATCTCGGGTAGACCTAGCATTTTCCCTTCTGTTTTCTACTGCAGCTGCCTACAGGGACTGACCAGCGGGCCCGGCCTGGCCCACGTGGCCGTAACGGGGAAAAACGGTGGCGTGACAGGGTGGACACGCGTCGTCGTCGTATTGGCTCCTGTTGACGCCGTTATGGGAGGGTGACGGCGCTACGGCACCGCCCGTCCGCCGTGACCGACGGCGGCGTCCGGCGTCTTGCCGAACGGCCTTCCCGCCTATGAAAGCTCACCGCGAGGGGTCCGTAGGGTACCCCACATCGTCCCGGACTCGGTGGTGGTGGTCTGGCGGCGAGCGAAAACTCCCACCTCGGCGGCGGCGTGGACGGCGGTCGGTGGCGACGGCGGCGGCCCTTGGGGCTATACGCATAAGAGAGGGCGACAATAAGGGAATCGGAAGGAGAGGGCGTGGGAAACTTATCGGCCTATCAATTTTACCGGCGACGACCTATCCGGCGGCGCGCCTTCTCTTCTCGAAATCCCGATTGGGGGAAATGTTGCCGGGCGAGGAGGAGGAGGAGGGAGATTTGGCGCGAGCACCGCGCGTCCCCTTCCTCCCCAAGCTCCTCGAGGCTCGGGCGAAGTCGGATCGTGCACCGGCGGGGCTGTTTATAGCCTCGCCAAGGCGAAGCTCACCGGGCGGATATTTTCTCCGCGCGGCCGCGATCTTTTCCGAACCGAGTGGAAGGGCACGTGGCTCTCGGGCCGATGGTCTTGTCACGTCGGAGTTAGGCGGGTCGTCGCCCTTGGCGCGTCGGGGTGGCCGGTGGTCAGCCGGACATGGGCGCCGCCTCGGCCTTAGGGGCTGCAATAGCCGGCGGCGTCTTCTGTCGGGCGCGCGGCGTCCCTATGCTCGTCCGCGGCTCGCCACGGCTTGGCGGGCTCGCCAAGGCGTGGGGCCAGCATGGTCGCCGCCATTTGTCGCCGATGGCGGCGCCGAGCCATGGCTCGGGCCAGCGTGGCGCGCTCGGCTGAAGTCTTCCCCTTCCTGGCGACGGCAGCGGGAGATACCGGCCAAAGGTCTTTGCCGAAGTCGCGGCGGGAAGAAGGAGATGGGGGCCCGTTCGGGTGATGGAGAGGAGGGAAGGAGAGGTGGGCCGCGCGGCTGGTGCGGAGGCCAGCCCACTCGGGAAAAGAAAGAGAGAAGGGAGGGAAGGAGAGAAGGGGAATGGGCCGGGCTGGTTTCTCTTCTCCTTTCTTCTTCTTTTTTTTTTCTCTTTTCTTTCTTTTCTCTCTTAGTCCCTTATGCTTCTCTTCTTTTATTTATGTAACTCCACTTTAGGTCTTACCAAAATTCATGAGATAAATTTGAGGTGTCAAAATATTTGAAAAGCATCAAAGTGTCGAGTCAAAACACGATTATCGAAAAGTTCAAATTTTTAGCGAAATTTTAAAATGGCCAAAAATCGGGGCGTTACACCTTCCCGTTCTTGCATTTGAGTCGCCCTTGACTCAAGCTTGGCCACTTCTCCCAAGTATGGAATTAAATCTTAAATGGTCCCGATCAACTTCACTAACCATTCATACTTTACATCTGCAATCAAACCATCACTTGATCCATTGAAGTAATTTGGAGCCGGTGATGTCCTCATCAGAGGCATCCTCGACAAACTACAAGGAGAACGAGATGCGTGGAGGGTGATGCGCGTCCTTGATGTACTGTGAGGGGAGAGAGACACAGCTGCGACGAGGGAGACGCATGTGGGGGAGACTGTTGACACCTGTTATCGTATAAATTTATTAATCAAATAAACATGAGAAAGGGGTATATATAATTATACCAACTTAGAATAGGGTGTTACTAACATATTTCCACGAGTTTTGGTGAAGTTATGATTTGCGGGACTAAACAAGGGAAAACACCGTGGGCCGAGCCATACGACTACGCGACGTAATGCAATCCAACTCCGAGAAAGGCTCTAGAAGGCTCCGCACTAATCCCGACATGATCAAGACTTAACACCCGAAATTAGGAGTCCGGGGAGGTCCGGAAGCCACGACGCACGGCGGGACCCGGCGGGCCGGGCCCGCTTTCTCGGCCCTTTATTGGGCCGATCGGCCTCCTTCCGCCATATCGGCCCCGCTTCCGGAAGCTTCCTCCACCGCCTCCAAGACGCAATCAAAACCGGTTGTTTGATGTCGGTTTCCGAGGGGCGTCGGTAGAAGCACGGGATGGATTAAGATCAAACACCGGATTAGTACATGACGCATCGCCGCACGGGGGGCTTTTAGGAGAAGACCCATATATATAGACCCCTAGACCCCCTCATCTAATCATCAATCATCTTAAGATCAATTTCAAATCATCTCATACATCGATGGAGGCACGGCGCTAGAATTAGATTAGGTGTAATAGAATAGATCTAGTAGAGAGTTAGGGAGAGCGGAGCTACACTCATCAGAAGTCTTCGAGTTACATATCTTTGTATCTCAACTCTATTAGACTTATGCTTTAATATATTTATCTTCTCTAGTTACTTTTATGCCTTTCATTTATTGATTAGAATATAGTTGTTATATAATTGCATGGGATCTTCGCCTATTGAGTGCTCGGTTATTCATGATGATTAGAGTAGTAATTAATAGTGTGGACATGGTGTCTAGACTAGAGGTTACCTTAGATTGCGCCCAATCCCACGGTTGGTTGTGGTAGCCCCCAAGGGGTGAAATGGTGGTCGTCTTTGTATTCCACCACGTTCCATTCATAGCTTTTTGGCGGCCTTCCCCAATCACCTTTTCCCGTCTTTTCGAGGATCGGGACGGTACCGTTGTCATGTTCTTATATAATCGCTATACCCTTTTCATGCCTTAGTTACTCAAGAACCAAAGTACTAGAGAAGTATTCAGGAACCTAGATCTCTCCGTTGTCCTCTCTGACCTAGTTATCTATTCTATATTATAATATTCTCCTGGTTAAGTGCTATTAATTATCATTCATATCATATACATTATTTACCCCCTCACTTTAGTTGATATAATAAGTTAGTAGATACATGATGGTAATTTATCATAGTCTTTACCCTTGCTTCCCTGTGGAAAATATAAATAACGATACTCTGGAATACTCCCGGGTAAAAGCTACAATGGTATATTTATTCTGTGCGCTTGCGGAACCCTTTATATTCTATTTGCACTTAATAAATACCAACAGAGACTCGCATCCTCGACGGACTATTTGGGGAAGGGACACGCGACTGCAAGTGGAGGAGGACACACTAGGGACACACGAGGCCTCGATCGACTATGAGGATAAGGGACACACACAAGTACATTGAAGCGAAATCTGCTGGCGCATGCAATGGCTTTGCGGCTTGACAGGTAGCACGACGTCCGGGTCCACTACTGGAGCTGTCACATCGACGCTTTGCTCCCTATGGCGGCGCACGAGCTCGGTGATGATTGAACAAGAGGTGGCCTGCGAGCTCCTCATGGTTACCCACCCCGAGTGCCCTAGTGGTCGGCGGTGCTTATGGTGAGCTCTGCGGGCGTCGTGGCCGCACATGATATAGTGGGCACTGGTACAAACCACATAGGATCCCAAGTGCATCCAGGAGCAATTTCTTCGACCCGATTCAAGATTTGCCGCCTCAGACTCTCTTCCGAAGTGTTCTCATACGGTAAGGTATGTGTATGTGTGTTCATTCGGGTGAATGTACGTGTGTGTTATGTGTGTATGTGCGTTCATAGAGGTGAGCGTATGTCGTGTAATTCTTTAAAAAATAAACAACTGCTTCGTTTCTTTTAATAATAAATGGGCTGCCATATCAGCAAACTACTTGCGTGGTAGTTCACATGTGTCATTCATCCTCCACTACTTGTATGTATCAGCAACCACTGATACTTATACTGGCCACTCGATCGCTTATATAGAGCATAAAGGAAGCTTCAGCCCAGCATTCCTCGCAGCCTCGACTGTAGTTATCAACTTATCAGTCATTCATCACCCACAAGCCACAATCATCATCTAAATAAAGGCGAGTGAATTGCATTAAACAGAGTTGACGAGCATGGCGCCGCAGGTGAAGGTATTCGCGCACCCCATGACGACGAACGTGGCGCGGGTGTTGGTGTGCCTAGAGGAGGTTGGCGCTAAGTATGAGTTGGTGACCATCGACTTCCTCGCCGGTGAGAACATAATTCCTGACCACGTCACGCGGAATGTAATGACCTGACTCCCTAATCTCCTGTGAATGTACAGTATTAGATTAGTAGTGGAAATACAGTATTATATTACCTAATTACGAGAACGTTTCCCTGCGGCCGTTTGGGAAGATCCCTGCTCTGCAAGATGGCGACCTTATCCTGTTTGGTAAGTTGGTACCAAGCATCATCAAGCTGTTGTCTGTAGATGATCGGCATTATCTGAGGTTTCACCTATCAAACAATGATCCGTGAACTCTTTCAGAATCACGCGCAATTGCCAAGTACATCCTCCGCAAGTTCATGTCAAGTGACGTGGATCTCCTGAAAGAGGGGACGTCGCCACGGTGGCCATGGTAGACGTTTGGACTGAGGCCGAGGCGCAGCAGTATTACCCTGCCCTCTCGCCCGTGATCACTGTGGTGCCACCACCGCTGGTGATATCCTAGCCGCTGTGATCCTGTGATTGCCCACCCCCCTCCAACTCTCCTGTTTGTCTCTACTTCTCCCTCTACTCTGTTGTTTATCTGCTTCGATCTCCTTTTCGGCTATGGCTCTTCCTGTGTGACTTCTCCCTGGTGCGCATGGTATGCATGACCGCCGCCTCTTATGCCTTCTTTGCTTTGATCAAAGTCACAGGATCTAAATCTAACGTCTAAGGAGACAAGCGGTTGTTTTTCACTTAAGCCCCCACCCCCCACCCAGCACAACTCATTGTAATCTGATTTTTGGCAAAAGTCCCCCTAGCTGTCTAGGACCCCACCCGTCGCTGCCTTTGTCTCCCTGGTTCGAGTCCCTGCTGTCCGTGCCGCCTGTTGCATCGCTGCCGCCGGGGAGTCCATGGTGGGGCGTCCGTCTCCCTCGGAGGTGCGGGTAGCGGCGGGCTCTATAGGCAGTGCGGCCGATGGACCCTCCATCAGCGGTGGCGGTCCAAGCGAAACGTCGCGCGAGAGGCAACGTCACGAGGGAGGCTAGCGTCCGGGGGAAAGGAGGGGGTTATGGGGAAAAGGTGATTACCTTTGCTAATGGTGGGGGCTTAAGTGCAAAAGGAGCCCACCTGTGCATGTGAGCCATCGGATGCGGGATCTGTGGACAGATTGACGATTCCATAGTTTGCACATGTGGGCTGGTTTTGCATAGGATACGCCGCGTGAAAATTTTTTTCGGTGAAATTTGGCCTAAATTTCTGAAATATCACTCTTTTCGCTGAGAATCGATTTTTTTATATCGGTATTACCGTAGCTCAACGTAATACTGCAGCTCTACTTCTATGTTGTTGTTTCACCGATGTTCTATAAATTTGTGATAGATGATTGATTAGAGTTTTTCTAATGAAATGATGCCAAGCTTTTTAAAAATCAATTTGAATTTGACCTAATATTTTACGAAATTTCACATTTATCGTGGACCTAATTTTTTTTCTTACCGGTAGAAAAACCTAGGGATACGCTGCCATTGTATTTTCACTTTCATCTCGCTATATTTCGCATGCATGAGTACGATTCAAGGCGCTTCATAGGTGAAGTTGTTTTAAAAAAAAAGTTGCTTGTAAAAGAAAAAACAGCTCATTAAGCTGTTTGCAAATGTGTGTTAAATACTAGTAGAGTGGGCGCGCCCCTGCGCGCCCTAAGGCAACATATTACAGGTGTGATGATTAGAATTTTTTTGAACCAAGTGTGATATGCAATATATGCATAAATGCATACATATAAATTCCACCTTTGATAATTTATGCTTACATAAGAATATTCAGTTTTTAAACATACAAAGTAGTAAAAGAAAATTTGTAGGAATGGAATTGTCGTTATGGCTTCGTTCCATCTTCCTTCATCAAGTGAACCGAGAAGGCAATGAGATTTTGTCATTCAGGAATACCTGTCGACAACAAATAACGGACATGATTTCTGTGTGGTTTTGCAGAGAGCTCGTGACAGATCCGGTGCTGAAATCATAAAAAAGAATAAAAGAGGCCAACACTATGAATACAATTAGAAGTCTCTTTGTAGTGGGCACTGTTCACCATAAATGTGCATTAAAAAAGTAAACTGGAGCCAAATAGATGGGAAAAATCAAATCATGCTGGACACCTGCTCAAAATTCAACATATAGATATTGAAATAATCTAATAAAATCGGAGGTTACAATGTTGGACACATTCATCTCAGGGTAAAACCAATGCATTCTAAATAAGGATAAAGAAATGTTATTCTTAGCTTCTGTAAAATGAAGCATGAAGTTTTGCCTTGCTTCTTGGTGAAGGTTTTGGTATTCCTGCAATAATTTTTGGCAGCACCACATTTAGGGGACTCACCATAATCCAGCGTAAGTAATGACAAAATTTGAGGAAACACAGCACATGGGCATGGTTCAAAACTTCAAAACTAAGCTAGAAGTAATTGACCTGTTAAACTTTGCATAGTGATCTGTATGTGATTTGGCAGCATTTGAATGAGGGAAAATGCAGGGATCAGGTCCCATTCGCATGTCAGCTGCAACTATTTTCGACTGCAAGACTAACTCTCTCAGTAAAGTAAGTCTGGACAGCCAGCATTTGCAAAACGAACATAGTTTGAGACAATGAAAAGAATATTCAGGCCTGGCTCTAGTAAAACGAACATAGTTTGAGACATCTGTGTTGTGTCACCATTAAAATATCTGCTCCATTAATGCTTCCATGGGACCAGCTTTCCTTTCATGCTGAGATCTCACGGCCGCTCTCACTGATCAATGAACTGATGCATCTTGGTTAATTTACATAGAGCCATAGTGACAAGGCATTTTTATGTTTTTTTTTCTCACGAGCCTATACAATTTCAAGAACATTGTAGAGAACGAAATTTAATGCAAAAACACACACTTTAGTCAGGCCAACGATTAGTGTGAGTTCACCATATATTGAGGAAGAGTAACCCTACTAACTGTCACTATACAACACATAAATGACATTTCCTCTCACTGAACTATAAATCCATATTGATATCACTAAAATCTTCACTCGACGCAAAATATTAACACAACAACAATTACAATAACAACATTATGCGAAGGAAAATTGAGGCAATTGTTTTTCTTCACATGTATGGTTGAAGACTGGAGTAATTATCTATTCCATGCACGATGAAGATGCTCTGAACCAAAAGCTTAAAATGTCTAGGATTCTGAGAACAAATCAGAACTGCCGCAGCAAAGTTTTTCATATCTAACTATGAGTGGGAAGGCCAAATTATTTTGTCAAACCTGTGGCAAGATCAGGTAGTTAATATGAAAGGTATATGAAGGGAAACAATTTAAATTTATTTTCATCAGCTCCAACACACTTGTAAGAGGTACACAAAAAAGCAGAAACTCGAAGTAACTTAGCAGAAGCACATTCTAGTTCATAAGTCTGTCGAAATTGTGACCATTGAAGCTAAACCAAAATGTTTGACCTGTTGTAGTGTACACAGGATCGTTTTTACAACTTGCGGCTAATAAATTGTACAGAAGGAATGATTAAGAGTTTCAGACATGCAAATTCAGAGAACAAGGAATGTAGTTTTCAACTACTGAAACTGAAACTATGGGATAAATTTCGCAAATTGTTGTTATATTTTTCGTAGCCTATAGTAAATACTACCACCAATACTTGGTTTGTGATTCTATTGTTAAATTTTGCTACTTTTGTGGGAAAGGAATGGTTAATGCAATCTTTTAAACCAGAAAGCAAAGAAGCCTATTGCTATGTCACATACTGTAACCTACTCTCTCCATTCCAGTATGGTTCTACACACATCAGCCTATCCACTTTGTAACTTACTCTCTCCATTGCAGACTTTTAAGGCATCTTAGCTTTTTAGATACACAACTTCGTGCCATGTAACGTCTTTTTAATTGAATGAGATTGCTAGCAATATCTGATGTAATTTCACGTGTCACAAAACATTATATGGCAATATTTGAAATTGTTAATCAGTTCCTAAACAGGATCCATATCCTCCAGGGCAGGTTGGTGTCACACCTAGATACTATCAAGGCCAAAAAAAAAAAAATAGAGGCAGCATTATAGAAAATCAACTTTAACCTCTCAATATTGGATGGAATGTAAATGACATGATCAACTGGAACCAAACATTCTATGATGTGAAGGAAAGAAGCAAGAGGGAAGGCGTGATACCTGAGGCGTAGAGAGGCTTCAAAGATATAAAATCCTAAGAAACTGGGCATTGGTGGCCTTTTCAGTCAATGTAGATGGAAGCAATAATCATAAGTGGGTCCTAAATCAAGTGATCTGAATCGTCCAATTAGATCAGTTGTTGTGCCCATAAAGGTAGCATGATTCAACAGGGGATACCTGAAACTGAAATACAATCTTTATAGGTTGCCATGTCCAGAGAAGTATCGGATGCCCTTGATCTCTTTCTAACTTTTAGAAAAGATAAACCATAGTCAGCAGAATTCAAGAATTACTTGAGCAACAACAAATCAAAATCTTTTGTCAAAAAAAAAAAAATATATTCAATACTGCATCAATAAATGAATGCAACTAATCCATATGATGCAAATTTTGAAGGATCCACTTTGTAGGGATGTTTTGAAAAATAAGAACAAGACCTGAGAGGAACTATGAAATTAAGTAATGTCATTAACAAACACTGTTATACTTCAGGACACAAGCACATATTTTGTTCCAGTTACTTCATATAAAAAAAGATAGGTGATGTGGCGAATATTCCCTCCATTTCAAATTATAAGTCGTTTGACTTTTTTGATGTTTGACCACTCGTCTTATTCAAAAATTTGTACAAAATATCACTTCTTTTTTGCTATGGCTTTCTTTATTAATATAAGTTCTTGAAGAATGACATAAATTTGATAATATTTGCGCAAAAAATAAGACGGATGGTCAAACTTGGAAAAAAAAAGTCAAACGACATATAATTTGGGATGGAGGGAGTATAACAAAAAGCATGGAACATCACCGACTAAAGAAAGCATCTCTCAAATATCATAGCATTAATCTTAGTCTAAGGTGCAGCGAATGGACATAAATTGCAAGAGGCAGATGCCAGCTCACATCAAGCAGCAACACAGAACAATTGTAAACCAAACAAAGAGATACATGGTATGGCACTATCTATGGCAGACTCAGGAGTTTTTTTTTCCTTTGTTAGAGTAATTTGTCACCAGATCCAAGTGCCGATGTGGCCAAGAAAAAAATAAACAAAACAACCACGGATGAAATGGAAAATGCGGACCGAACTGGAGACGACCGGTTATAGGGATGCGAAACCCTAGGCCGGCGTCGCCGACACACCGTGGTGTGCGCTGCGTGCCAGGCCAGGAGAGAAAGGAAGGGGACAGCCAGGAGAGGGAGACAACATTGCCGAAGGGTACTGTGCAATCCGTAGGTACGTAGGGCCACGAAGGACCAGGATGCGCCGCGAGGAAGGAGGAGGCGGGCACCAGCGCCTGCTACCGTCGCGCCATGGCCGGAGACGACAAATGCACCGCCGCCGTCGCACAGCCCGCGTGAGGAGGGAGAAAAGGAGTGAGAGGAAGCGGAGCGGGGAGGAGGAGGTGGATGCGCCGGCGCCGGCGACGATGCGGCCGGTGGCCTCCCGCGAGGGCGCGATGTCGCGGTATTGGAGAGGCGGAGGTAGAGGCTGGTGGCATCGGGAGGGACGGAGATGTTTCTGGATGCGGTTTTTTTTTTTTTTTTTTTTTTTTTTTTTTTTTTTTTTTGCGAGGGTGTCAGCTTATTCTATTTTGGGGCTGGACTCGCTGGTGCGGAGCAATGGGAGGCTTCGTGCGATACGGCGCGACAGGAGGGGCCCAGATCCGACGTGGCATAGCTAAAATTGGAGGGAGGTCCAGCCAAATGTAGAGGTTAAATGGCCTTAGAGTATGTCCAGCAACTGCTCAGTACCATGCCTCACATCGATATAGGTCGGTACAACTTTATACGAAATGCCACAGTACATTCCTAAATGGTAGAGTCGACAAGGATTTATACCGACCCATGATTGCTCGCTGAAGGCTTTCGAACAAATGGTATCTCTGTTACAGGACAGGGGCGGGCCTACCATGATTCGATGGTATTCAGGATAGCATTTCGTGAATGGTTTTGCCTGATTTTTTTTTTCAAATGAACTAGTCTCCTAATTAATTTTAGGTCTCAAATACGAAGAGAAAAAAAAAATAGTACCAAGATTTAAGGACTTCCCTAAATAGGAGCTGCAATTTGCTATAATTAGAACTGTGTGGTGTTATATATGCCAACTATTAGGAGTTCATATTTTAATAAAACTGCCTTCACAGTTTGAATACCCAAGGAAAAAATTTTTAGGCCCGCCACTGGACAGCAGTATTAGTGAAGTGACGATGAAAAACGGTTTGACTTTTGTTGGGAAAGTAGAGAAAGTCAAGCTCTGGTCAAGCTGAAGGCCTAGTTATTATTCACAATTGTTGATCGCCCATAGAGTTATTCATCGGATTCGGATGGTCATCTGTTTTTGTGTGTGTGTGTGTGTGTGTGTGTGTGTGTGGATGGTCAAACAGATCGTGAAGAACTCCATGTTTTTCACACGCAGTTTGTGTGTGTGTGTGTGAAAAACAATGGCAGCCGTGTAAGTCCGAAGTTTATGTCTGTCGTCCTCAAGCAAATCGCACGGCATGCATTGTTTCTTCTAACTTACCCAGCTGCCATCTTTCTGTCTGGGTTACACGGTTTTTCCGGGAGGCTTTCTTTCTTGCCCGTTTTAGTTTTAACATATATAACAGCGTGCTATACCATCCACCCCAGCAGGTCCACATGCGGCTCTGAATTCTGATGGATCACACAGATCACGTGACACGTAGCAGATCAGATGGTGCATCGACGACCATGCATAGGTCTTCTGGTATGAATGGAACCTCTGCATCGTGCAGTCAGACAAGACAAGTGCAATTAGGCCTCCATCCTCTTTACTGCACGCAACACTTCTCCATAAATATGGGTGCACCTGATGTCCAGCACGCGCAGCAGGCACCACACAGACTCACAAACAACATCGTGTATCGACATCTGTTTAGCCAGCTGTGGGCAACAACATCTCCGATCGTGGGAGATCGATGGAGTCGACGACTCTTCCTCTCTTGACACCGTACAAGATGGGCGAGTTCAAACTGGCACACAGGTTTTTATAAGTATTACTATACGGTTTCATAAATAAACCGCGTGCATATGCATCGATCACGTCCATCTATACGTAGTTACGGTTCATTCGTCCTCAACTAGATCCTGTGACGGAACGACGAAACCCAAGTGTTTGAGCCCATATATGCAGGGTTGTGCTGGCGCCGCTGACGAGGTGCCGGGCGTACGGGAACGTGCCGCAGCCGGCGCACATGGCGCTCTACTACTGCCAGCGCGCGACGCCCGGCGGCCTCCTCATCGCCGAGGCCTGCGCCGTGTCGGAGAGCGCGCGCGGGTACCCGGACGTCCCGGGCTGTGGACCGACCAACAGGTAGACGCCTGGAAGCCCATCGTCGATGCCGTCCACGCAAGGGGCGCCGTCTTCTTCGCCCAGCTCTGGCACACCGGACGAGCCTCCGCCCCAGGTACGGTGGTGCCCCTGGCCGGCTTTTGTGGTTGCTTTTCTGACGATTCTTGTTCAAATTGGTCGCTTTTTTGTTTCTTTTCTTCTCGGTGTTTTCTTCTCAACGGTTTGAACGCATCGCCCGGCGGCCCGGGCATCTGGTGCTGGCCACCAGCGTCTGAATCTGATGATCGGCTTCATTTTCAGCAGAATTCCAACCAAATGGGCAGGCCCCGATCTCAAGCACGGACAAGCAAATCCCGCCAGAGGTGAGCCAAGACGGTCACGTCAACACGTTCGCCGTGCCTCGAAGACTCGAAACAGAGGAGATACCACACGTCGTCAACGACTTCCGGGTTGCCGCCAGAAACGCCATCAAAGCCGGTAAGTAACCAAACCACCGCGACGCTTGTGATAAGATTCAGATCAATGCTGGCAAACAAGATCAATTACCTCACAACCTACCGGCCCATACCTAATATGCCAATTTTGAACTAAGCGGGGCATCCGAATCCAGCAGATTGATATATAGTCGGTGCCTCAGACCTCAGTCATCACTCCACTATCAGAGTTGAAATTGAAATGCTGATGTCCTATTTACATGTTTGAGGACATTAATGTCAATGATGTGCATCTCTAGTAATAGAGGCCCATGACCCTAATGACGTTCAAGGTCAAAGGTGGTAGATCAGATCAATTATTAACACACCTCGTACCAAAAATGTCATTTTTAGAGCCAAACATCTGAATTAATTGAAAAGATGGGTAGTGACAACTTGAGCGATAGGTACTTGACTTCGCCTACCGGAGATAGAGTACGTGTGAGCATTTTGGCCCAACAAAGCTACATTGATTGGTTTGTGGGGTTCCATTTGCTGGAGCTAGAGTTGTGGGTGCACATGACTCCACACACAAGATCCAGAGTGATTTGTTGTGACTTCATGTATCGGAGCTATGTGTCAAAGTGAATCCACCTACCAGAGCTACAATTATGAGTGCACATGGCTCCACCTACCACATGTAGATAGTGACGTGTGAGTGATTCCATCCACCAAAGTTACAAATGGGTAGTGCATATGACTCCACCTACCAGATCTAGAGTAATGTGTGCATGGCTATGACCCTGTTTTGATGCATCAACTAAAATTAGATAAAAGACACGCCAACCATTGAAATTTATCTAGAGAGCATCCAGGGAGGGCCTCGATCTCTCAGAGACCTTATGTTAGTGATTCCGTCTACCAAAGCTAAAGCGATGGATGTAATTCCACCTATTAGAACTATAGATGATGAGTGCACATGACTCCACGTAACGGATCTAGATTGATATGTCCGTATCTCTAGCTACGTACTATAGCTAGAGTTATAGGTGCGTGACTCCACAATATAGATTGACGGGTGCACGACTCCACTTACAAGAATAAAATCATGGGTACGTGACACGTTGACACAGCTAGAGCTCAATTGTTGCTGAGAAATCCTCTACTATCTGCTCCACAAGACGCGTCTGCAACGCAGAAAAATCTGGAGCTTAATCTACTACAACTGTCTATAGTAAGAGTTGCTCCGTGGGCTCCACTGCCATATTCTCCTTATTGATCATTAATCAGACGCCAGATATCCAGATATTTAAAACTGAAACAATCGAAAGCAATAACTAATTCAGATATCTATCTAACAATAATTAATTCATTCTCCTTATTGACACTGACGTCTATGTAATTCAGATATCTACTCTAACAGACCTAGATGCTCGAAAAGAATATTTTCATTGTCTAAAAAAGGTATTTGACGGAATGGCCATTCAAGTCTTAGCTAGTCACGTAAAATCACATAACTAATCAATTGTAACACATATCTCTCTTCTGTGGCATTGTCTATACACTATATAGCCTGAACTGAGAGAAGTGTAAATCAGAGTATACCCTTAGTTTGTGGCTAGGAGAGTACCAAGAAAATTACATAGATAAAATGAAATGGTGAAGGGTAAAAGACACAAGTGAGCATCTCCAAATCGTAGAATGACACACGAGCTGAGTCATACCAAATAATTGATGTTTGCCTTTTTTTTTTTTTTTTTTTTTTTTTTTTTTGAAAGGAGATTTACTCGGCTTTTGAGAAAGCCAATAAAAGGTTCGATACAACTAGGGTTACCCCGGTGACTCGACGCAAAACAAAGCGATAAGCAAAGACCGAAGTTAACGCTACTCCCCTATGGAGATTACACACGGTCTAACAGCATCATGAGCTACCTTGCCCACCCCGAAGCTACTGAGAAAAATCCGGATACAAGGCGAAAAAGAAATAAAACTTGAAAACAAGGAGGACTCTATCGAGATTGTGACACATTCCGGCGCTGGTCCCTCATATGGCTTCTTCTTCGCGCACCATTCCAATAGCATCTTCGCCAACTGTTTTCAAGCAAGCCTTTGTTCTTTACCTTCGGATGTCCTCCCACTGCTGCAACATGTTAATAATAGTGTGAATTATCGCATCAAATGATGCTTTGAATCGCTTTTCAATTGCCATCTTGTTTCTATTTTTCCGGATGGCCCAAGCAATGGCAGCAAAAAACAAGAAGACAAATGCCCTTCGGGACCTTGAGTCTTCCCTTCAACCAGTTTGACTCCAAGTCATAAACTGAAACAGGGGAAACTATTTAACGTAAAAGCATCCCTAATAGCACACCAAACATATTGTGCCCCGTGCACCCAAAGATAAGATGAGTAATGGTCTCCCCTTGCTGGCATAAGCAACACAAATTACTGCCCTTCCACCCTCTCTTTTTTAAAGCTACTGCAGTTTGTAATTTCTTGTGGAAGATTTGCCAAAGGAAAATTTTAACCTTCAAAGGCACATTACATTTCCACAAAAGGCGAGGCGAGTTAAGTCATCTTTAACCCCCGAGGTTAAGCGATAATCTGATTTTGTTGTAAAATTACCCTTTTTCTCCAAAGCCCATCTAACCTCATCTTCCCCTAGATGGTCTAGCTGGACATTTTCTAAGGCAGACATCAGATCCTCCCATTCCTGAAGATATGCACCATGTAAACTCCTTCTTAGTGGAATGTCCTGTGGTTTCTCCATCCCAAAGCTCACCTACTTTAGCATTAGGATTACGGGTCACTTCAAAGATATTATTTCTGAGATCTTCATTGGTACAGGCCCAAGCCATGAATCATGCCAAAATCTGACCTTATCACCTCTATGAACATTATATTCAGCACCCCATTTATATAAGTGTTTAAGTTTATGAAGCCCCTTCCAGAATTGGGAAGACTCTGCACATGAAGATTCCTGAAAACTCTTCCCTCTCAGATACTTGGCATCCAAAATTTTGAACCATAACTCCTCAGGTCTCTTGTCTATTTTCCAAATCCATTTGGTAATTAGACATTCATTCATGAGGAGTGTGTTTATAATTCCTAATCCACCATGGATTTTGGGTTTAGCCATTAAGATCCATTTAGCCATGTGGTATTTAAAAGCTTCTCCAGCTCCTTGCCAGAAGAAGTTAGCTCTAATAGAGTCCCATTTCTCATGCACTCCCTTGTGCAACATATAGAAACCCATGATATACATTGGAATATTAGTAAGGCAGGAATTTGTCAGAATCAGTTTTCCACCAGAAGTCATAAATTTTCCTTTCCAAGGGTCCAATCTTTTAATCATCTTCCCAGATGAATCCTGAAACGCTCTAATCTCTAGCATTTTGTCAGATATGGGTATTCCCAGATACTTAATAGGGAGATCAGTTAACCTGCAATTTAGCATGTTTGCTTTCCTCTCCTTTTCTGACAGAGAATACCCAAAGAACACTACTTCACTCTTGTGATAATTGATCTTGAGGCCCGAGAGCCACTCAAAACAGATAAAGGAGGATTTTCAGATTTGATATTGAATGATCGGATCCATCGGTCATCGAACAAAGATATCATCGACATCTTTGGATATGAGAAATCCCATTTTCTATGAGTGTATCCAGCACCTCCACAATCAGATTATTTGCCATAGCTTTATCCATCATATTTCCCAAGGCATCAGCTACCAGATTGAATAAGAGAGGAGAGAGAGGATCCCCCTGCCTCAATCCCCAAGTCCTAAAATAAGGACCCCTTGTCCCATTAATGTTGATGCAAACCTGGCCCCCGCTCACTGTTTGCATTACCCAGTCAACCCATTTTTTGGAAAATTTCTTCCAATTAGTACTTCTTCCAGAAAATCCCATCCAACTCGATCATAAGCTTTTTCAAAGTCGATCTTGAATATCATTCCTTTCTTATTCCCTTTCCTTAGAGAATGGACTACTTCATGGAGGACCACCACCCCTTCTAGAATATTCCTCCCTTTTACAAAGCCAGTCTGATTTTTCCCAATAACCTCCTTAGCCACAGGTGTTAGTCTATTATTTAGAACCTTAGTAAAACCCTTGTAATCCACATTCAAAAGGCAAATGGGTCTGTATTGTCTGATGTTATTGGCTTCTTGTATTTTGGGTACTAAGGTAATGACTCCATAATTCAATCTTCTGATGTCCAATTGTCCTTTGAAAATCAGAGAACATCCTCACATATTTATCCTTAATTTGCTCCCAAAATTTTTGGAAAAAACTAGCTCCATAACCATTTGGACCAGGGGCTGCATCCTGTTTCATCTCAAACATAGTCTGTTTAATCTCCTCCATGGAGAACAGCCTAGTTAGTTCTTCCCTGTGATCCTCACTAACTTTGCTCTTATCTGGCCAAAAATTATTGCTTAATCTGATGTTTCTCTGTTGAACTTGGCCAAAAAGTTCCTTGTAGTACCCTACTACATGTTCCATGATTTGCTCCTGAGATGTAATGACCCCTTGGTCAGTCTCAAGTTGCATAATATTTCCCTTTCTTCTCCTTCCATTTGCAAATTGATGGAAAAATCTGGTGTTGGCATCCCCTGCCTTCAACCAGTGTTTTCCAATTCTTTGTCTCCAGTACACTTCCTCTTCTGCATAGTGTTGTTCTAACTCTTCCTCAATTTGATGTCTCAAAATCCATTCATCCTGTGATAATTCTCTGTCTTCCCCCATTCTCGTCCGAGTTTGTAAGTAGTTCATAAGCTCCTTCTTCCTCTTTTTTGTTCCCCCAATTCTCCTAATATTCCACCCTTTTAGTTTTGTTCTGAGAAACACCAAGCATCCATGCCAACTGTCCAAGGAGTAGCAAGCATCAGGGCAGCTTGCCTCAGCTGCTCTCCAAATATCTTGAGTCATTGTTCTAAAACCTTCAACTAAGAACCATTGTTGATCAAAATAGAAGTATCTAGGTCTTAGGTTCATAGTCTCCCCATCATCCACAATAATTGGTGAGTGATCAGACCCAACCCTAGTCAAACACCAAGAGAGAGACAAGGGAAACTTCTCCTCCCACCCATCAGAGAAGAACACCCTGTCCAAGTTAACTAGCACTGGTTTATCCTGCTTATTAGTCCATGTATATCTTTGCCCTGACCTTTTCAGTTCTCTGAGCTGATGATTGCCAATAAAACTGTTGAACATATTCATCAAGTATATATCAACATTGTCATTATTTTTATCTGCCATCTCTCTAATCAAGTTAAAGTCACCCCCTATGATAATAGGCAAAACTGCATGGCTGCAAACTGTACTCAGTTCACTGAGAAACTCAGTTGAGAACTCATGCTGAACAGGGCCATACACAGTTACCATGATCCATCTGAAATTAGTCAGCCTATTCCTAATGGTCATAGAAACACAAAACTCCAAGATCTCATGGTTTTCTAGTTCTAACAAATCCATATTAATCCCCATCAGAATGCCTCCAGATCTACCTTTAGCTGGGGCCCATTTCCAGGTGAACTCCTTGTTACCTGCCAAATCTCTTAGGTCACTGTCAGTAATGTTTTCTTTCATGGTTTCCTGTAACCCAACCACCTGTAGATTATGTTCCTCTATATACTCTCTAACTTGTCTTTTCCTACTCCCCATGCCTATCCCCCTAATGTTCCAGAAGAGGAATCTCATTTGGAAACTTTTTTAGGTCTGCCCCTCTTCTTGGGAGGGGAACATTTACCATCACTCTCATCATTAGTGGCAAGCCCCCTTGCCACATTGTCAATAATACTTAAACTATAATCCTCCACAGCCTCCTCTCCTTGAGGGTCATTTTTCTTACTTATGGCTGCCAAATACTCCTTGTAATTGGCTTCAGCCAAGGAGGCTCTCACCTTTTCTTCTGCTCTAAAAATTTCAATTTGGGTATCTATGTCATCTACCTCAATTTCTAAATCAGCCATCACCCCACAAATATGTTCATTACTTAATGTGTTTAGAACAAGAAACTGGTTTGAGTCAGTCATACCTTTGGAGATGTCATTCATAGCCTTGACACGCTGAGAGGCCTTCTCCAGCATGGTTCTCCCATCACTCTTGATCCTGCTACTATTCCTTGTAGCAATGATTACTCCCCCCTGCCTTTTCTTCTTAGACTTCTTCTTTGTGGACCTTGTCCAAGTTGTTTCTTCTGATTCATCCATCTCTTCAGTATAGTGCCCCTCCTCAGCATCCAGGAAGTTCATAATCAGATCTTCTTGTGTTAACACCTCCATCTCCTCACTTTCTATCCCATATGCTAACTTTTCTTCTTCAAATCCCTGATTACTAGAAATCCCCATCTCTTGCATCTGACAGTCACTAGCATCCTGTGGCTCCTCAACAGAACTGACTTGAGACAGTAATTCAGTAGATTGGTCCTTGGTTATATCCTTGTCTGTTACCAGCTTAGGCCACTTATCCTTACTCATCAGATATGGTCCAGCAGCTCCATACACCTTGATTTGGCCTTCAGGTACAGCCATCTCCATAATTCCAGACTCCTTGTCTTTATCAGATATCTTGTCCCCAGAGCTTGCTGATAAAACCTCTGATTGTAATTCTTCAGATTTATTCAGCTTTAGTCTCTTTCACTGTAAGTTCCCTGTGAACCCTTTTGACACTCGGTCACTTTACTTATCAGAGCAGTAGTAGGATCCCAGATTCCCATTGTTTTACTACCAAACTCCACCAGCCCCATGCCTGGATGGAAGGCAGCAAGTGGTAATTCATCTTGTACCTGGTCCTCCAAACTGTCCTGTTCCATGCCTTCTTGACTATCATCTTGGTTATACTCATTCTTGTCCATATTACCCATTCTGTCAAATTTGCCTTGTTTCTTTGGCCCCTTAGAGCTTTCAGCATCATATTGATCTTTCTTGTTAGATTTATCCTCCTTTCTCCCTGGACCAGGTGGACCCCCTTTTGGCTTCATGGTATTACCAAAGTTGTCTTCAGCAATGAATTTGACTTCATGGCCCACCTTGTTAAAGAAAATTTCAATGGTACATCTGATTGCTGATGGATCTCTGCAGTTTACTTTCACTCTTATTGGCTCATCTCTGATCAAACTAAGCTCATCCACTAATATTGGTTGACCTACCAGAGTGGCTAGCTCCCTTGCCACCATCTCATCCCTTGCAATATATGGTACATTACTGATCCTCACCCAGCAAGACTGCAGTACAGAGGAAGTAGTAGGGTCAACTGTGGACTTGATAATCTTCACCTTCAGATTGTATATTGGAAGAAATAAAGCTGCTGCTCTTGAGAATGTTTCCAATGTTCCCTTATCTGGAAATGAGACCAAAAATTCATTTTCAGCCATTTTTCTAGGTCTAAAATCCCATTGGTCATTCACCACTGTTTTGAGCTCCTCATTGACTTTTCCCTCATCAGCCTCTCCTTCTAAGACAATCACTACTCCTGCAGCATGAATTTGCTGCACTCTGGCTTCTGGTATCTCAATAGAGTAAAATCCTTTGGTTGGAATCCCAAATCCAAACATCCTGATCTTTGATAGGTTGCAATCCACTGCCATATGTCCTTGCTGTTTACACTTGTAAGAGACTGGCTCATTATCACAATCAAATTGATGATGACCTGTCTCCAGGCATCTGAAGCACTTTTGTTCCTTGTTATCTGGCACCTTAGCAGGTTCCTTGGGTTTTCACACCCCTTTGCTGCCCTGGCCTTTGTGCTCTCCTCCTCCTTTCACCAGCTGTTTACTCTTGCCATAATCTTCTCTGTTATTCTTATTCTCAGAATCCATATTTCTTCCCCCTGTGAAGTTACCATTAGGTGCTTTCCCCCCTTGGAAATTCTCTCTGGCTCTTCCTCCACCATAGTCACGCCCTGGGCCATAATCACGGTTCCCATACCCCTTGTTAGGAAATCTGTTACCTTCCTGAGCTTGACGATTTGGTCCTCCTTCTTGACCCCATAGCAGCTTGTGACGTAGATCTTGTTCTCTCCTGTAGTCATCCCCAAGAAGGTCATCCTCCTCCATCCAATCAGAATTCCGACGCTTCCCTGGGCGATCCTCTCTCTACGCCATACCTGCTCTCACAATCTCAACGAAAGATTTGTCTAATGGTGGCGGCGGACCTAGGCGGCGCACCCTACGAGCTTTGTGTCCAAACCTCTGGATCTCTGCTCGGGTGGCAGGATAGCCAAATCCTTGGGCCGCACTGGCTTTGGATATCCATATCCACTTTGGCCCAATGGGTTTCCACGAATGGTTGTGGATGTTCTCATGCGACTGGCCCAAGGCAGGTGGCCCATCACCGTTATTGTCTCCCTCATCCTCTGGTTCTGGATTCCCCCTAGCTGTGATTCCCGCCATTGATGTCATAGCTGCTTCCAATCGATTACTTGCAAGCTCCAGTTCCACCATCTCCTTGTCAAATAGCTGTGATTCCGAGATGAATAGCTGTTTCCTGATTTCATCCGCTGCTCTGTTTCTCTGTTTCTCTTTCTGAATCATCTCCCATGATGATACAGGTTTGTTCAGAGTTTGTGTCCTCTGTTCTGACGAGATCTCCCTACTCTGACTCCCAACCTCCTTGGTTAGGTTTGGCCAATTCAATCCCAGCACCTCACTAGGATCCACTGTCGTCTTCCCCAAATCAGTTCCTCTGCTAGGGTGATGGTACAGGTGAGGATTTGGGTCATCCATGACCGCCATGCTTCCCCAACCTTCCCCTTGCGCAGGGTCAAGTCGACCAAGTGAAGACGATCCCAGGCCCTCGCCCTGCTCGCGTTGCTTCGCTATCTCACACCCAGGACACAGGAACCTCTGCCCCTCTAAGCATCGCACTACCGTGTTGCCTCCACACATCGCACAATTCGCATCGTCGCGCACCTCCATGGCCGCTAGCACGAACTCGAACGAACGAGAATGGAGGGGAAAATGAAAAACTTACCGGTAGAAGTGCACAAGATGAGGCCCTCCGTCAACTCTCCTACTTCCCTGGGGGAGCACGCCCCCACCACCGGAATCGCGGAGTTCGCGGAGACGCGATGCCGCTGTCGTGTCGCCTATCCTGTTGTTCGACGGTGCACTTGTGTCGCCTATCCTTGTAAAAGTCTATTAGACTAGGACTAAATGAGACTAAAGATTCATTGATGTTTGCCTTTGGCTAAAAGTCTCTAGTGTTAAGGCTAAAAAAACTAGTTCTGGCTCAAGATATAAGATATTTTGAATGTATTTTCAAATTTATGTTTGAACGGATTTATAGGTATATAGTTTCTGCAATATGTAGATATTATATAATAAAAATTAAGAACTTTGAAAAGCAACATGTAACGTGGAACGAAAGTGTAATATATACAATATCAGTTAAACATAATTAGATGCCTTTATTTTTATAATATTTGTGATATCAATTAACATAAGTAAATGCCTTTAAAAGAGAAAATCGTTTTGACCATGAGTTAAAATTATTTTTAATGTGACAATCTTCTCTACAAGTGGAGCTTAATTTGACTTAATTACAAATCTATAAAGGTACTACATGCATTTTACAGGAGCAATAAAAATTATTACTAACAGCTGATCTACTCTTGTGTGACTAAAAAAAGGCTTTGACGGAGTGGAGATCCACGGGGCAAACGGGTACCTGTTCGACCAGTTCATGAAGGACGGCACCAACGATCGGGACGACGCCTACGGGGCAGCCTGGAGAACCGGTGCCGTTTCACCGCGGAGGTGGTGGCGGCCGTGGCGGCCGAGGTTGGCGCCGACCGCCTGGGCGTGCGCCTCTCTCCGTTCGCTGACTACATGGACTGCCGCGACTCCGACCCAGAGTCGCTTGGGCTTCATGTCATCGACAAGACGCTGAACCCGCTGGGCGTGCTCTATTGCCACATGATAGAGCCCAGGATGCAGGTGAACCCAGACGACGGCAAGATGACCCTCCAGCAGATGCTGCTGCCGTTCAGGAGGGCGTTTCGAGGGACGTTCATAGCCAGCGGAGGATACGACCGTGAGGAAGGCAATGCCGCCATCGCCCATGGCTATGCCGATCTGATCGCGTACGGCCGGATATTCCTCGCCAACCCGGACCTTCCGGAGCGTTTTGCAAAGAAGGCCGCGCTGAACAAGTATGACAGGAGCACCTTCTACACCTCCGATCCGGTCGTTGGTTACACTGATTATCCATTTCTTGATCAACTCCAGAAGCTGATTTAGAGCAATATGCATATGTAATAATCGTGAAGCTATTATTGTCTCTTCGTTGTTTGTGCCCAAGCAGACATCACTCCGTGACACGGAGAGGAGATTGATTGCTTACCATGCACGACAACAGTGTACGTGTAGTATTCCAATAAATTAGGGATTAAACCAATTTCTTCTGTAAATTAGAGTTATGGGCTGGTCTACTTTTTTAGATAAAGGATAAAAATCCGGCTTTATCTATCCATGGATAGAATCAGACCAATTATTACAAAGTTCAAGCCCAACTTAGAAATTTGCTGGATACAAATACCAGCCACACATTCAAAGCCAACGAAACAAGGAAATAAAAGTCTTTGACTAAACATAACCGACATGTCTTTGTGATAGCCAACCACTTGAACCGAAGAAAGATAGAGCTGACGTTTCTAGGTGGCTTGCCACGAGAGATCAATTGATCCTCAAGATCTTCACGCCGCTGCAAGCTTGTCCATTGACGAAACCAATGCGTTCCTCGGAACAGTACCTGCAAAAGAGATTTTGGTTTGCATTTGTCAAAAACTACTTCATTCCTTGTTATCCAAATTGCCCATAGGAGTGTAGATGCTTTTTAATAATAACAACGTATTGTACTTTTTGTTTCCCATCTTAGACCAATTGTGAAACAAATCATTTATATTTAAAGGAGGTGTTAATCAAAAAGTAAATGTATAGAGCGCCACAAAAATTTGGCATAAAAGCAATCAAAAAAGATGTGTTGAATTGTTTCTAGAAGATTACAGAGAGAACACTTTGTTTATCCCCATTCCAATTTCTCCTAGCCAGGTTATCTTTGGTTAGAACAACTCCTCTTTTAACATACCACATGAATATTTTTATTTTCATTGGTA
>JADLZK010009244.1:0-26738 GCA_015847255.1 Hyparrhenia diplandra | reverse complement strand
TTATTAAGCTGCAATCATCTTTGCAAACTCACAATGATATATTACCAACTATATTCTCTTTGTAAGGAGCATTTAGGTAACAAGTTTTCTGCTTTAAGTTAGATATCTACCAAATTAGTATAAGCTGGGTTAGCTCGGGGCGTAGCACCGTTTCTAGATCTGCACCAATTTGGCTGGGATGCATTGTTAAGCTGGTTGCAAAGTGTGTAATCTCTACAGCCAAAAGTTACCAAACCATTGCCATCGCTGCCCGGACGCCGACCCACCCCGCGATGGGGGTCCACCCGGCATTCACCGCGTGCTCCCTCCCTCCTCTGTGCTCGGGACTCCCCAGCGCCCGTGAGTCTCAGTGGGACACCGTTTCACTCCCACCCCAGTGTACCGATCCGATACCACTAAACCGCCGGGTCCGGCTCGCTTACCGTCCGTCATCGTGGGTGAAACCGCCTGTCATCGGATCGGCTCTTGCCGTGCCAATTCAAACGGATTCACCCGTACTTTCCGCAAGCATTTCGCTAAAGAAAATCCCAGAAACCCAAGCGAGTCTGGAATTTATACCGCCCCGCCGTTTTGAGCGCGTTTACCGAAGCGTGTTTCGACTAGCTTGAACTGTTTTTCAATTCAAAATGTACTATAAAATGCTAAAAATTCCTAAAAATACTTCACGATTTGTAGAATCCAATGATGTCAAAAATTACTTTAAATTTGAGTGTGTTTTGGTATGTTTTTCTGACCTTCATGATTTAACGCCATTTTAACGCAATGGCTGTGTATCTTTTTCTCAAACTTCAATTCAAATATACCAAACTAACTCAAATTTAAAGAAAGTATTA
Organism: Hyparrhenia diplandra; assembly: GCA_015847255.1. Taxonomy (NCBI): domain Eukaryota; kingdom Viridiplantae; phylum Streptophyta; class Magnoliopsida; order Poales; family Poaceae; genus Hyparrhenia; species Hyparrhenia diplandra. The sequence goes on along the minus strand of JADLZK010009244.1, from coordinate 25,905 downwards.
CAATCAGCTGTTTCTATAAATCACTAACTATTTGCTATCACAATCACGATCAACTTTCAAATTTTGAATCTGAATTTCTTTTACCGGCCCGTCTCTGTCAACCGACCGGCCGGTAAAAACGGTTACCGCGATTTACCGCGTGAAAACCGAACGCAGAAAACCCTGGCCCACCCTCCGTCCTGCCTCCCGGCCTCGCCGCCCCAACCCCCACCGCTCCAAGCTGTCGCGTCGTCGTTCGCGTAGGCGAGGGGAGGCATCGCTCGCTCGCTCCCAGATTCCCCGTCGCTGGCGCGAGACGCCCCTCGCTCAGCCGCGAACCGGTCCTGCGTCCCCGTCTCCCGATTCCGTCGAGGTTTGGAGCGAGGCCGAGGGGCAGATCGACGGCGAGGCTGCGTCGAGCCGACGCCGCCTCGCCGCCGTTGGGGCGCCGGGACTGAGACCGAGGCGCCGCTGCCGCAGATTCGCGGGGGCCAAGTCCTCTGACTGGCCTGCGGGATCCCTCCGCTGCCGCGTGCGCCTGCGCCTCCTCCCGTTCTCAGCTGCATCTGGTGCCGACGCGGTCCGAGCAGGGCCAAATCTGTGCACTCTCCGGCCAGAGATACGCCAGGATCGGGTGGTGGTGTGCGTTCCTGGCGGCAGCGCTCGCTGCCTGATACGTCCTTCAACGATCATGTTCTCTGCCCTCCAAGGTGATGGACTGGTGGCCGCCTCTTCTTTTCCTCCAATTTTCTGCGCCTCCGTTAAAGCTCTACAGTTTATTAGTAGCAACGTCATTTTGCTTGCTACCTTTTCTCTATGTAACAGGTAAACTAATAATATTTGGTTAATTAGTAGCAACACTATAGTTAGCTTTTTGGAGGTGATTTAATTTGGTTGATCAGTTTATCCAATGAATTCAGTGATATATACCCTGGTACACGACCATTAGCTATAGAAGTTTCTTGTTTGGATTGCACAGGTAAATCTACAACAGGTTCTCCGAAAAACTATAACTTGTGCCGTGAAGTGCATTTTTCCGAGAAAAATATACCCTGTGCACAGGCAAATATGCATGAAAGTCAGATATGCCTACTTAAAATGGTTTACCACTACATTTGGAGTCATCCGCACTAAATCAGAAATTGTGCATCTCATGGTTTGATCTGTGTAGACACACATTAACATTCCAAACTCTAGGTTTTAGTAATTTTTAAAAATAGATTTGAGTCAACCTATCCTTTCCTTCTCAGTTTGGCTTAAAAAATAGATTTCCAATTTTCAATTAATCTATCCTTCCCTTCTCACAGTTTTGGCTTATTATTAATACAAGGACAAGGATAAGGAAAAATAAAGTGGTGAAAAATAGTTGTGGATTCCGGGCATGAAGGAGAAAAAGGCATAATCAAGTTTTCAGCTTCTGGTAAGGCATAAGCAAAGGTAACATGCTCAAATCTGATACTTGACAGGAGAGTAGGAGACTGATGCATTCAGTTTGATAGGAGACCGTGCATTATTAAGTTTGTAGTCCTTCTCAGACGTGTGTGTGGTTCTTTGTCATGGGGGTATTTTCTGAAACGATTCGGAGCCAGAAGTCTATACACGCAGAACCTAAAACCTGCTACGGATTTGTAAATGGTATGGTTGGGTGGATGCCTTACAATAGCGTATCTTTCTGATGTTGGTTATTTCATGATTGTTTAAAAATTAGGTTTTGTATAAAATGAGTGAGCACGTCACAATTCTTGATACCAAACAAGTGTCTGCCAGCTCCAGAGTTTGGACCTGATACTCCATCTCAGCACTAGCAAAGGCGATTGATCTATTCTCATGCCTTTTGGTTACTAGCTCGCTAATCCCTAGCTAATGAACGAAGTACTATCTTTGACATGTATTGAAGAAAAACGATTTGGTTGCAAATTATATGAGAACACACTACAACTTTTGATTAATTATGATGATATATGATTAGCTTAGTGGTCATAGGTGGTCGAAGTTTTGGCTCTCCTTACAAAACCTCTGATTTGCATTGCAACACCTAAGAGTAATTTAGAACTGATTCATGTATATACCCAAAGTGAATCAATGATAACAATACTCAATATACATATTACAATATTATGTCTACATAATAGTGAAAAATGTCTCGAACACTGTCATCCTAATAATAGGCTTAGTTGTATTAGATTCAATATCTCTTTAACTGAATGACAGAGCTCTCCCTTTGATTTTATTCTTCTCGTGTAGACCATGAATGAGGATATTTTGCATAGTTCTATATGCCTCAAAAGTGTGGGCGCTTTAGGCAGCAGGCACCTTTGGTAGTCCTATCCTAGAAGACTGAATTTTGTGAACTTTTGTTGAACATCTGTCCACTAATCCAACCAAAGAGCACAGCTTAATGCATGTTGGTTATTATATAGCTATTAAGAATGTTTGATTGATAAATCATATATTGGAAGTTCTGGGCTTACTTCTTTTTAGTTCTAACAGGGGACTGCTTAGTGCTTCCAGAAGCTATACATTGGACACCTCAATCAGATCATAGTCCATGCAAACATGACCACTAGCTGCTCAGCTTAACTGCTTTTTAGTTTGGATTATTTCTTATGACAATTCATTCATTTTTCAATTATGTATTTTCATTTAGACAACTGTCACTCTCGATAATCGACATTTAACCGTAGCTGCTGAGGCTGTGTCAGCAGGCACCATTGCCGGAAAACCAAAAAGACAACCTTCAGTCTCCAGACTTAGAGAGAGGTGGACGAGGAGATATATGGGTTTGCCCATCGATGAACACTGCACCTTCGATCTAAAAGAGGCATGTCAGTGACTAGCTCCTACTAGCAACATCACCTCGATCTGTGCATCATGGTCAGCTGATCCATTTAGTTTCACTTCCACCATACTGTTTCAAATCGGTCATCTCTTGTGTTCCCAAACGATGTGACATCACGAGCATGATGCATTGACCACAGTTTGTGTTTTACAATTCATGCTCATTTGATGATCTTTTTCCCGCAGGTAACGCGACGGGCATTTACCTAGCAAGCAGGAAGAAAAGTTTTTCTTGTTTCGCACACTACCAAAACAAGAGTAAATGCTTGAATCTTGATACAGTGCTACCGCTAGCTCGCTAGTCTACAAGATCGATTACTGATCTCGTGGATCTGTACATATATAGTCATGTATTCCGAGTGGGAAAGGAGATCTTGAGATGCTGTCTATGGCGCCACACATGACAACGGTGGTTACTGTGTCAATTGTTGAGCTTGCACCGTCAGCGAACAACTGCAGTAGTACAGATGACGTAAGAACCTGATGCGATAAGCGACACTCATAACGCAGACTCTACCATAGAGCTCTAGCGGATCGTTTATTTTTGTCTGCTGACAGCATTTCTATAGCATGAAATTTTGTCAACAGATTTGTTCCCATAAAAATCTGTCAAATTTTTCGAATAGACAAATATGCCAACTTCCTCAAATAGACAAACACTTGCAAATACCTGTTGCTCCAACATATTCAAGAACCCACTTGCAAAAATTATACCCGTTAACAAATTTGTGTGTTAACATAGCAGTGGCATACAAAAACAGAGACAGGAAAGCATCCCGTGTGCTTTCATTTCCTGTGAACAATGAGCAGGCAGGGCAGCAGTAGGAGAGTCGGAGTAGTAGTGATACACGCAACATAGCTAATATTAATAGCATCAGACTAGATAGGAAGAACTAAAGCCAACCATATAGGAGGACATTGTTGGCTGGAGCTGGCGTCACCTGCCAAAAGCAGCTCTCCACAATGCAAACGACTTTGCTGGAATACTCAGTCGAAACAATTGTTTCTTCAACAGAAGCTCTAGTTCAAAAACACTGTACAAGCCTCTGCCACTAGCAAACTCTCCAGCCTGTAGCTGTAACAGCCAATTCAACTATTGCTAAATTGATAAAAGCCAGAAAAGAGAAGAAAATTGGTATAAATAAAATCAAATTAATCTAGCTATATAGACTACTGATTTACTGGCACTATAAGTTATAGTGAGCTTCTGAATTTTGAAACTGAAGCACACACATCCAAATAAAGATTAATGACAGAAGTGGTTCTACAATGAGTGTCAACTATTCCTAAACTGAAAGTAAAAAGCAAACAAATATTCCTGAATAGAATGTAAACCTTTAAGTATATGATATCAGAGATCCCTTTCAAAAATTTATATCACTAAACAACAGTATTCAGAGCTAATAAGTGGAGACTCTCTACGGCCATCACCACCTTGATCATGCATATATCATAAGGAATATAGGCTGAGTCCCCCTATAATTTATATAAAAAGGATACATTAATCCGCGTAAATAACTGAATTGCAGTACACTACAGCACACACAGTCCAGCTCAGCAAAAAGGCTAGATGGAAGACAAACAAATTGTCGAGGGCTGCTCGTGTTCGCGATCATCGGACCTCGACTCACGGAGTTCGTAGTCTCAATCCATGGTAACCGGCAGGGTTATACCCCATCGCCAATCGTCTCGCTCAACCGGCTTATACCCCGGGATGCCGACTTAGGAGAATAGGGAGAGGAGAATAGATGGCTGATAATTGATTGATTCCCCAAAGTGTGATTACAAGATATATATGGTCTATGGCCCAACTAACTTGGAGTAACAATCTCCACAAATCAAGGAACTAATAATAGAAACACATCTATCCTTCCTTCCTAGCCACTGGTGGAGCCGGGCGTCTCTGCATGCCCCACGACGCCTCCCTGGGCACGCGACGCTCCCGCGCTCGGGCGACGCTCTAGTGTAACGTGGCGCCTGAACATGACACAAATGAAGAGAGACAGATAAACACCTTAAAAACTCAAAAAGAAAAAGAAAGACCTGTCACAAGGTGTTGATGCCGGGCAATGAACAACAACATCTAAATCACCTTGGCCTTCTCCCCAGCACCAGCTCACAAAAAAAGAAGGAACCCTAATAGACACAATTTAGCTCTTTGACATCACAAATCACAAACTAGCTAGCTGACAAATCTTAAAAATCAGAACATGGGAGGTGATTGTTTTTACTACTCATGTTTCGCCCTCCAATCTAGGGAACAAAAGAGCACTTGGGATGGATGACAGATGTGCCCAGCATCACAAAATGTACCGCCGAATCCAGTGGATGATGGCCTCAGCTGCATGTTTCAGACTACATAGGTCAGGTGACAAAAATCAGGACAAGAACAAAGAGGTTGGTTGGTTACACACACAGAGAGAGAAATAAAGATAGGAGGAAAAAAAAAAAACCATCTGCTTCAGTCAAATACATGTCATAAAGAGAAAGAACACTACACCAAATAAGAGGGATTTCAACAGAGAAAAAAAACTCTAGATAACGGCATACCCTAGATAAGCTCTAATAGATAAGAACATCTCCACAAACAGCCAAGAAAACAGAGATAAGAACATCTCCATTCAACTAAATAGAAACGGAGATATAATTTGCATTCGCATAGAGATACACAACTCGAAAAATTATAGCTACCTCCACCAACTCACACCAAAGCTACAAAAGAGATCCTGATGTAGTATTCATTGTCTTCGAAAGTTGGTAAATTCTTACAAATTTTAACTCTCTATGTATAAAAGGTATCACTGTGTGCACCTACTAGCAAATTAAAAAATGTTGTTGGACTGAACACTAGAAGTGAGAAGCAGTCAGTAATACTACATGAAAGATTTTTCTATGTTTGTTATCTAACAATTTAAGACAATGAAAATATGGGCAATAACCCGATTATTAACTTTAGCACTACAACAATGTGCCAGCATCACCATTACCGCGGTAGGTACTTGAAAATTACTAGAATGCAGACATGGACACCCAAAACAAGAAACTGCACAATAAGCTCGACACTTGAACTGAACAGAAAAACGTGACATGATCACCACAGGAATGTCCTTGAGCAAGGATGACCCCATCCTAGAAATTGGCAAGGAAAGCTGAGTTTTTTATTCCAAGGCAATCTGTGGACCATGCAAACAGATAATGTCAATAGCCACAATAATGTTAGGCATGCAAAACAGAGAGACACCCAAACATACTCAAGAAGGCAAATCAAAGTCAACTAAATAGACACACATAGAGAGATTATACAACTCTAAAAATTAAGACTAATGTGGACAAATACAGAGAAAGAAAAAAGACAGTAGAGATAGACACCACAGACATACACACTCACACCAAAGCTAGAAAGAGATCCTAATATAGTTAAAAACAAATATACTTCTATTTCCCTACTAACCTGCATAACAGAGAGTTGTCCCTGCACCACCGCTGGCCTGCTCTACAAAAAAAACATTGAAGAAAAAGTGTCAACAGCCAAATCAAAATGTCAAGCAAGGAAAGAGGCACAAACAGAGATATAAACAACTATGCAAATTATACCTAGTGCAGACAAAACAAATAGGGAGAGAAAAGGACACACACCCACCAGTACAGAGAAAAGCACACATACACACCTAAGTCATACACACACTCACCAAAAAAAGATAGACACACACAGAGAGAGAGAGATAAACAATCGCTGACAAAATGAGGACACACATATAGGGAGAGAAAACCAGAGGGACAAATACGAAAAACAAAAGACTCACAGAGACATGCATTCACGACAAAAACACACACATAGATACACTTCCATTGGGCCAAAAAGCCCCTCCGACATCAAAATAATACTCAAATACCTATAGAGACAAATACACACAAGAGACAGAGGGAAACAAAAGACTCACAGAGACATACTAAACTTGCATTTGCATACAAAAGACAAACAAATAGAAACACATTCATTGGCCTCCACAAATGACTTTCCAACATCAAAACACTACTCAAAATAACCTATCAAAGACACTACAATCTCAGATATAGGGAGGCATAGAGAGACACACATATATGGAGACAAAGGGACACACAAATAAAAGATATAGAAACATAACAGAGTCATACACACTAACAGAAACATATACCTAGACTTACATCTCGCCAAAATACACCAAAAATACTTTCTATTGCTAATGAGAGAGGAAAAAATACAATTATAATCAGATACAAGTAATACCAGTCAAAGAAAAAAAATAACAGTCAAAGACAATAAACAACAAACCTGACAACATAACATCTGACTTTTTTATACAAATTCATCAAGCATCAACAGCAGTCAAAGCAAAACCTAAAAAAACACATACATAGAGAGAGACAGTGCTGTTAGACAAAAAGTTTAAAACTTAGATCATTTGCTTTTTCAATAAACCCTCTTGACAGAGAGTTGTCCCTACACCCATGATGGCCTCCTATGGACTACTCTACACATCACAGGCCTGTTTTGTCTGCTCTATACATCACTGACATCCAAAAAGCCATCAGGAAAAATTTTTGAGAACTATGGATGCGATCAGATACTTTTTTATATGACTAGTATAGTTAATCAGGCCGATTTCATGCACTGAGCAAAGAGAGTTTTTAGATGACAACTAACCCTTTTGTCTCTCAACATATATAAAGAACATAACAACAATGTACAGATAGTTTACCAGCATCAGGTAGACATAACAGGTCACCTACAAAAGTGAAGAAAAAACAAACTTCACTCAGAGCATGCAGGGCCGCATTAAAAAACAAGTAGGAATGCATGACAACAGGATACATACATCTAGCATTAGGATTGCAACCACCTGCTAAGAGAGGAAGCAAGGGTTGTTTTGGAATTGTCAAACATCATTGTATTTTTTAGAGTTTCTTATAGCCCCAGCCTTCAATTAAAATCAAAAGACCATGAGTTCAGGTTTTACAGCGCTGAATGCCTTGGCACAAATCCCAGGATCCCCCCCCCAACAACATTGTATTTTGGGGATCCAAAACATAAAGTATCACACAAAAATGATAGCACTATGCAGTTACCAAGTCCAACAGAACTGAAATATAAAACAACCATCTACAAACTTAACCATCAGTTATTATCCAATACGCATGGGAGAAAATTAAATTCAAATCACTCAGCACAAATAGCGCTTATTCGAAGTAGACAAACGACATTTCGATAGATCTAACATTGCAGCAACTAAAAACAGGCTGGACCCCAAACCCCCACCCCCCCCTGTGTGCAACTCGATGCACAAATACAAAAGAAAGCATCCAATAGGTGCAGATGGGCAGCGGCAATACCTCCTCAGATCAGCGACACCTTCCTTAAATGAGCAACATCAGTAGTTCCTCTGCAGCGGCGGCAATTGGGGAGCGCGACGATGGCCAACCCCAACAAAAGCCGCCCGCAGCGATAGGCCCGACACCAGTAAATCGCCGTGGCACAGGGGCGTCCAGCGCGCGAGAGAACAAGGCGCCTCGCGCGAGAAGGAGGCGGGGCCACGAGCAGGGCGGGCGGCGAGGACCGGCGTGTAGACCCTCCACCTGCGAGCGCCGCGAGAGAGGGCGTATGAGGCGCGGCGCAGTGGGAGGCGGTGAGTAGGATCATGGCCGCGGCGGAGGCGCGGTGAGGAGAGCCGAAACGATGGAGGTGAAAAGATAATGTTTTTTATTTCAAGGTGAAAAGATACCGTTGCTCACGAAGACACGGAAATAAGCACGAATCTTGAAGTAAAAAGAATCTACGGCCCAGGATTTGACAGATTCAAAGTCAACAAAATCTGTTGACAGATAAATAGCAAAATTCTAGGAGTCTAAGCATATTTATTAAGATCATTTTAATATTGCACTTTACTCGATGTGATGCCGATGCTGATCGACGCGACAAAGATATTTGGCAAGAGAGTAGGAGAAAAACGGGTAATAATAGTTTTGCACTCTATAGCCTCCCAGAATGCCCCCAAGTATAATCCCATTATCGGGGTCCGGTAATTCGTACCTAATTAATGGTTGCAAGTTGCAAAGGGCATCACTAAATGCGTACCTGTCAAGTCAATAATTTTCTAACCAACCACGCTTTTCTTGTCCACACATCCACTTCAACCACGGTATAAGGGTAAAGGTTAATCAAGCATCAATATTAGCCCGGCTTTGATGGCTGGCGAGGAATGCAAAACGGTATTATCCTACCCTTTGAATGGAAGTCCGGCTTCACACCACCCCTAGGGTTAGGGGTCATCATCTTGTCCGACCCCAAGGGAATGGCCCCCTACCGCCCGACCCTGCGAAGGGGACTTCCGCCTTGCCTGAGGTATGTGCCTCGTTCATCCAACCCCGCTGAAGACATTTTTAGGGCAGAGGCATACGCATCGCGGGGGACCCGGTGACCTCAAACCATGACTGACTAGTAGCATTGACGGGCCATGCCCAAGAGCCACAACAGCCCACTACACTAATCAGACGATACTATTCCACTTAATCCTCATAGGCCCAAGTCTCCATTGACCTTTTCACCTCCCATCCCCCTGCAACCGGATGGGGCGTCCGTCCTGGATCGATCGGAGGCACATCCCGCACTGGCTTAACAAGACCGGATGTGGCACACGCCCCCTATCCCCACGACATCGATGGGACCTCGCATCGAGTGGAGGAGAAGACGCAACGTCGTGACACCCCCTTTTTGTTTCTTCTTTCCTCCTCGCCCTTCTTTCTTTCTTCTTACCCGACTATAAAAGATTAGGTAGGGCACCCCATGCAAAGGACCAATCAATCACATAATGAGTCATCTCGAACCCGTGCATTCCGAAAGCACCGAAAAGGCGCAGACACTCACCGCGACCTCACTCACAAAGACTTGAGATCTCACTCATTTTGTACACACCCTCACCGCGAAAACTAAATCAAATCTACAGTGCATCGAAGCCTCACCATTGACGAGGGATATTCGCACCAAATCCAAGATACATCCCTCGTGTCCTCATTTTTTATTCACCATTTGAGCTTGACATCGAGCATTAGATTACTAGTTGGTGTTTACTCAAAAACACCAATAGTTGGCACTAGGTAGGGGAGATTTGCGCCATCATCGGCTTTTGGAATCTTGTTTTTGAAATGACCTGGATCACGCATTAAATTTATACCCCCATAAAAGTTACAAACTTTAAGCATTGGCACCGGATGTTGACCTGCCTCACTAGGGCATTTTGTAGAGCACGCCATGGGTAGCTCAGCCATTTAGGCTTCCCAATGCGTATAATTGGCGTGTCGCCTGTGTTACATGTCAAGACAACGAAGTCATATGGAGGCGAATGGTGGTTTCATTGCTGCGTAATCCCTCTTGCATAAGCCGCATATTCCTTGTTCCATATCGTGCCATTTAAGCATTGACACACAAAGAGTGGCAAAGGTTCTGGGCGATAGCTCGCCAAGCGAAATCTCCTTCCCTGAAGGCAACATTGAAGAACCGCAGTTTGCAGCTGCAAGCTTCGACCCACTCACCTCTAACATGGCTCGGTGAAAGCCCTTCACAAGGCCCTATGGGAGCTCTTTCATGCTTGGTCGACGATGACTACGCTGTGGTGTCGTTTCACCTTCTTTGAGGCATCGCCGATGAGTCCATGTGTCTTAGTGGTGGTGGTGTAGTGCTTTCGTTGTTGCTCTTTCTTTCTTTTTGTGGTGTTTTTGTCACTTCTTGCCCATGTGCTTTGGACGTGATGTTGTATACAAATGTAAATTTAACCTTTCATTTGGGGTTGTTTGGGGCTGTTATATAAAATTTAGGTGGGGAATGCCTCCCCTGTGACACTTAAAAAACAGCATACCACCCGTTATAGCATAGGAAAATCTCACTAGAGATATTTAGTAGGAAAAGCTTATACTAAATTTTGAATAAAAAACAATCGAAGAACTCCACTAATCACTAGGAGAAATTGAATACTTGGTTGTGGACCGTTCGGTCGATAAAGATTACGTTGGTCGATAAATCTCTTTGATGTCTAAATTTTTGCTGGCTGTAATGTCAGTCCCGTTAGGTATATATAGCTAGTGTGCCGCTGTTCAAATCTTGGCGATACCAAATCTGCCTTTTAGTGTCATCATGGTATAGTGAAACAATGAGCGTAACAAGCAATACCGATTCCATATATTGTAGAAAACGGAACACGCAAATATTATTTTTGACACATACAACACATGCAAAGTCCAGTAGTGATACAGAAAGAGCCCGTCCGGCCTCCACGCTATTTTTATTCTAGCGGATTCGATTTTTCCAACACAACGCGTGTTTCATCAGCTTGTCATATACAATCACTGCAGGGTCTCTCTTGACGATGTCGTCAGGCTCAGGGCAAAGCGCGTGTACTTTGTGAAAAATCAAACAAATTCAGGTGAGAACGAATGCACAAATGTACGTAGTATAGAGTCCACAGTTTTGTACACGTGTCATACCTCCGCACTTGTAGCCGACGGGGCGATCGGCCATATTGCAGCGCTTGGGGATGGTGATGGCGACCTCCGGCTTGATCCCGGCGGCTCTGGCGTGCCGACAGCATGACGACGCAGAGGCAGCTGGGGCTCTGCCCGAGCGACGCACGGCCGAAAGCAGCAGCTGCTGGTCAGCGCCGACCGCGGGTCGCGACTACTACGATAGAAGCTTTCTATAGGGGCTGCTCGCTTTCGAATCAGTAGGCGGTAACCGCCCCTAACTCTCCTCGCCTTACAAGGACTGCATATCAGTAGGGGCGGTTCCCCGAGCCACCCCTATCATGGGTCACCGTAGGGGCGGCTAATAACGACGTATCCGCCTCATCGGTGGTAGTCATTAGGGCGCTGCTCAATCTAAAACCGCCCCTAGTCAAGAAATACTATAGGAGCGTTGGTTCTAAAAACCGCCTCTAAAAGGAAAAGATCTGCAGGGGCGGTTTAATCTAAAAACCCGCCTCTAAACCTGGGATTTGGCGCCATTCAAAAACTGAAATATATATACCCGCTCTATAAAACATCTATAATTCACAAATCTCACCATATATGTACATATTATATTTAATAAGCATCTATAATTCACAATTCTCACAATATATACATATTATATTCAATAAAACATCTATAATTCACATAACTCACAAAGTATCATCTCCATTACTCAATCTTACACAAACATTCATTATTCACATAAGTTACAAGTTCAATCTCATCTCTTAGTTCACCTCCCTATTGCTAGCCTTTCCCACTCACCTAAAAATGTTGAAGTTGTGGATTGTTCTCGACAACTCTGAAGTACGATCAAGGTAGCAACCTTTTGGATGTATAGCATGATCTAATATGAAGTCACAAAGGCTAGCCACGAAGTTCCAAGAGGTCATCATCTCTGTAAGGGTCCCCTTTTGTCCCACCGGCGCCTCGCCACACAATTAGAGATAATAAAAAGTTAGCCTATATATAGAAACACATAGTGAGCATATACATAGAGAGAAAGGAATGAGCATATATACCAAACCGGTGTCTCGTGTACGAGACCGTTACTCATCGCCATGCATTAATAATGCATATCCACAAAGGAATACCTCCTGTGCTTTTTGCTTGGCACACACAATCGGTATATAAAATTGTTAGCAAATGCATTTGAGATGCAGTACCGAGGTAGGTCATACTTACACAAGTATCTCTTTTGAATTTTTGCCAGCTCAAATTTCATTCTCGGGCAAGATGTCTCCCCATTCAACTTTTAACATACCAACGTATGCCCCTTGCGTTGAAATTGATATTCACAAATACAACATGTTAGTATGTGACAAAAAAAGTTAGAGGTTATATTGAAATAAGAGGATTGTCGTTATTTATAATGATTTGAGAATCGCTATGAAGTCGGAATAATGTGCGGGCGAGTGTGCAAAGGAATCCAAAACCCACGCCAGCCCAGCCCAAGATCGACGCGCGTAGATATAGCGATCCAAAGTTGGTTAATGCATAAATTCAATCGAGGAAAATGATAAGCACATTTGCGTATAATATGTATTAACCAACCATTATATACGTATTGAACTTACCCGGCGGTATGGTAGCCATATAGTATGATTGTGTTCCTCGAATTTTTAAAGACACGGCTAAGTATGCCGCCATGTTAATGGTCGCTGCCCTTCATTGCCTTCTGATTTCTCTTTTTCCTCCGCGGTCGATCCACCCTCTATACTTGTTATCCGCCTTCCATTTCCTAGAAATGCAAAGCGTTGTTTGTGCTATTTGGTCGAGGATCCATGTATGCATTTTTTCGCATTTGGAACTCCGTTTTTGCAAGGTGCTGCATACTAAAAGAGATCGATTAGGTTAGTTACAACCGCACAAAAATATCGAAATCAAGAGAGAAAAGGACTTACATGCAAGAGTGAACTAGATTAATGTCCATTTCACCGAGGTGATACAATGTATGCATGTCGCCGAAAGTGAAGGCAATCTCACCACCAGTCCACCGAGAAGGTTATTCGGGGTAGTGGAGTGTTATCCTGGTTATAATCTATCCCTCGCGATACCAACAAGTACCAATCATGAAACTTTTCATTCCACGCAAGATCTTCTCGCATGGTATCGTTTGGTAGGAATATCTTGCCTCTTTCATATTTTTTTCTGGGCAAAGCCTTGACCATCCGGCTCTTCCAACATCAAGATACTTTTTGGCCGGAAAGTGATTAGGATCGAAGGATCGTAAGTTCCGGCCCCGCTTACTTTTTGACTTGGTTCTGTGGCTTGAATCGATCAAGCGGGCGAACCACCCGACACCAACGCAGACGCCCTTCATGGCCACAAAGATTGGGGCCTCGCACGGATTGGATACTTTTTCCTAAGCCCGACTCCTCCCCCAAAAATCCTCTCGATGCCATAATTCTGTTCGGTACAAAAAGGCTCGCTAAGCTTTACCTGAATTTGTCGCTTCTCTTTACCCCGAGGTTCTTCGAGGCACCTCGTTTTTTCAAGGCACCTCCGTTTAACCGAGTTTCTTTTGAAGCGCACCCCGCTCTCAGAGGCGGGAGAGGAGTGTGGCATCTCGTGCATTTGTCGGTCACTGCAGGAGGGGAGTGTGGCATCTCGTGCATTTCTTCGCCACGTGTTGGTGAAAGTATCTCCCTCCTCGAGTAACTCTTCTAGCCGCGGAATATTGGGTGGGGAGGCTGAAGAACCGGCATATCACGTATGTCTCGCTTTGTGCCGCGAGGATGAACTGCCGAATGCATTGCCCGAAGTTTGGACACTCCTCGAGTCGGGTGGTCAAGGTCATGAATCCATGTAATGGGGCTCCACGCTATGCACCTCGACCCCTAGTGTAGTTCCGGGGCAGATAGGGCCTACCGCGCCACCGCCCTCTGGGGGATGTGCGCTACACCCGCTATGCGCAACCTTGACAACTCTTGAGCCCTTCCGACGAGAACCACACATTGGCAACTAGTTGGTTCCCGTATGCGATCGACGGGCGGTTGTGCTCGCAGCAGCTGGAACCTTGGTCGCTAGGGAACTTCCTGAGGGCTCCCGACAACCGCGCAGTTGGGCCTGGGCGGGTTCAGCAGCCCGTGCCTCTTTTCCTCGAGCCGTTTTCGCTACCATAGCCAGTGACCTGCTGCTCAAGTTCCGGGACGCCTGTCTCTACCATGCTTCTTGTATGTGTGCTCGTCCTCTTCAAAGCCATGTCTCCGTGTTGTTCTTTTCCCCTATGCCCCTCGGTGCCTGTGGTGTGCTCTGCTAGGCTTGCCAAGGCAAGTGTCACTCGTCCTTCTCTCGCTCGAAGGTTTTGAATGAGCCCTTCTCCTTTCCTTGACCGTATTCCAATATCTTTGATACTACCTCTTGAGTCTCGATTTGTCAAACTTAAGGGAAGAACCGGCGATGTGGTGCTCCCCGGCATGTATCCAATTCCTCGACCGTATCCCCCTAAATTCTCGCACAGAATCCCGCTTAGCTTCCGCCTCTTCGCCCCTTCTTCCGAAAAGTCTTTTTCGCCGCGAAAAGTATCCACCGGAACCTCAAAATGGGTAGGGTGTATGTTCTTTGCTAGCTCGGCGTTAATGCGCACCGAAGCGCCAAATGCTTCCGCTGAAGTCTTTTTGAGCCACTAGGTCATCCCATTGACTTCGGAAGCTATGTTCCCATACTCTGTGAAACGCTGCCGCGTCTCGTTGGATATATTTGGTGTTGAGCTCACACCTCCAACGCCGGAATATCTCCCCATTGTCCTAAAGGCTTGACGCTTCACCCACGGCACTTAGCATGGAAACTTGAAATTGACTAACGAAATTTTGTTCCATAGGCCTCTTTGTCTCGTCCCCGTGATTTCTAGCCATGATGGATAGTCGGGTTCAACCGATCTTCTACCAAGGGCTTCATCGACATTACGATCTTGCTCCTCATCTTCTCCTGCTACTCTGATGTCCCTCCCTGACCGACCGTGATCACATAGACCACGCTCTTGTCGTGATACTCGGTTTGGTTTTCTTATCCCTCCTCGCTTCCTCTTTGGCCGCAGGTTGTGGTCGTGGTCCTCGGGTTCGGGAGCTGTAGTTGGTATCTGTTCACCGGGCACGCTGCCTTCTCTTTGCTGCTCTCCGCTGCCTTCAACTAAACGCCGCGGACGCCGACGCCGCCGCTTTGGAGGAGATTCATCATGGACCTATGTACACGGGAGGCCAAAGCGTTAATGGTAGTGACATGATACAAAAGCATTAGCAAAAATTGATTACTAAGGCTTTGTGTCTCTACCTCGCTCTCCTCGCTCCGCGGTCAAAAAGTCTTTGTCCGTGTCGCCCCTCGCGGGCCTATGCCCGGGTTCACATGGGGAAAGGATCCTCGCGACTTTACATATCTCCTCCTCCTCGTAACCCTCGCCGCCATCGAGGTGCCATCATCCTCTCCTTCTTCCCCGCTTCTTCATCCGCGAACGGTCCATCAATATCTTTCATCCCAGCCTATACTCTTTGTCTACCTACAGGTGGAACTCGCCGAAAAGTCATGCCACATGAGGCTCTCCCTCTTCAATGGGTTTCCCTGCGGCTCAAGGCTACCGGTGCACCGCTCTTTGTCTGGGACATTTTCTCTGATTTAGTCTAGTACAGATTTGGCGCTAAAATATGCCAAGTAGGGTCCTAGTTTCATGAAGGAATAAAAGTGATCAGAGTGGTTTGTTTCCTCAAAATTAGCGGTTCACTATCATGTAGTCTCGCTACCCTTTTTGTATCATCGAAAGCAAAAACTAGTGTAGAAAAATTAGAGGGCCTCGATAGATGTCAATCATCATTTGATCATGAACTTGGAGCATAAGGGCATCGTAACGTAAAAAGGTAATGCGTGTAATGTAGGGGCGGTAGCAATGATGGACAGCTTCCTCACAAGTTCAAGATCATCGTTAGATTATTTATGGAATGTGACAATTTCATCACCCGACCAAAGGAGGAGAGGAGGACAAACACAGGGTTCTCATATAAAAACAATGAGCACATAGAAGTACTATGCAGTAGCATATAAAACCTAAATTATGCCTTGGCGCTGAACCAACCCAAATTACGCCATCAGCCGCCGAAATTTTTCAATCACGCGCACCGCCAACTTAGCTCGCCGCTATCAGTGTACCGCTGCCATCATGATGGCAAAGATAAAGGGAGGAGGCCAAGAGAGAAGGTGAGAGAAGAGTGGGAGGGAAGAGAAGGTAGAGGAGGCCATGAGGGGAGAGGGAGAAAGAGAGCTCAGCACTGGCTGCCATGATGATGGCAAAGATATAGTATAGGGAGGCCAAGAGAGAAGGTGAGAGAAGAGTGGGAGGGAAGAGAATCTAGAGGAGGCCATAGAGTTAGAGGGAGAGAGAGAGAGAGAGAGAGAGAGAGATTCTGCATACCTAGTCAGCTCAAAGATATAGAGAGGAGGCCAAGAGAGTAGGAGAGCTCAAGAGTGAGAGGGAAGAGAATCTAGAGGGAGGCCATCGAGGGAGAGAGAGAGAGAGAGTTTTCTCAGCTAGGTCAGAGTAGATAGCCGCGCCATGATGATGGCAAAGGATAGAGGGAGGCCAAGAGAGAAGGTGGGAGAAGAGTGGGAGGGAAGAGAAGCATAGGTAGTGGTCAGAAAGCATCATAGGTGCCGCCATGGCACCATACATGAGCACAATATAATGATAGTGAGCATATAAAAACATGAGCACAATATAATGCCAAATAGAGTAGTTATGAAGACAATTAGATTAGTTGTGTGCCAAAAGTTGACTCGTGATTTGCCCCTTTCATATTTTCATCAATTCTAAACTCGTTGCTTCTAGAAGCCATCCAAGTTTAGAATGTTACAACTATAGAGGGCCCGATCACTCATAGTCGCGCCTCTCAGCCCAAAAGGGTTCGCAGATCATTGCCTCATGTCACGCCGCAATTAGCTTTTACAAGTATATAAAAAGATCATCATTGCATATGCCACTACCTCAAGCACTAAGTTTTTACAAGTGTATAAAAAGATCATTACTCATATGCCGGGTATTGCTCAGCTCAAATTAGGACAAGATGGACAAGTAGTAAGATGGATTGAAGACAAAACAACCCAAATTAGTAAGATGGACAACTAGTAAGAGAGTTTAAAGACAAAACAGCAAATTAGTAAGATGGACAACTAGTAAGAGAGATTAAAGACAAACAACCCCAAAATAATAAGATGGACAAGTAGTAAGAGAGATTAAAGACAAAACAAAATTCCAAAATTAGTAAGATGGACAACTAGACAAGAGATTAAAGACAAACAGCCCCAAATTAGTAAGATGGACAACTAGTACAAGAGATTAAAGACAAACAACCCCAAATTAGTAAGATGGACAACTAGTACAAGAGATTAAAGACAAATGTACCCCAAATTAATAAGATGGACAAGTAGTAAGATAGATAGATTGAAAGACAAAATCCAAATTAGTAAGATGGACAAGTAGTACAAGAGATTAAAGACAAACAGCCCCAAATTAATAAGATGGACAAGTAGTAAGAGAGATTAAAAAGACAAACAGCCCCCAATTAGTAAGATAGACAAGTAGTAAGAGAGGATTAAAGACAAACAACCCTAAATTAGTAAGATGGACAACTAGTACAAGAGGATTAAAAGACAAACAACCCCAAATTAATAAGATGGACAAGTAGTAAGAGAGATTAAAAGCACAAACACACCCAAATTAGTAATATGGACAAGTAGTAAGAGAGATTAAAGACAAAACAGCCCCAACAAATGTGACCCAAATATCAAGTTAACCTAATGAATGTTGATATATATATTATGTAATTAGTCAAACATGAACTTGTAGAGGAATGTTAGTAGCTAATAACAAAAGATAGGAAACATATGTGGAGTCGAAATGAGAAGAACTCTTGTCCCAATTTGGCATAATAACAAACGCATCAAGGCAAATGTACTCAAGGCAGGATGAAAAATATTTTGTGGCCAAATGTATCAAGGCACAGACGTGATCAAGGCTAATCACGCTTATCCCAAAAGATAGGAAAACATTTTGGCAACATAGGAAAACATTCTGGCAAACATAGGAAAATAGCAGTCAAAAACGAGAATGTTAGCTAGCTAATCACGCTATCCCACGTATTCAATGGAAACATTTGTGGCCAACAAACCGAGCCAAGGCAAGATGATTTAGCATCGAGGCATCACACTATTAGCTACGAACATTACTAACTCGGAGATTATAGGCATCACACGCATTGATAGCATCGGTAGTGGCAAGTAGCTCAATAAATTTGGCATCACGCTATCCCATATTGATGAAAAATAGCATCACCGGGTTGAAAAATAGCATCATAGGCGCTAAGCCAAGAGCTAGAGTAATGCATCACCGGCAAAGAACATCACAGTGCATCATCACAGTCAAGCATCACGTGCATCGATCCCAACTCACCAAGCCATAAATGTAAGAAGCTTCTCACCGCTGAAGAAGACAAGGTGCTCACCGAAATTAGAAGAAGCCGCCAACACCAGAAGAAGTCGCCACCGCGACTCACACCGCTAGGCACCGCCAGCAGTAACACGCCGAAAGCTAGCTCATCACCGACAGCTCACTCGAAGACTACACCACGCCAGCATCGGCGCAAAGCACCGCCAAGCAGCAGCAGCCAGCCTCACCGGCAGGCGAGAGTGACCCTCCGCAAGAGCAAGTGTCCAGATGTAGGCGGGATGGGGAGATGGCGCTGCACGCCCTCACGGGCGGACGCCCTCGCTGATCCGGCTAGCGGGCGCTCCTCGCGGACTCGGGCGGCTGGCAGCTCCCGCTACGGATCCTGCGCGGGCTGCGGCGCTCTCCAAGAGCCTGGCAAGGCGCATGCCGGGAGGGGATGGGGGAGATGGGGACGGGAGACAGGGCCGTCGCGGGGATCACGGAGAGAGATCGGGGCATCACGGGACGGGGAGACGCGCGGGCGTGCTGGTTTCGAGAGTGCACGGGCGCGGCCGCGTAATCGAGCTGCTCACATGGAGGGATTGGGGGCAGAGAGGAGGGGGATGTGGCGGCAGGATGCGCTGCGCGAGGAGGATTGTGGGGAGAGGGGAGGAGAGGGATGTGGCAAAGCGGGGCGCGGCCGGGAGAGAGAGTGATGCGCTGGCGGCGACTGGTACTGCCGCTGGCCGACATATAGAGAATGGCGCCTGACTTAGAAATTTCTCGAGACCGAACGCCCGGTATATATATACGAGGGTACCTTTCCGTAGGGCGGCATCACTGATCCAGCCGCCTCTATAGTGAGTCTTCAGGGGCGGCCGGATCGGGAACCCGCCCTATAGTCCATGTTACAATTTATATATGTAAGGCATATTATCGCACAAATAAAAATATATAGTTATAAATAAATAAAACATAAATATAAAATTTCTATCTTACAAAACCCATGGATCCGACAAAGTTTGACATATTTGATTTGAATTTCAAAATATTTCAAAGACAAACATAAATATTTCAATTTTTCACTGCGAAGCACGCTCGCCTCGCCTCTTAACCTCAAACCTCTCAAATAGGGAAAGTCACTTACACCTCAAAAATATGGCCCCACGCGAAAAATCCTAGGTGTAGCCATTTTTTGGATTTATCAGATATTTTTACGCGACGCTGCAAGGCGACCATATATATATAGTGATTTACACTTTGAAAACAAAATAATCCCTGCACTGTCCTCTCCGACAAGCTGTGTGCTCCTCCCAGGGCACAAGGGACCCATTCGAGCAAAGCTTTGGCACCCAAGTCTCGGTCTTTTTCTTCGCGGGTGCGTCGTAGTTCGCTACAACACACATTTACCGGGAGCATCAAGCGCTGCATCTCAACAATAATTAGAGAAAAGTACCAAACAATTACGTAGGTAATTCTCAAACTTGGCGCGTGCCTTCACACACATGCCATGCAGGTAGACGCCTCTGCTAGAAAGTTTCTTTCGAGCGATAGCACACCGCAGAAAGCGCACCGGCCACACAAATACAACCATGCTGCGTAGAAACCAAGTGTCGTGGAGCAGGCTTCTCGTGAGAGTAGTCGAGTGCATGCCACTGCGGAAGCACGGCGCCCGCTAACCAACGCGCCGACTCCTCGAAACTCTCCTCAAATTTCATTTTGTGGTCATTTCTACACCCAAAATATGGCCCCACGCAAAATCCTAGGTAGCCATTTCTTGGATTCTCATCAGATATTTTACGCCGACGCCGCGCACCAAATAATGCGTGATGGCATTTACACTTTGAAAACAAAAATAATCCCTTCCGCTACTGCCCTCTCATAATACACACAAGTTGTGCCTTCTAGGCACAAGGGACCCATCACCGCCAAGTTTGGCACCATTTCGTGTCTTTTCTCTCGTGGTGGTCGTAGCGTTCAACACACATTTACCGAGAATTCGCTACAAAGTAATTCAAATAATTAGAGAAAAGTACCAAACAATTACGAAATTTCAAACTTGGCGTGCCTTCACACATGCCATATGTAGACGCCTCTTCGAGGTCGAGCAGCGCATTAATCGCGAAAGCGCATCGCCACACACAAATAGCCAGCCAAACTATGAAAACCTAAGTGTCGAGAGAGGCTTCTGCGTGGAGAGGTTGAGTATGCCAATCGCGAAGCTAATGCCGCCCGCTAACTCGAACTTCCCCAAATTTTTTGTAGGTCACTTCTTACACCCAAAATATGACCCCACATATTACAAAATGTAGTCTCACAATGGTCACTTACACATAAGTATAAAGGTAGTCTCACACATACATTTAGGTAGTCTCACACATACATAAATGTAGTCTCACTCATACATGTTACATCGTGATACATTTTGAAACACACACACATATAAATTAACTAGTTGCTAACTCCCGCAGGACCTTTTTCCCTTGACCTCCTGTTTATGGCACAATAATAATAATATTATTAATATGTCTTTGCAACTTCTTCTCGCTACTCGGATCTTAGTTTAAAAAGTTCTGGGTGTGAATAACTGTATTTCAAAGATAACCACATTGTGCTCGCCAACGCCAACATCCCGGATGCCATCAACTCCTCATACGCGCTGTTTCCCGTGGACAAATCCATACATGGTTGATTTTCGGCCCCTCTTTGGCCTGTCAGATCGACGGTAGGGTAAATAGAAAACTTGTGCTACATCCGCTTTTACTAATTCATGGGTCCCGCTAAGCAGGCCTAAATCAATCGGTGTCGAACGCACGGGCCAACCCGACCCGCGAAGTTCGCTGCTGTTTCATCCAAAATGTGACATTTTGAACACGCACCGCACTTCCATAATTCCATACTAATTTCCCCATATTTCTTCAATGATGCCAAAGTATGTGATCGCTCGTTTTTGTCGCTGATAGCTTCTACCAACTCGCCGCTTTTGGATCTTAATACATTTACTATCCTTCACATGGGTATAGAATGTGTACCCATAATGTCGCATGCTTGCCACGCGTAAGGTGATTTTGTCTCGATGGCCCTAATGCTAACCTCTCTCTTCTTGGTAATAATATTATCATCCCCGCCGCTTCGCATCTGGGCATATGTGGTCCTCAACCATGAAGTTAATTGTTCCCTCGCGGCCGCTTTCGCAGGACCCGGGCCATCCGAGCCGCCATTCCTCCTCCGCCTTCCTCTCTCTCTCTCCCCAATGAGAGCCAAGTGGAAATCAACGTACTCTACCGCATAAGCGCTTCAACTCTTACACACACCGCACGCCTCGAACACTCACTTTGTATTCTTCCTGGTCAACAAATACTTCTCCTCCCGGCTGACATGCCTTTCCTGTTTCAGCGCTATCCTACCTCAGACATGACGTGAATCACAAAGTACTAATCCTCTCTCTCTGCATTTTAGCCAATTTTGATAAAGACTCGAGCGACTTCTTTTAGTATTGTAACCTCACCGCGAAGCCCTTCCTCGATAGCGTTTCGACATTATGCACCTAATCGAAGCAGAATCTACATGCACGCCTGGTCACACCACATTTCATGCAAGTAGCAAGGCCCGCTGCTCTATCCTCCCGCATGGTAGAACCATGTGAAGCATGAGATGGCATTATATCGGTAAAATAAGGTGATAGTATACATATTCTAGCTGGTTTTGGGTCTCCCCACCGCGCGCAATCACCGCTAAATCATGTGTAGAAGTGCTCCAGCTATTGTATTAAAGCTCTTTTCCTCATTAATCGACTGATATCTTCAAAAAAGAAGTAGCACATGCGAAAGTGATGGCATATTTTCAAGAATTCCGGCTTTATAACCCCCGACATAATAGGTGGGTGGTGGTAGAAACACCGCCGCCATTACATGACAATCTCATGAGCCTTGGTAAAGGTGTTATTGATGTGTCCTTCATGGACACACTCATATACAGCTTCTTGATGTTCGGCCGAAAACCCGTAAACTTTGACGCCTTTAGGTAAGCCATATAGCTCTCTCTCTCTTCTAGGTCAAGTTGAAGCTGCTAGCCGCGGTGTATTTTCCATTTTCCGGCGCTACCGTGGCGAAGCTCGGGCTTCAAGACATTTGGCCGCATCATGCTCCTTTCGTGAATTTAGACCATCCTTCGAATTATTATTCGTCCATCAACGCATCAATAATTCTTGCATGGCAAGCTTTGAAAGATATTTTCTTCACGGCATAGAATCAATTGTATGGGAAACGTGAACTCGCCAATATTATTCATTGTGATACCGAAAAGAAGATGGATTGTTTCTTGAAAGGTAATGCCG
This sequence comes from Hyparrhenia diplandra, assembly GCA_015847255.1. NCBI lineage: Eukaryota > Viridiplantae > Streptophyta > Magnoliopsida > Poales > Poaceae > Hyparrhenia > Hyparrhenia diplandra. Next base: position 2,806 of record JADLZK010009244.1, on the reverse strand, counting down.
GCTGTGAGGTGTGTGTACTTCATCTATGTTCGTCTCCATCTAGATTTCCTCCTTCTTTTCCAGAGACAATGTGCGTAAGTGTTTTCTTTGACCATTCTCGCATAATATATATTGTCCATATAATGACGTGCTTCCGCCTTCTCCCGAGAGGGCTGTCTTCTTCACCCTGCATGCTGTTGTTGAACCACAAAGGTTTGGCCTCACGCCGTACTTGTGTGATTTGTCTTTAAGTGGCGTCGATTGCCTGCTTAAACTACCTTCTTTTTGGACATGCATTTAGATACACCTATATAGTACCACATCCAAGCGCAATTAATGCGATCCGCCTTCCTCCCTTTGATCCGCCCTCGCATAAAGGCAAACACGCTTTTGAAGATAGTCGCGGATAGAAACAATGATTATGGCTCAAAGGACATAAGAACCTCTCCTTTCGTAACAACAACGCGATCATACAAGTACACGCGACTCTCTTCCTAAGTAATAAGCAAGAAGGCAAGCTTTTCTTATAGAATTTTGCAACATGTGCCTCGCTACCAAAACACCGCCAATGTGCGTCACCGTTGCTCTTCGACCAGATGAGAACAAGTAGCGAAAAAAGCAGGTACTTTCGCACCGCACAACCTCAATAATGCTGATGCGTTGTACATTGTCAAGATCACTCCGCCAAGTGCTATGGTCACCATCCTCCTCTCATTGAAGGGATTCACTCCATCGTGCTTAACCCAAACCCCGCATACCTTCTGGGTAAGTCTTGAGCTGCAAGTCTTTGTGATTATTATCAAAGTTTTGCCAATGAAAATTCATCGCCGCGTGTAAAAGTAATCTTATCATCATCATCTATCTTATACCAAGGCTCGCCAACACCACACAGCCATCAATGCGCTTCTTTGGGGTTCATTAGGGAAGATTCGGCCCCCAAGCGGCTCGTGTCACCGGCAAGTAAAATACATTACCAAGGCAGAACCTTCTCTCGCTTCGATCAATTCCTCCTAACTGAAAGTGTCCTTTCGATTGTAGAACTCGCACGCTTTTTCCCACCCTCTTCCTTCTTGTTTCCAATGGAGGTCCTCGGCCCCCGCTAGAGCGACTGTTCTACCCCACGCTAGCCACCGCACCTAGACATTTATCCGTACTTTGAACGCGTAAGCCTTCAACAACAATACCTAAAAAAGGATACAAATGGTCTCGTGGGCAAGTAATGCAATGGATCTCTTTCAACACTCATTGCCAATGGACTTATATAACCTTTTGCTTGGTAGGTATTCACCTGGTACCGAAGCTCTGGTTGTATGCGCAAAGAACAACCATGACAAGAGTCGCAACAGTATCACAGCTGAAACCACAGCTGCAAACCGACCAACCGCATTCTCCTCTCCTTAGCCTCCCTTCAAGATCAACAAACCGCTAACAAAAAATCCAGTAGCCGGCCCAGTTGCCCAAGGCAAAGCGGCAAGGCAAAAGGGGCAAGGCAGGGACAACCTTTCTCTGTCACCCACCATAGCCACGCCCTCGATGTCGCCTCCCCACTCTCTCTCTCCTCACAGGTTCTTCTATACCTTCATAATGCTGTTCCGCAACATTTCCCCGGCCAAGGTCCAAGGGCATTAAGCATGTCATCCAAATAATCATCAGCCATCTTCTTCATCCCCTTCACGTTACCACATCATCAAAGAACATCACCTTGCCCGCACTTTCATCAATCCACATTTGTGTCCATACCATGCCACAACCATCATCATCGCCAGTAGGAAGTTGACTCTTCATCATGTGCCTCTGTGGTTCATTCTTTTATTTCCTTTTGAAGCTTATCTACACACCGAGAAGCCTAGGGTTTCTGTCATCTCCCCTAGATTTCGGGGCAAGGCTTCCATGTCTACCAACATATCACTTTCAATCGCGATGAGTCCGTAGAGAGACCGTAATCAAGTAAACAAAATCCCTTTTGTAATCAAATGTTAAGTCTGATGTTCTCTCACATCTCTATATGCTATCCTCGTTCTTGCAGTAAATCACGCACCTGACATATATATGATATCCTTCAATGTCTTCACGACCTCGTTTCCAATAAATTTATCCACCTCGCCACGAAAACCTTCCTTCCTTAATCTTAACGCCATACATCCGCTACAAATTTCATTCCTGTACTCCATCCTTTCTTTAACATACAACAAAGAAAAAAAACATCAAATGTATTAGTCATATATAAGGAGTACATATGCATGGCAACCCTAAATGGTTAAAATTAATAAATGCAAAGTAATATCAAAGTTGTAGCACACACTCAAAAGCTTATCATTTTAGAAAAATTTTAGAAAAAAATTACCGTATTTCAGCCATCATCATATATGAGAGAGTAGAAAAACTTGTTACAAATTTAAACTAAGAATTAAAAAACACATGTTCATCAACCATGAACACATGTGCAAAACCCTAACGGTTTATTACCCACTAAAATCATACATGTAAGAGCTACTCAAAAATAGGTCTAATTCAATACTCTTACTAAATTTGTTAATTTCGCTACTAATTTCCAATCCTAAGCTCTACTTTTGCTCCATATATAAAAGCTCTCTCTCTCTCTCTTCAAGCACCATAGAAAGTGAGAGGAAAGCTAAATTTAAATTGGCTCCACAAATCAACCATAAAAAAAATCGAATTAAGTGGTAGGATTAGCATTTTCTTACCTTTTGGAGCCTCCCCACCGCTGCTGCTGATTTGAGTTGAAAACCTCCCCTAGAAAGCAAAATTTTTGGGAGGGAGCCCAAGGCCTCCTGGGTAACCTTTTTGAGTTTGAGTGGGTGACCCG
>JADLZK010009243.1:0-63077 GCA_015847255.1 Hyparrhenia diplandra | reverse complement strand
ATAATCTATTACGGCGACGATTGCCCGGACGTCCGGACGCACGCCCGCGTCCGGACGCCCACACCTACTGGGCCCCGCTCGTACCTTCGGCCCATCAGCCAACCGCGCTGAGCCGCGCTCCACTCGAGCAGACAAAAATGCAACACCCTGTTCGCCTAGCCCCAGCGCACCCCCCTCGAGCGCAACACCCTGTCCAGCGTCCGTCCGGCCACAGCGCGCCCCCAGCGCCCGAGCTCGCCTTGTAGCCCGTGAGATGCAGAGAAGACATGAGAGGATCAGGCAGCTATCGCCGTGCAAATACACCCGATCTACTTTTGAACACTAAAATGTTTCGAGCAGGCGTAGGTGTGATACTAGAATAAAAAAAAACAATTCAACACCAGATCTGCTTCGAAACTTCCAAAAGCATATGAAACATTTCAAACATGCAAATGAAACATAGACTTGTAGTCATTGCAACATTAGCAGGTACCAAGATACAATTTTGAAACATACAAATAGAATACTTGCAACATAAATCCAAAACATTTGAAACACTCGAAAAACACATACTGCAACATCCATATATCTCCATTGAAACATATGTGGCACTTCATATATACTCCAGATCTGCTTTGAAACTTCCAAAAGCATATGAAGCATTTCAAACATGCAAATATAACATAGACTTGTAGTCATTGCAACATTAGCAGGTACGAAGATACAATTTTGAAACATGCAAATAGAACATTTGCAACATAAATCCAAAACATTTGAAACACTCCAAAACACATACTGCAACATCCATATATCTCCATTGAAACATATGTGGCACTTCATATCTACTTTGAAACAACGAGATGAAACATCTGAAACACTGATTCGAAACATCTGAAACATTGATTCGAAACATCTAAAACAATCATTCGAACATCTGAAACACTCATAGTCGCGCAGTCACAAACCTACCTGTGTGGGGATTGAAACAACTATTGCAGAGAAGAGATTGAAGGGACAAACTGCAGAGAAGGAGCTCCATCTCGCAGCACGTCTCAGCTGACGCCTCTGCTGTCACTACGACGTGGAGGACGCGGCAGAGAAACGCGGACTGGAGGGGCGCGTCGGCGGCAGGAGGCAGCACGGCCACGACGGCCACCAGCAGCGCACGCTGGTCCGCGTCGTCCACCCGGACGACGTCCGGCGCGGGCGGTAGAACCCCGGTCAGGACGCGCTCCGCATACGCGACGAACGTGGCGGCAACCAACTCCAGTCCCGAGCGGCGGCACCGCAGCGCCGTGACCACCCCTCCGGAACGACGCCGGCGACAGCGCCGCGGGCTCGACCGCCCACCACCCAGCCCCGCCCCGGGCGCGTCGTCGGGAAGAGCGCCTCGTTACGGACCCCGAGCGCGACGGTGTCCGCGGCGAGCGACACCAAGCTCGTCGGCGGCCAGGAGCAACGCCTCGCAGGACTGCAGCACGGCGGCGGAGCTGGGGGAATGACCGGAGCGCGACTGCGCGAGGGCCTACCATGGAGCCATGGAGCCGGTCGGTGGGGATGAGTGGGAAGCGGCGTGGAAATCGAGTAGATAAGGTCGTGGGGATGAATGGGAAGCGGCACGTTCGTTAATGAATTTTTCTTTTTTTTTTTTTTTTTTTTTTTTTTTTTTGAGAATTACACAGTCTGTAGACGGTCTGGCGCATTTCGCGCAATGAACCTTTGTCATACTTCCTTTTTTTTATGGCGAAGAGCAGGTAGGCGTAGCCGACAGATCATGAGATTCTCGATGTCACCACACCTCGTCGGCGGTCGGAGATTCTGACTTACAACGCCCTGGTAAATCGACGGGAAAAAGGTTCTGGCCTTGCGGGATTTGTAGCCTATGGGTAAATCTGGGAGGGCCGTCCCCTACCATTGGTCATAAGCCACCCGTGTAGTCCAAATGGTAGGACTGGTCCGCGGGACGCCACCCACCGCGTGGTTCAAATCCCGCTCCGCACCTTTCTTGGGATTTTCCCCAGATTTCCGCTATATGCATTAAGTGGTGTTTATCGCCCCGCCGACGACGAGGCGCCAATGGTGACTTCGAGAATCTCCGACCGCCGGTGCTCAAATCGCCGGAGGTGCCTCATAGTTTGGCCATGACGCTGCTCATAGGGGAAGTGTGCGGCGTGCGTGTGCTTCCGCTGTTCTAGTAGGATCTGCGCTGGTTTAATTGGGCCGCAGCCCATGAGCGGCGTCCGGACAGGACGGACGCCCGGTTGTAACAGTTTCCGATTACCACCTAAATTTGTTGTCCACCCAAAAATCCGTCTGCCTTGCTGTGTTCGGCTCCTTCCCGTACGTTTGTGAGCCAGCCCAACAGGTCGACAGACCAATCTCCTCTGTAGGCCCACGATCTCACGTGATTACTCCTACGTAGTACGTACCCGAACTATACGAAGGCCAAAGGCTGTGGCCGCGTGGGGCGTCGCGTGGACTCGCTCGCGGACTGTTTCTTACCCAACGTCCGCGCGTCCGCTCGCCCACGACGCGCCAGGAAGAAGCTCCGAACCTTGTCGCCGGGCAGATCACGCAGCCGCCGCGAGGAGGGCTGCACCTGCTCCTCCGCAGTCCGGCCGCCGGGAGGAGGCCCCGCCCGCTTCCGCGACTCCGGACGCGTGCTGCTCGCGCTGGCCTCGAAGGCAGGAGAGAGCAGGGGAGACGCGCAGCTTGCCAGCTTCGACGAGCTCCGGCTGTTCTCTAACGCGCGTCTGCCCTCCATTGCTAGACGCGAAGCTGCGGCTCCCTCGTCGGCGGCTCCCAGGCGGGCGGTCTTCCCCGGCCGCGGCTTGCCCGACGGAGAATCTCCAGCGCCCAGCAAAGTGGATAAGTCAACTGCAGTCTGCGCCTTATGTTGCTGCTTTGCTCCAACAGGCAACAGTGTCCCTAGCTAGCTAGCTTTGCATTTACGTGAGAATGCAATGTCAGTGCCCTATTGTCAAAGGTTTAAAATTTGTTGTCATGGGATATACCAATTATGAAGGTATGCCATGAATTAAATTCTTGCATTACTACATCGACATAAGTTATAATGGAAGATTTCCTGATAATAATTGTTGCCACAAGCATTCTCTTTTCTTAGCTCTAACGCATTCATTATCCCTTTTCTGATGGACATATGTTACAAATATTTTTGATGTATATAAAAAAAGTTCGATGGTAATCTCAAGCATTCTTTTCATATGTTATAAATCTATAAGTGTTTTTAAGCATAATAGTATTTTTTTTTTCTCCCGCTGCAACGCACGAGGCGTATTTCCAGTGTGGAAATAAAACGTGACTTTCAGGTGCAACTCAGGGAAGGAGCAAGGACACGTGCACTTGTGTACCAGTGTACGTGCATATACAAGGCCGGAGATGTCACGTTCGTGTACGTACTCGGCAGGACATGTGTACACGCAGGACCTTTTCACTTCAACAAGAAGATACGCGCGCTGGTCAAGGGAACAATACGACCCTTGGTTGCCATGCCAACGTGGTGAAGATGCAAGCCACGTACGGAGGATACACTAGCCTTGTGGATAGGTTTCCAAGATCGGCCAGTCAAAGAAAAATAAAAGGTGCGCGGGACTCTGGAAAATACATTATACATTTTTACATGGCTGCTCAAATAAGAATATATTCCGTTTGCTTAAGCAAGCAAGGATACGCGCGTTTCCTTTTAGACATTTGTTGTTAGAGCATCTCTAAGAGTTCCGTAAATCCTTCATAATCCTTGGCTTTTAGTAAGATGAGGAAAATCCCTCTTCAACGGCTCCTAATTATCCTCATGCAATAATAATAAGCAACCCTATCATTGAGCTCTCTTTGTAAGTTGATTAACCGGCGCTTGCTATAACTGCTACTGTAGACAGGGTCTTTGCCGAGCGGCACGGGCGCTCGGCAAAAGCCCAGAATACGCTCGGCAAAGGCTTTGCCAAGAGCCGCGCCGCAAAGCGACCTTCGCAAAAAGTCTCCACGGGCGAACATGTTTTGCCGAAGCCCGTTCCGCAGCCGGCAAAAGAACTTACCGAGCGTCCACAGCCAGCCGCCGCAAAGTAAAGTCACCGCCACGGCCGAAGCGCCGTCAACGGTAGCTTTGTGGAGCGTTGACTGTGGCACTCAGTAAACTTTTTTTTTTTTGCCGAGCGCGACAATAACACCCGGCGTAGTTTTTTTTTAACAAAAAGCGTTGCCGAGAGCCAATGGATTGCACTCAGCAAACCTGGACATTTTGCCGAGCGGAGCTGTGATACAATGCTCGGCAAAGTTGGGAACTGGCTTTTTCGCAGCTCGCGTTTCCCAGCTTTGCTGAGCGCCATGACCAAGGCGCTCGGAAAAGCTCTTCTTTGCCGAGCGTAATGGTCAATGCGCTCGGCGAAGTGACCGAAAACATCCAATTTTTTTTATTCCACCTTGACAAATCGTTAATATCTCCTATATATATACCACACATATATCACATCCATCACATAGATACCGCATCCGGCGGCAGATATATCACAACAATCACAATATATATCACAACCACTCGTAAGTAAGTCATATATATCACAACCCGGCACATAAATAGACAAGCGCATCACAAGTTGTCAACCACAAGTGTGTAGGTCATATATGACACAACCACAAGTCAGAAGTCCTAAAAAAGCATCTCAAGTTCAAGGGTTAGGTGGAAACTGAATGCCTGGTGAGGGTACGCCTTGATCACCTGATGCAGTAGGATTCGAAGCCATCGACGGTTGCTGCAAAAAAAGAGTTGCTTGCATGTGTTAGAAAGGATTAGCACGAAGAAGTGAAAACAATCAATTCTTCACACTCACAGGAGTAGGTAGAACAGGCTGAGGCAAGGGGAGGGGAGCGAGGAGCTCAGGTGGCAATCTCAAACCCGACTTGCAGTTCAAATTTGAGTTTTGAAAAATAATTCAAATAAAAGATATAAATTTTAAAATATAGTAAAAAGTACCAAAAAATTTCCAAACTTGGATATGTTGTGACAAGGACCGTAGCAAGGCCACATAAAAAGTTTGAACAAGAAAAAATAGGTTTGCCGAGCGCCACGTAGGGCACTCGGCAAAATGGTTCTTTGCCGAGCGTGCTGGCGGGGTGCTAGAGGCGGTTTTTTTACTCCTAGGAGCATATGCTCCCACATTGTGAACCACTGGATACGCATTGTGATCCATGCTCGCATACTTCTCAACACAATATGTATTGAAAAGTGTGTGAGCATGAATCATACTACGTATCGAGTGGTCAGAGCATGGGAGCATATGCTCCTAGGAGCAGATTTAACTTTCTTGTGGGGCGCTCGACAAACTGGGATAGGTTTGCCGAGAGCCGGACGGAAGGGCGCTCGGCAAAAGAGACGGCGGGGGCGGCCGTTACCCTCTGTCAGCCTTTGCCGGGAGCACTATTTTGCCGAGTGGCGGCGCTCGGCAAAGCAGCGTTTTTGCCAAGAGTTACTCTACACCGAGTGGCGCCGCTCGACAAAGGAGCGTCTTTGCCAAGTGCTAGCTGCGCTCGGCAAAGGAGGTCATTGCCGAGCGCCCGGCGGCGTTTCTGCGCTCTGCAAAATGTTTGGCGCTCAGCAACGTTGCGATTTCCGGTAGTGAACAAGGGTGTAGTAAGTGAAAGAGACCATGAAGTGGAACTTGAGAAAAACCTTGACTGAATGAACATGATCCTGATCTGATTTCCACGTGTGTAGTTTCCAAATAAAAAAACTAATACATATTAGCCTTGCGCAAATCTTAGATGTTTATTGAAGGCATATGCTCCAATGCACTATTTATATACTCCTCTAGCTGCTCTGCTTTAGAGTTCACATGCAATCTACTGAACCTAGCCTCTAGCTCCGCCATGTCCTCCTGCCTGCAAAGCGTTGCCGAGCATGATGCTGATGCCGGCGATGCCCAAGCGGAAACCAACCTACAACTCTACAATCATTTCACCAATCTGGTCTCCTCCCTGCCGAGCTCGAATGGCCTGATCGACAAGGTGTTCCTCCACGGCCAAGGCTGGCACGCCAACGAGGAGATCATGGTCGGCGCCATGGTCGCCGGCGCCTGCTTCTCCGCGCGGGCCACGGACATCATGGTTGCCACCTTGCCCAAGTCTGGCACGACGTGGATCAAAGCACTCCTCTATGCCACCGTGCACCGGGGAGAGCACCCCTCGGACGCCGCCGACCACCCTTTCCACACCCTCGGCCCCCACGAGTGCATCCCGTTCCTGGAGTTACAGCTCTACGACTACAAGAGTGGTCGCGTCCCCGATCTCGGAAAAGCTTCCGGACCCAAGGCTCTTCGCCACGCACGTCCCGTTCGTGGCGCTGCCGAGGTCCGTGGTCGCCACGCCGGGCTGCAAGGTAGTCTACGTGTTCCGCGACCCCAAGGACACATTCGTCGTCGAGAGGGGATGGAGCCCCTCTCGGTCGAGTTTGCCGCCGAGAAGTTGTGCACCGGCGTCAGTGGCGGAGCCAGGATTCAAAACTTGGGTATTCCCGGTCTTCCACTGATAATTAAAGTCACAAACTGTTAAGCTAATCGGCTGTAAAAAGTCTAAAATTGCAGTCCAGAATTCTAGATCCAAGAACTGGAGTATCAAGAATAGAACCAGGTCTGGTGTTGGCGCGTTGCTTGCTGCTCAGTTGCTGCCTTGCAAGCTTGCAGCTTGTGCTGGCCGTGCACGGTGCACGGCGAGCTCCTCCAGCCTCATGCCGCAGCCCGCAGCCTGCTCCACGTTGGCATGCCAGCCCAGCCGCTGCCTCGCATTCTTGCCAGTCCTCGCCAGCTCGCTGCCGGCCACCGCCTAGCCCCTAGGGTTAGCAGCGCGCCCGGCCCTCCCGCGCGACGTGACAGCTTCTGTGTCGAGACTCGAGACGTCCGCGTGCGTGACCGTGAGGAGCCGAGGAGCCCATGCGCACTCAGGTGAACTGAGGTGGAAGGCTTGAATGGGCCTACTGGGCCGGCCTGGGAGGGGTGGTGTTCGAAGCCAGGCCTAATGGCAGTTTGTCTAGTTGTTATGGGCTCAAATGTTGCCAAAACATCACAGAATTTCATATTACACATATATATACAAGTATATACATATATGTACTTAAAGGTGTGTAAAAAAAGTTGGGTATTCCCGGGAAAACTGGGGAATACCCTTAAATCCGCCCATGACCGGCGTGTGGCCGTATGGTCCGTACTGGGGAGCACGTGCTCGGGTACTGGCGCGCGCACCTCGCGCGGCCCGAACAGGTGCTCTTCTTCAGGTACGAGGAGATGCAGAGGGACCCCGTGGCGCACGTCCGGAGGCTTGCGGAATTCGTTGGCCTCCGGTTCGGCGCCGGCGAGGACGGTACCGCGGACGCCATCGTTAGGTTATGCGCGTTCGATCACATGAACGAGCTGGGAGCGACCAAAGCCGGCAAGACGGTGATGCTGGCCAAAGTCGTGGACAACAGCTTCTTCTTCCGGCGCGGCGTGGTGGGGGACTGGATGAACCATCTGTCTCCAGAGATAGCGCAGCGCATCGACGCCATTACCCGCTCCAAGTTCCAGGGCTCCGGCCTCATCAGCCTGTAGCCACCTTTTAAGTTGCGCACCAGTTTATAATAAAGATCCATCGAGTCATGGTTTCTGTTCCCCGAAGTGGTTATATATTTCGTGTGTTCGCATGTACGTAAACTCTTCTTCTATATCTATAAAATAAATAATTAATCGATGTTTCATTGAATTTTCTGCGATTTTAGAATAATAAATAATCGATGTTTGATTGATTTTCTGTTTTTTTTAGAATTACAATGTACATCAAAGACACAAGAGTTGTTTCTGTGCCTCCATAACATCAAGCCGCAAGCATGATGAGTAAATTTGGTCTCTTCCATTTTTCTTATGTGCGTTCTTGATCATTTTTCCACCCAATTTTGCGAAGGAGGGCGAGTTGCGGACAATTTGAAGGCCAAAAGGACTGAGAATTTGAAACCAAAACTGGCGAGCAAACATGCAATTAGTTAGCAAATGTCGGTGTTCTCATTCACACTTTTAATAAAAGACAACCATTTCCGCATGATGAGAAAAAGTATCAATCACATTTGATAACTTAATTAGCCCGCACCGAGCTTGATGCATCCTGCCTAGTGAGGTTGGCCGAGACCCAATAATTAATTTTAAGGTTGCCCAGACATCAACGGTAGTTCTTTAGGCACACTCACTCGGGAAAAGATCTAGTTCTTTAGGCACACTCACTCGGGAAAAGATCAATCTCCCTTAACAATGGCTCATCTTTGATACCAAATGATGTGTCCGGTCTAGGTGGTCTAGGTGGGGTTGGATGAAAAGCCCGACACACCGATCCAGAATCCTCGAATCCCGCAATCTTAGCACTGTGAGCCGAAATTCAACGCACCGATCTGGTTACAACGCCTCTAGGGCCTCTTGTTGCGCCTCGGCAATCTTAGCACCACACTCCGGGTCACCCACTCAGGGAACGGTCCAATCGCCCTAAATAACTAGTCTGACAGGGGAAAGGCGGCTCTCCATTTTAAGGTGACTTACTCCTTCCAAGCTAAACAAGGTGGGATTATCAGAGGCTCACACGGTCGTCGACCGACTACAATTGGGCCACTTGGCCCATTTAGTGTTGCATCTTTGCCAACGGGTAATAGTGGAGGAGATGTCCTCATCACTCATTAGAGCTTCAACACATCCCCCACACTAACCTATTTCTTTTGCCCTCATCCCGCACTAAGAGCATCTCCAAAGAATGCTACCTTAATGTGACTATTTAAATGACGATTTAGTTACCCACCAATTTTTCATACCACTGAATTTTTTGCTTCCAACTCCAGCAAAGACTACCCAAAATAGCCTACCCAAATTCTTAGTAGTAGAGAATGGCAAGCGTGTCCCACTTGTCATGCTCCCTCGTCAATCACATAGGGGCAGGCCGGCAATTGGCCGGGTGTGAGCCGCCCATCGACGAGCGGCGGGGCAAGGGCAAGCCGCGCCCGTGAGCACTGGGAGTTGGCCGCTCGGTGACGAGCGCCGTGGGTGAGCCACGCCCGGCGGGCCGCCGCCCTAGAGCTTGCATCGTGGTCATGACGTGCACCGGTCATGCCTCTAGGGAGGGTCGCGTCGGGAATGGCCGCCCGCTAGGGAGCGTTAGTGGTCCATAACTCATATTTTATACCACCAACATTAGTAGAGAATTCACCAAAAACAATATAGATAGGGCTGGGGCTTTGAGCTAACCATTTCCATAGCTTTGGTGAGTTCACTTGTTTTGCATGACAACTATGAAAAGCATATAAAAAAAGGAGCCAAAGGTAAAGGAAAATATAAAAGAAATCACATGGTGAAAATGGCCCAATGCAAAGCAAGGAGAAAAGAGGAGAAAAGCCCAACAAACATGAACACAAATGTCCAAACAAAAGCCCAAGAGGTGGAGGTCCAAATCCAGTCCAAAACCATATCGGGCTACAGGAGCAATCTAGCATTTTGGGCATAACTCCCTCATCTGAACTCTGATTGAGGCCCACCATACCTTTTCGGAAAGCTTACTCAGAGGTCCATGTATCCAGCAAATCTTAGCCCATTTGGACCAAGATTTGGCGCACGCCCCAGACGCAGGAAAGCTCACGCAGACGCCATCCGGCCCAACTTCTTCCAGGCTCCCGTACCGACGTGCCAAAGGCGGTTGTGTGTGGAGTTAGGTTCATTGTACCTGGAACCGACGTATTGTGGTCAGTTTGGACATTATGAGGGGTGGAAATTGACACACACACACACACCCCGCCCTCTCCTCGTATAAGTAAGGGGGCCTCACTCCCTCACTTACACAACAACTATTCGAAAGATCAAGAGCCTCTCTCTTCTCTTCTTTTGAGCAACACTCTAGTGGGATTTGGCCCTAGATAGCTAGTAGAGTTTGGTAGTGAGGAGATGTGAGGGGAAGCTTGGGGAATTGCCAGACTTGTCGGTGTCTCCCGCCTTGGATCTCAACGAGCATCTCTTTGTACCTTGACGGGATCATTGCAAAGTAAGTGTTCGTGTTTCTTTTGGTAATTAATTCTTCTGTAGTTGAGTTTTACTTATTCTTGTTTACGGGTCCGATCGTTCATCCTTTGGGCAGAGCTCTAGTAGAGTAACTTTTGGCGGAAGATCTTGCACAACACTAGAGCAGTAGCTAAGAGCTTTGACTTGGTGTTTAGGTTGGCGGCTACCTTCGTTTTCCTCGTACTCTCCGGTTGAGGGGTAGGCGGCAGCTGGTGACAACCATGTCCGTCCCTTGCACTCCCTCACATTCGGTTACTGCACGTGGAGCTACATGCCGGGGCTGCTTGGTTTTAAGCGTTAGTCGGTTCCCCGGCAAGCAAGCGTAGGTGGAGTTTGGCTATCCTTAGACCCAAAAGCCATATGAATCCTTCTTACCCTCTACCATTCTCTACCTTTGGGTTGTCCTTGGATAAACTAGCTATAAGAAAGTAACTCCGTTCCTCGTGAAATATCCCATACCCTACTTATCACTAGGTGAAGTGTTACAACGGTCTTTTCGTACGCTTGCAGATTTCTGATTTCACTAAGAAACGCCGCAACAAGGAGCGCCTCGTCGAGGATGGCCTATGGCCGCCCGTTGGGGAGCGTTTCTATAAGGTCCTAGATGGCTAGAGGGAGGGGTGAATAGCCTATAAAAATTTTCTACAAACTCACTAAATAAACCGATTAGTATAACAAATGGCAAATGTGCGGTTTGCGCTAGCTCTAGTGGTCTTGCAAGCCTTCTAGTGACAAGACTAAATATGCTATGATCTCTAAGTCACACAAAGTCTATGTCACTACTCTATCTAGTGAACAATCCTAATATGGTCCTTATGCTAGCACGAACAACCTACACAAGCAAGTGCTAGCTCTCTACTCAAAGTAATCTAGGAAAGTAATGCAAGAGTGAGAAGCTTGTTATACCGACGTGTAGGGGCAAAGAACCAATCACCGGGAAGATGAACAATCAATCACACGAAGGTGATGATCCAAACACTGAGACAATGAACAAGTTGATTTGTTCACCCGGAGTTCACTTGTACACCGACAAGCTAGTCTCCGGTTGTGCCGACCAACACAAGGATGGTGTTTGAGCTAGGCGGTGCACTTGCTAGCCTCAACACACCACTCACAAGTGAGGTACCCAAGGCACGAGCAATGTATTCCTTACACTTTGTCTTCCCGACGAGGAGTGTGTGATCCTCTCACAAATTTGCCCTGAGGTGGCCAAGAACAATCTCCTTTTCTTGCCAACAACTCCACCAAATCACCAAGCCGGCTAGGAGCGGTGTCTCCAAGAGAAACAAGAAACCAACCGGCTCACAACGATCCCCAAGTGCCTCTAGATGCAAGAACTCGATGCAAATGCACTTGGATCACCTCTTCTCTCAAGAATGAAGCTCACAAGCAAGAATGAGAGAGGAGGAGTGTTGTTGCTCAGCTCTAGGGTGTTAGGAATGATTCAAATGACTAAGAGAGAGAGCTATGGCCGGTCAAAGGGGTATAAATAGGCCACACCATGAAATGTGGCCGTTGGGGAGAAAGCCACGCTTTTGCGGCTGACCGGACACCTTACCGGACTCACCGGTGAGTCCTGGTGGGTCCTGGCCACAACCGACACGACCTGACCGAATCCGGCCGCCCCCTTTTCGCGACGCCGGGCCCCGGCCGCGGCGTCCGTTCGATGCCGTCGCCGGCCGGGCGTTCGGCGGCTTGCGCGTCCGTCGCCCCGTCGACCACATCCCGAAAAACATGTTCTCTGCCGGACGCACTTACTACCGAGTCCGGTCGGTTTTCAGGTTCCTGTCCAAGAGTCCGGTCACCGCCCTGAAGCCGCGAATTTTCGTCGTTGTGTTGTCGTTCCTTCGCCTTTGCTCCAAACCGACTTCCGTCACTTGATCCTTGTTCTTGACACGTCAAGAACACCTCGACACCATGTGTTAGCATTTTGAAAACATTTTCATCAAGCGGAGTTAGCTCTTTAGGTTAGAATGCATGCATATGAATTTTTTTGAATCTAAAGGCACATGAGGACCGATATGTACGATAAGTTTTCCCTCTTTATAGTACGGCTTATCGATCCTATAACCACTCATACCCTCTATGGTGTCTTGAGTGTGAAATCAAAAGCCCTATGGTTATACCTTTGCCTTGGGGTCAATTGATCTCCGAAACTCCACCGAGTTGCATGCTTGATCATCTTTTGAATCACCTCGATCCATCCTCCATGATCAACATGCACCAACTCCGGCACGACCAATCTCCAATCTAGTCCAACACTTAGCATCGAGAGATTAGTCCTTAGGTGTCACTAATTATCCAAAACCAAACTAGAGATCTTCAGTTTCGTCGGGGAGGGCCGCGCGCCGAGTAGGCCCCCAACGTGGAGCTTCGTGGTAATGCGGGTCACGCCCTACCGGTCGGTCGTGCCTCTAGGGAGGGTTGCCCGCCGAGGATGGATGCTCGTCGGGGAGCGTTTCGCCGGGGATGGATGCACACCGGTCTATTGCGCCGATCTCGTTGCAACGTCGGGTCACTTGTGGGAGAGAAAAGTGAGAAAAGAGAAGATTTGGGTAGTCTGGGAGACTCAACGGGAATAGGTAGAGGAAAGGGGTTTGGGTAGCCGAGCCCACAAATCTCTTGGGCAAGTAGGTAGCCTACTGTACCTCAATTTTTTTTTTTTCTTTTTTTTTTTTTTTTTTTTTTGCTCTTCCTACCTGAATTTATTGGAGATAGGCAGTGTGCTGAAAATGCTCTGAGCCTTTTGTTAAGTACTAGGATAACTACTATAGAGGAGGGCAAGGAGAAAGTGGAAAGAAGGACGGGCCCTGAACAAAGAACAAAATGGGGGATAATGGAGTGGAGCATCTGGCATCTTTTTGGCACGGGCCCAGTTTCGTTTCCAACGAACCCTGCCCAAGCGCTGCCGGCAGTTGTTTCTGTTGGCCGTTCCGGTATTACCATTACTCGGGCCCATCCCACCCCGGTATCAGTACAGTACACCTCACCTGCACGACCTGCTGCGTCTCCGGTCTCAGCCCCACCCTGACATTCGGTCCACAGGGGTCCATTTTACACAAGTGTGCGTATAGCAGGCTGCACGTACCATTCTCTACTATATATTTTTATTTTTTTAATCTCGCAATTAATCATGACATCCATAATCGCATCCAGCTGTTGCAGACGATGTGAGGCCTACCACATCCACCGCAGTTTCAACAATTTAAAAGGGTCTAGTTGAAATGCATTATTTTCTCCACTATTAAAAACGAACAGAGGCAGCACGACTT
Source organism: Hyparrhenia diplandra (assembly GCA_015847255.1). Taxonomy (NCBI): domain Eukaryota; kingdom Viridiplantae; phylum Streptophyta; class Magnoliopsida; order Poales; family Poaceae; genus Hyparrhenia; species Hyparrhenia diplandra. Next base: position 49,762 of record JADLZK010009243.1, on the reverse strand, counting down.
GTCTAGCAGCCATCGGCACCCGAACCAGGTCTTTTTCAGCACGTCCTCGTATTATTTTTGTCTATTCACAACGAACTTGTGCCAGGCTTAAATTTGCCGTGTGTATTCTACACATATACTCACAATCTGGCCGGCCCTGCAGATTTTTCTTTGCTGTCGGTACCATTAACTGATGAAAATAAATTAGGTATTTTTCTTTGATGTAAATGACTAGCAGATATTTAGTTTCTGAATTCCTTCCTCTCCCTCTTTCTAATGTCAGTGCCCCATCTAATCTAAACTAATACTATTTTGAAGGTGACATGTCCTTGTTAGGCTGAAAATCAAAAGGGTAGAGAAGGAATAAAAGGCAGCTCAATCAAGAAGAGAGGGGAAAGTACCTACCGAGCCAGCTCGGAAGCAAACCAGGCGGAGGAGAGAGAGAGAGAGATGCCAACCACAGTGTTCTGTCATCTCTACTCATGAGCAAATCGGTAACAAACAGGCTTGATCGTGCTTCTCTTCACTGATCATTTCGTCATCTGATTCTAACTCGTTTCTCCGTCAATCCGATCCCAAGATTTCACACACCTTTGCGGTTTGCCTGCAGTGGTGGGAGCAGGAGAAGCTCCATCGAGGTCAAGCTCGCCGCCCATGGATGGAGATCATAGGCGGCAAGCTGCCGCCGTCGCCGCCGCGGTCACCGTCACACAGGTGGCGCGCGCGCAGGACAGCCCGGCGCGGCGCCTGATCGCCTGGCTGCGGCTTCTCTTCCGTGAGTGCCGCTGTCTCGATCGTCTCTCTCGTCGATTCATTCATCAGTCTAGCCAAGAAGAATCCGTCCAGCTCGATCGTGCGTGATCCAACCCACACGGGCTCTGCAGGGGCGTTCGTCCAGAGATACGGCAAGCTCGCGAGCTGGGACGCGGCAGGGCGCCCCGTGTTCGTCATCCTCGCCGTCTTCTTCCTCCAGAGGAGCCTGCGCCGCCGGTACCTGTCATGGAAGGAGTCGACACGGCTGCGGCTGATGGCCGCCGCCGTCACCGTGCAGGCGACCGTCAGGGCGATGGCGGCGCGGCGCGAGCTCTCTGACCGGAAGCAGGCCCGAGCTGCCACACGCATCCAGGTACTAGCGTACAGTGATCTACTGTAGCTTCACTGACGCAATGGCTGCACACACACTAGCAATGGATTCTCATTTTTCATCGTGCCGTGTTCGAACAAAAAAAAAAAAAAAAAATCAAAGGCGCAATGGCGTGCGCACCGGGCGGTGTGGAGCTACCTGACGACGAAGAGAGCCGCCCTCATCTGCCAATGTGCTTGGAGGCAAAGCATTGCAAGCAAGGAGCTCAGGAGGCTCAGAAAGGTCCAGCCTTCATCTTCTACTGCTCATGGGTGCAAGGCTTTCTTGTGTTCTCCGCTTGATATATATGGACAATGTGCAGGAGAATGCTGAGAGGGAAATGCTGGATGAGATGTGCAGGCTGCGTGAGATGGTGGACGTGCTCCAGCAGGCTGTCAATGACGCCGAGACGAGAGCCACTAACGAGAGAGAGGCGGCCAAGGATGCGATAGCGCAATTGGAAGCAGCCTCGGTGGTGATGGTTGAGGACGTTGAGAAGATCAAGGCGTTGAATGCTGAAGTTGACCGCCTCAAGGTCTCTCTCTCCTTCACACCAATTTCATTCAGAGATTGTGCCATGTGGAATGGTTTCGTGTGAAAAAAACATGATAACTGAACATTCAAGATCAACGTTTGATGGGGTGCAGGATTTGCTTGGAGCTGAAATGAGTGAAACTTTTGCCTCCAAGAAGGCGCTTGCTGAAGCTGAATTGAGGAATGAGAAGCTGGCCAGGATGCTTGGAGTTGAGGAAGTTAAGAACAAACGGCTTCAAGATTCCCTGAAAAGGTGATTATCCGGGTTCACGATCAGATAGCACTTGGCCCTCTCCTCTTTGCACAATGCACGCTTCCAGTGAGTTCATGATGGAAATTCTAATGTTTTGCATGGTTGTTTTGTTTCATAGGATGGAGGAGAAGGCTTCTAATCTAGATGACGAAAACAGAATGCTTCGACAGGCTGTGGCGTCAATTCCTGCTATTACCAAGTTGCCATCGAGCGAAAACCATGAAGTACCTGGTAGTCAGGTATGTCCAATCATCATATCATTGACTGATTTGTGATGCCATGCCAAGTACTAAGAAGTCATAGTTTCTTGTAGTTAATAACTTACATAGTTGTGTACATTTATGTTGGCACTTGGCAGGCAACTCCAGATAGTGACAAATCAGCAAAAGGTACAGTGAAGCCCGTAATACTGGATAGGGAGGCTAATATCCATGTATGTATGATCCTATAACCATTTGAGTCAATTACTTCTTTTGTGGATTGCATGTGCATTTCTGACATGACATAATGGATTTCTAACTAGGACAAAAGTGCTGAACAACCTAGCTCAAATGGTCATGAAGCTGAGAAGCAACAGCAAGTATGACATTAGCACCGACCTTTTCAGCTTTACCTTCTTGCCATGCTTCTGAGCATCATTTTAATATTTCAAAACGTCCAGGAGCTTCTGATCAAGTGTCTATCTGAGGATCTGGGTTTCTCGATCGGTAGGCCTATTGCCGCGTACCTCATATACAGGTGTCTAGTTCATTGGAGATCATTTGAAGAAGAACGAACCGTGGTTTTCGATCGGATTATTCAGAAGATTACTGCTTCTCTTGAGGTATCTGGCAGAGTGGCAAGTAATATGGGATAATGGATTTTTGTTAGTAAGAAATAAAATCATAATTTAAGTTTCTTCACTGTTAGGCACGAGACAACAACGAGACACTAGCATATTGGCTGTCCAATTCATGCACACTGCTGGTTCTTCTTCAAAGGACACTGAAAATCAATGGGGTAGCTGCTTTGGCTCGTCAGAGGCGAAGAGCATCACCTCTTAAGGTGCCACAGGTAACGTGCAGAAATTTAACTAGTCTCGAAGGTGATGCTGTCAATGGACTTGGGATTCTGAAGTCTGATCTCACTCCAGGAAAACAAAGATCCTAGCCATCCTGACCGTCCAGTTTCCGACGGAGCGTTGATCAATGGACTAGCTGAAGTTTACCAGGTTGAGGCCAAGTACCCAGCTATTGCATTCAAGCAGCAGCTCACTGCATTGTTGGAGAAGGTTTATGGGATGATCCGGCACAATATGAAGAAGGAACTGTCGCCACTTCTCGGCTTGTGTATTCAGGTAGTATCCTGCATGATGTAATTCTCAAGCGTCTTCGCCAAAAAATTATAACCCAGGGTTTAAATCTTCTCCAGGCACCACGTACATTTGTTGTCAGTCCCAGAGGATCATGCTCTCAAGGAACAGATTTGGCACAACAAGCTTCCATGGCACATTGGCAGAGCATCATCAAAATCCTCACAAATTCTCTCAATGTTCTGAAATCAAATTATGTATGTGCCAAAAGCTCAATACTACAGAAGTTGATACGTTTTTTTTTTTTTATTGGAACACACTTGATTCATGACTGATTGCATTACAGGTGCCTCCATTCCTGATTTGCAAGCTGTTCACACAAGTCTTTTCGTTTATCAATGTGCAACTTTTTAACAGGTACCTGCTCATTCATCGTTAACTCATAACATACAGAACTAGCATTATGAACCCATGTAACTTTGCTTCAATTGTAGCCTTTTGCTACGGCGTGAGTGCTGTTCATTCAGTAATGGAGAGTATGTCAAGGCTGGGCTGGATGAGTTAGAGCATTGGTGCTTTTGGTTGACTGAAGAGGTGATGGCATCTTCACAATGCTTCCACAAACCTTTCACAAAGCAGTCGCTAACCTTCTTAACCTGTAAATGTAAACAGTATGCAGGATCTGCATGGGATGAGCTGAAGCATATCAGGCAAGCAGTTACCCTCTTGGTACTTGACGAAAAGCATAGCCGGAGCCTCACAGAGATCACAGACGACTTTTGCCCAGTAAGTTTCTGAACCTTGCAAACTACTGCATGCATTTGAAGTTTGATACCATCATTCTCAAGTTAGTGACAAAATTGGGCGTCTATGGTACCGACAGGCGTTGAGCATGCAGCAACTGTACCGGATCAGCACGATGTACTGTGACGACAAGTATGGAACCCTGGGCATTCCATCAGAAGTGAGTCATCCCAACACGTTCCTGTCAAGAAATTTCAGGAATCGACTTGTTCACTTTATGGACTGAAATTCTCTCTGTAAACTGCAGGTCATCTCGAGCATGCGGACCAAGATGATTGAAGGCTCGAGCAGTCCATCGGCGCATGATGACATCAATTCGTTCCTGCTAGACGATGACTTCAGGTACTGTCTCCTCTTTATTTTATTTTTCTGAATATTGGCCTGCCTGATGATACATTGATCCTCATCAAAGATTGTATTTCTGATTGCAGCATACCGTTCTCTGTCGATGACTTCACCAAGCTGATAGTGCACGTCGATGTGGCGGACATGGACCTGCCACCACTGATTCAGGAGAGCAACGGCTCCAAACTGGGGCATTGAACTGATCAGAAAACTTGGTGGTGACGATATACACGCCGTTTTTGTGTGTGTTGCAGTGATGTACATAGTGAGCGCTATATATTACGGCATACGGAGTATACCACAGTTTTGATATATGGGTTTTCAACTTTTGATTGCATATATATACGGTTTTGGCTTTTCTTCTTTGACTGATCTTCATTTCTCTCCCACCTGAGTGAGTTGCCTGATTGGGTTTGCTTGTGTAAGGCTGTACAGAACTGAGCTGGCATATAAAGTAACTATGTAAGCAAAGAAAGCTTTGTGTTTGATTTTTTTTTCATAGCAGTGAGTGATGCTTGCAAGCCAAAGCTTTCCTTTGCCATGTGTGCTCTCAGATTCTAACTGTGACACCTGTGACTTTTTTTTTTTCTGAATGAAAGACGTCTGGGGTATTTAAACTGTTGAGCATCTGTCACTCTCTCAATAATGATTTAAAGAAAGATTGTCGGGCATCTGGAATTGATGGATTGTCTATCTTATTGCTTCTGATTGTACCCCAAGCAGTGGGGATTTGTATCTGGCCATGGCCAGCGCATTGACAGTAAAGTGGCCATGGCCAGCGCATTGACAGTAAAGTGACCATGACAAATATGTTAAGTCACAGCCAGTCCTCTTTGTGGTTCTTCCTTTTTAAGAAACAACAAAAAATCATCCTCTTTGGGTTAGAACTTAGAACAAGGTTACTGACACAGACGTAACAGTACTTATTTATATACAGATTTCAAACAATGACTTTTGGTTCATATCGACCAAAAAACATCTTTGTCTAGCTTTTCGCTAATCAATGTAGCAGCACGTTGTTCATGCGATGCAGGATGCACTGGTTGATCCTGCATCCCTGCTGCAGCCTGCAGAGTACAATGCGATTCCAGTTCGTGAGCAGTGGATGTGTCACGCAGCAAGTGTGCAGAGCAGGTGAGAAGAAGATCCTCCAGCTCTGTGGCTACCGTCCTCCTCGAGTGAATTTCAGTTGAATTCCTCATGGTATTCTAGAAGAATTCGTCCATGTCCATGGGGTTGCAACTACTACACGTTTTGGTTGATTTGCCAGAGTGGTGGATTTGGTCTTGACCTTGAAGGATCAGGGGCGTTTTACTATGTGTGCTTCAACCAAAAATATCAGAGACCGGTCGTTTTCATTCCGTCTATTCTGGTTTTGGTGGTCACCGCATGACCCAGGAGTTCCAACTCGCCTCCTTCACTTACAAGAATTCTGCTTTCAGCATTGACCAGCATTTTTTTTTTTTTTTGGAAATAAACATTGACCAGCAAGTTGAACTGAAGAAACCACCTTATTCTTTAGTTTGTCCCTTCGTTGCAAACAGGTGAACTGGTGAAGCAAGCAAGATAAAATAAAATATATCATACAAAAATTAAGTATTCCTCTATCCATGAAACAATGCAATTCTTCTTTTTTGAGAAATCAAATAGTTTGAATTTTGATTAAATTTATATAAAAATACGAATGAATATGATACTACATAATTATTTTTGGAGACATAAATGGTATATATGTACTATAAACTTGGTCACATTTGAGCTAGATCGACCGGCCCGGATCTCATAGTTGCATTATTTTGTGGACAAAGGGAGCACGAGCAAGTGAAAATAAAATAAAATAAAATAAAAGGGAAAGTAAAAAAGAATTTTCATCCCTGTGCATAATCATGGGAGCATATCTTTATATCATACCACCGTTCCCAATTTTTTAAATTAGTAGTAGAGGAAAGGTAAATGTTTAAAAACAACACCTGTGCAGCCAAATCTTTTTTAAGAAACACAAAAAGGGAACGCACACGGACACTGCTAACCTGAGCTTGACAACGCCCTATAGCTTCATCACTTTATTAAACAGCCGTCCAAAAACTTTTAACGTTAAATTAATGCGCAATTCAAATCCATGGATCCCATAAACCAATCTGTCTTCTTCAAGTGTAGGATGTTGACTAATATGAGGGGTAAAAAGTAAAAAGTAAAACTAAATGACTATTTACAGCGGATCTGGGAGGGTTCCTATGTTATTTCAAAATAATATAGGGGTTCTTTTGAAAAAAAAAAAAATCGGACCAATCATAGAATTAGAGGCGACGTGGATGATCTCTCCTAGGCTGTTTACAGTAGGTGATGATAACACCTGTGGCAATGATACACCTTGCAACAGAACAGACAAGCTACTATTTGCAGCGTCCACTTCTTTGACGGTAGGGGACGGAAACAAAGCGAGGTTCTGGACAAGTGCGTGGCTACAGGGGCAGCGGCCTTGTGATGTAGCACCACACCTCTTCGCCATCTCAAAAAGGAAAAACCGTACGATAAAGCAGGCCCTTGCGGACAATACATGGGTCAAAGACATAAACCTGCAGCACCGAAGCTTCTCAGTTATACACTTCGAGGAGTACATGCTACTTTGGCGAGAAGCAGGACGCATAGGGCTTACGAAGGGGTGCCCGACAGGGTGGTTTGGAAATTTGGGGCGAAAGGAGAGTACTCAACCTCCACGGCATACCACGCCAGCGCATCATCGGGCGACCTACAACAATTTTGAAACAATCATCCGAAGCCTTGGGCGCCACCAAAATGCAAATTCTTCACCGGCTTGCTATACAAAATAGAATTTGGACTAGCGACGGACGGACTACTGGCCCGCAATTGGCCCAACCAAGGTACATGCACCCTATGCGAAGTCATGCGAGACAGCAGGCGTGCATCTATTCGGGGGACTGTAGATTCGTCGGGGGATATATGGGGGAAATCGCTACCGGTGCAAAATGCGAACTTGCATCCCGGTGCATGGCCACATAGCGATTCCCTCCACAGTTGGTGGGACGGGCACTGTCCAAAGACGCAGCCGGGAGTAGAAAAGGACTCAAACCCTAGTCATTCTTGTATGCTTGGGAGGTATGGAAGGAGCGGAACGCAAGAGTTTTTGATCGGCGAGTCTCCAAACTTTCTAGTTCTCCGTAGAATCAAAGATGAGGCGAGTTTGTGGATGGCGGCGGGGCAAAATGCCTTTCGACCCTCCTTGCGCCCTCTTAGTTTCGCTTTGTACGCATTTCTGTATAGCTTTGTAACTTTTTCTTTTGTGTAACGCCGTCACGGCGAACTTCTCCTTTTAATATAGCGGGCAGCTCTTTTACGCCGGTTCGTTTCAAAAAAATAAAAAAATAAACCAATATGTCTGTCTATCGTTAAATGATTATTCTCTCATGTTTGAAATGAACAATGCTAATGGAGTAGAGTTAGCAATCTGCAGTTGTGCACTGTGCCATCATATCGTTCCTTGGCCGCTCTGTCTCCGCGCACCAAAGCCACGCATGCAGATGCAGCATTGCAGTCGTTGGCGTGGCAAACAGCTGCCAGCCACTGGCCCCAACTGAAACCAATGATCTGGGCATCTGGATCTGCAGCTAGTAAAATCCTACGTCATCTTAACTACTCTTTGGAGTTTGCATCTGCTGATAATAATAAAGAGATAATCTGCTGATAACACAAGACATCATGAGCAGCAGCAGATGTATATCAATATCAACCTGGAATGGAAGTAGCGGTGCGCAATCACTGAGGAACCAGCTAGAATTTTCTAGATTAACAGCTCCAGCGGATCATCTTAACTATTCTTTGGAGTTTGCATCTGCTTGCAAAGGATCACTTCAATTTCTTTTTCTTTTTTAAGAAAAGATCACTTCAAATTTTGATCTAATCTGTAGAGTATCCTGTTCTCCGCTAAATCAACTTAAATGATGGCACATGATTGATTTTGCAGATTAAAGTGATGGTTATAGCTCTTCTCTGTATGATTACGAATGGTCGCCCATTGTGTTTTGTTCTTCAGATGTCCTGATTGATGTTCGACGTTGGTGATGTGTTGTGTGGTTCAAGGCCGATCAAATTGTAGGGGTCAGGTTTGTAGGCAGGCAAATGGCCACCTGGCACCTGAGCCTAATTTGTACATGTTCCGATCAAGACCAGTGATCGGTCGTTTTCATCTGTCTCTCTCTCTCTTGATTTATGCTGCTTACCAAATCAATGTCCCAAATGACCGGCCTCGGACTTCGCGGTAATGGTTTCTTCACTTGCAAGCTTTTTTGTGGTCTTCAGCATTGACCATTTCGTTAACTTAGCCGGTTTGTTCTCCTGGGTCCTTGCTAGTGTCAACACACACTCCTATTGATTATTAATGACCATGCATATCTATCTAAGATAACATTGTGGCCATAAATATATAGCAAATGAGTGAAACAAAATAGTACTTCAATTGTTTGAAACTAGCACCAGTCCTAATTGCTTTCGGAAAACAAAAACATTGGATGTACATGTTACTCATGCACGGGCTCTAGCCAATAGAATATGTGCGTTCAAAAAAAAGATAACACAAATGATATCGATCTAAGAAGATAAGATAAGATCCTGGTCATGTAGAAGTGGAGAAAAATGATTTTGTTACAAACTTATCAGGAAAATAATTTGAAGATCATGATGATGTAGAAGTGGGGAGAAAAAAGATTTTGTTTACAAACTTGTCATGAAAATAATTTGCATAAAGAAAAACACACACGGCAACCTTGAGCTTGACAACTCACCCTAGCTTCTTCTCCTTAAACAATGATTCGCATCATCAAATCAAACATTCAAACGCATATGCTATTCCAAGGCTGATATTCATGGACAAGCCGTTCTCACAGTAACACTGTATACAATATTAGAAACAATCAACATGTCCCTGTCGATCTGCCTTGCTCGTGTTTGAAAAACATCCCGGAACAAACCAATGCCAACCGGGGAGTTCAAATCAAGTGCACCGGCCAAGTGCGGTGCCCCAACCGCGAGATTAGGACGGACGTGAAAGTGGCTTGCTTGCACTCAATCAATCATGGAGCTTGTGGAGGGGAGGCCCCATGGCACGTAGTTTTATTTTATAGAGTAGTATGGCTGGATTATTGAGGTGTTCGTCTAGGAACCCATTAGCACTACTAACTATATATAATTTCCATGACACACTACTTATTAGTATTATAGACTCCATGAAACCATATCCACCGGCACACTGGAATTATATATGAAGTAAACTAATGCAGATGATATATAGTAGCTGATAGCTACTCCACATCTTGTATTATGTTTTTTTCCACACTCCTTCTCAATTGGCTGGATAATGTTTGTTAATTGCAATTAGCCGTACCAGTAGTACTTTAGTAGATGCATGCTCCTAAAAAAAGGAGTGTCAGAAGATGTTTCTTCTGCTGTCAGGTTGGTGATGTGCAGTGTGGCACTTCGTTGTCGTGGTTTTTTTTTTTTCCTAATATTTTTTAGCAAAACTTCGTTGTCGTAATGGGTGGGTGCCCAAGCCAACCACACGAGGCCCAATCCATCCATCCATCCATCAAGCTAATTAATCATCATCATCCGCTTGCAATGCTTGCTTGACAGCTTGTTGCTACTACACCCATCCGATCCATTCTCTCGTGCAACGCAACAAACTGCACGTTATCCACAATACGTACCGTACGTACGTACAAATACATGTACACGGATGATGCACTATATATCCGGGATCTTTTTTTTACAAAAAAAAACATACATATACAAGAACAAAAAGGAATACAAAACAAAGAGAAAAAAAAGGGTAAGATGTGTTACTTTCTTCATCATGGTATATATATATTTTACAACGCCAAAAGCTCCAAAAGTGCATAGATATGAAATTCACATCAGCAGCTCACCTACTGCAACACCACCCAAAGAGCGCTTTTTGCCATTTCAAAATAAGCACAAAAGGCTCCCCAGCTTTCACGCACAAATCTCACTGTCATTTCCTAACTACCCAAACCCAAAATTAGTAAAAAAAAAAGAAAGAAAGGGAAATCATTCACAATCAGTACTGTACTGCAGACAAACCAGGATTAGCAGCCAGAAGAAAATACTCTTAATTTTGTGGTATCTTTTTTTTTTCCTCTCTCCATTTTCTCGGGACCTTTTTTTCAACTTTTTTTTTCCATTTCAAATATTTGTTTCGACGTCAGTGTCGTTAGAATCCGACGGCGACAGCGGCGGTGGCCGGCGTCTGCGGCAACGAGATGCCTTCATCTTCGTCTTCCTCGTCGTCGCCGAACAGGGACCCGATCACCATGAACTCCCCGTCCTCCTCGATCTCGACGGAGGCGGCGGCGTTCTCTTGGATCTGCCGCTGCCACTTCTCCCGGTACGAGTTGAGCTTCTCCAGCTTCAGGCCCTCGCGGAAGCTCTCGATGAACCTGTCCGCCTTGGTGTTCACGTCGGGGCTCGCGCAGTACGCCGGCGCCGGCGACGCCGTGACTGAAGGGGGAGTCATCCTCGCCCTCGGACACCAGCGGTGGTGGCGGCGGAGGAGGAGGTGGAGGTAGCGGCGGCGACGGCGGCGGGAGCGGGTAGTAGGTGTAGTAGACGCGCCTCGGGTACAATGGCGGCTGCTGCGTGTGCGTGGGCGTTGGCGCGTGCACGTGGGCGCGTGGCGGCCGTGTCCTGACTGGTGGCGGCGGTGGTGCTGGAGGCGCGGGGCGAGATGGAGGTGGTGGCGGTTTCTTCGACGACCGGCGACTGGGTGGAGGCGGGGGTGGCGGCTGTGGTGGCGCCACGGAGTGGATGCGGCGGCTCTTACTGCCCTTCTTGAAGAGATTGGAGAAGATGGAGGAAGGTGGTGGCGGTGGTGGCGGCGGTGGTGGAGGCGGCGGCCGCGGAGGGGCGGCGTTAGCGGTGGTGCGAGCAGTGGAGTCCGGGCTCGCCGACGCATCCGACGACGGCGACGAGTAGTGGCCATCGGAGTGGTGGTGGTGATAGGGCCTCCTCTTGGCCTTCATGGTGATGCTCTTGCGCTTCTTCTGGTAGAACGTGGCAATGGCGGACGCTAGCTCCTTGGCGCCGCCCACGCTGCCGCTGCGCTTCTTCTTCTTGCTGCGCGACACCGTCGAGGGAGGCGGAAGAGGTGGCGGAGGGGGTGGCGTTCCAGGCGAGAACATGGCCGGCGATATCGGGTTCCTCACCTCCTCCACCACTATCTCCTGCTCCAGCAGTTCCTCTGGTCTCGGCAGGTTCTCGACGCTGTGCCGTCGCCGTCGAACAGGCGCCGGTGGCGGAGGCGGTGGAGCAGGAGGCGCCATCATCACCACTGGCTCTTCCTGCTCCGGGAACACGTCCACCGCCTCCGAGCTCCACCTCCTGCTCCTCGCCGGAGCCACCGACGCTTCCCGCTCCGGTATTCCATCCACTGCGTCTGAATTCCACCGCCTGCTCCCTACCGGCGCCGCCTCACGCTCCGTGATCACGTTCACCGCCTCCGCGGTCCACCTCCCTGCTCCTCGACGAAGCCACCGCTGCCTCCTGCTCCAGTATGCTATCCAACGATTCTGAGTTCCACCTCCTGAGCCTCGGCGGCGCCACCGCCGCGTCCTGCTCCGGCATGGCGTTCACTACCTCCGAGTCCCACCTCATGCTCCTCGCCGGCGCCACCACTCTCGCCTCCTGCTCCAGGATGCTGTCCAACGACTCTGAGTTCCACCTCCTGAGCCTCGTCGGGGGCTATCGCTGCGTCCTGCTCCGGCATGACGACGTCCACAACCTTGAGTCCCACCTCATGCTCCTCGTCGGCGCCACCACTCTCGCCTCCTGCTCCAGTATGCTGTCCAACGACTCGGAGTTCCACCTCCTGAGCCTCGCCGGCGCAACCGCCGCCTCCTGCTCGGGTACGGCGCCCACCACCTCCGAGTCCCACCTCCTGCTCCTCGCCGGCGCCACTCTCACCTCCTGTTCCGGCATCACATCAACCACCTCGGAGTTCCACCTCCTGAGCCTCGCCGGCGCAACCGCCGCCTCCTGCTCGGGTACGGCGCCCACCACCTCCGAGTCCCACCTCCTGCTCCTCGCCGGCGCCACTCTCACCTCCTGTTCCGGCATCACATCAACCACCTCGGAGTTCCACCTCCTGAGCTTCGGCGGCGCCATCGCCTCCCCCTCTGTTGTTGTTGATGCAGCGGCCTCTCCTCGTCGACCTCGGCCATCCTGGGAAGCCTCTCGACGCTCCGCCTCCCGCCTCCGCGCCTCCCGAGGCTGCTTCTCGGTCCGGCCACGCTCGACGAAGGTGTCGACGGGGATGGTCTTCACCTCCGCCGCCGCCGTCCTCCCGTGCGGATCCACGTCCCACGTCCGCTCCTGCCGCTCCGGGCGGCGGGTCCTGTACAGCTCGGCGTCGTCGTAGAAGCGCCACGCGGCCTCCGGGGACGCGAGGGACCAGACGCCGTCGCTGCCTTGGCGCAGCTCCGGGTACGAGCTGCTGCTCTTCATCCGGCGGATCCCCGACGAATGGTCGTGGGCGTGGTTGTTGCGGGACAGGCTGGCGTAGATGGCGGACATGGAGTCATCGTAGCCGTCCCCCCCACTCCCCGGAGCTCGTCGTCGTAGTGGCCGCCGTGACGTGCTCCGCACCCGCAGCGGAGGACCCCAGCCGATGATGACCGTCCTAGCCACCGGCGCGCCGGAACTCGCGGCGGCGGAGGAAGAGGAGGAGGAGGAGGAGTCCCCGTCACCACCGCCGCTGTCGCTGCTGCGGCCAAGGAGTCCGCAGAGGATGGCGAAGAGGACGAGGCAGAGGTTGACGACGTCCCAGCCGCTCTTGAAGTTGATCCCACCACGGCGGTAGTACCCTCCTCCTCCTCCTGCTGCTGCTCCACCTCCCGTACCGCCGCCGCCGCCGCCTCCTGCCGGTGCCCAAGGCGTGGCCCCGCCGCGTCGCATCGCGGAGGGCAGGAACGGCAGCAGGAGCAGCGCGAAGAGGAGCACGAGCACCCAGACCTTGGGCCCGCCGCCGCCCGCATTGTCGTCGGCGTCGCCGTACGCGCTCGCGCTAAACCCGCTCGTGCTCGGCGCGCCGTCGGCCGCGCCGGAAGGATCCCTCACCTGGCCGTCCATCCCTCCTGCTCTGGAGCTGCTGCTGCTGCTGGTGCTGCTCCGTCGTTGCCGCTGGCGTGCGTCGTCGGCTGCCCGGCGTGGCGTGGCGTGGCGCGCGCCTCTCTCTTTTCGATCGCTTGTGCTCTGTGACGAACGCTGCGCTGCTGTTGGCTTTTTGGCTGCTGATGGATGTTTCTCTCGGCTGTCTACCTGCTGTCTCCCCTGAGCTCATAGACAGACAGAATGTATACTCGAAACGGAACGGGATTTCTGCAGGTAAACTAGTGCCTGATTTGAATAACAGTGTCTTGGTTGTATTCTGTCGCACGGCACGGAATGGAACGGAACGGAATGCCGGGATGATTTGTTTGAGTTGGGAGGAAGAAGGCCGCCGCGTACGAGTGGGAATGATTAGGCGAGGCACTGCTCTACAACTACAACAGGGAATAATGCTGCAGGCCCCGGCCCTGAATAAAAATAATGAACCGGTTTTCCTAATCCGCTAACTAATGCTTGCTGGTCTACCGTGACGCGTTTGCATTGTTGTGCACCGAAGCTTCGCTGCCAAGCAGCAGCAGCAGGTTGTTCGCTAGTATGGGAATGTGGGATGCGGCACCGTGTTGAATTTTTGGGGCCTCTGCGTGCCAGTACGAGGCTGCAACCAACAATTTCGTCGTGTCTGAGCACTGATTATTATTGACATCTGATGATGTGGTTTGGCGTGTGGTGTCTGATCGATCATCGATCGAGCAGGATTCCTCACGCTGGCGGTGTGCGCGGGAGCAAGCAATGCCGTCTTCCTGCTGCCGCTCCTCCGATGAGCTGCCGTACGTAACGTCTTCCGATCGATCGGGAAGGCGAGTGATTCGCTTCGCTCGCTGCGAATCGGAGGAGGAGCTCCGGCAGAAAAACCGGCGACCCAGCAGACGCTCACGCTGTCACGCATCGAGCTGGTGTCCGGCAGGCAGGCAGAACGGCAAAGGTAACCGAATTCGGGCGGCATTTGCATGCACGCACACATGACTCCGTTCCTAGAAGAGGAGCATAGCAGGGGCACACGGAGAGGGGGGACGTTACGCACGCCGGCCACGTGCATTGTTCGTTCCATACTTGCCATTCCATTCCATACCATACAATGTTCGTGATATAACAAGAGACCTGCGCGTCGCCGCAACAACAACACAAGCCGTTCGTTCCTTCTCCTTTGGAGGTGATTGCTCAGCTGGATGCAGCTGCAGATCCCAAAACCACGGCGTCAACTCGCCTGAGAGGAGCCTGAAACACGCACGAACAGGCGTCCACCCTGACGGTACCCAGGCAGCCCAGAATGTTTGGCTTGCCTCTGCAGCGTCCGTCTTTGGGTTGTTTCAACTGGCGGCTGCATCATGCCATCATCATGCCCTGACCGACCTCGCCCTTTTTGGTTCCGGCCCGGGTCGCTGCTGCTGCCATCCATCATCCGATGATTCCGTGGTGTCCAGTTGAGCAGAGAAACAGTGAGTGGCCCGGACCCTCCGTTGGCTCATCATTCAAGCGACGACCATCTCAATCAAATAGTATGAATATGAAAGAAATGGCTAGACTGACCAACAGGAGTGCACACTACTTCACTCAAACTCGACACGTACGTATGTACTCCGCCGTGCCCTTTCTGGCTTTCTTTCTCTGCCTTTCCTGATATCCGGCCCAGCATCTCTCGTTCAAACGTGTGCTAGCTTCAGCACAAAGGCAATAGAATGCTTGCTGCTGCTAGGTAGGACCGGAGTATGCCAAGATTCCAAGCATAAATTAAATACAAAAAAAAAACGTAGGATTATTCCTCCTGAAAATGCTTATTTTGCGGGGTACACAAGTTAACCTCCAGCAGCAGCAGCAGCAGGAGCGAGGAGTTGTTGGGCAAGCAACGCATTCGTTTTCGGCTGCGATTATGATGGCCTGGCACGCGGCTAGCGCGTTAATTTGGTGCGTCAGTAATTAGGATTAGTCGATTGTTGAGTTATTAGGCCTACGCTAATGTTCACGAAGCGATCGAAAAAGCTGTGATTTGGACTCAAGCACACACCCTAACGTAGTAGTAGTAGATAGACAAACAGAAAGAAAGGTGTCGTCGCTTCCAAAGAATCTAGCCCTGAGGGCAGTTTTTTCGTACCAGGTACTGTACACCTCGTCGTTTGTACGCATGCATTCAGAATGATTGGGACCCGCCTAGCTCAGGTGTCCCCAATCACAGACTTGCTGCCCAATCAATACACACAACTGGAATTATTAACAGAATCTAACTAGAATGAAGAAACAGCCAATCCCCAATACGGTATCACGTACTGTATGTCTAAAGCAATCCAAGCGTACCACATGCGTAACCCCAGGCGCGCCACGCCTAATCCCTTGAGTGAGTGATCAGAGACTAATGACCTCAGCTGGCCTGACAGGAATACTCCAGTAGTAGAAATCAAATGGGCAAGAGAAGGGTGCTGCGGTTGCCTGTTTATGTAAACAAGCAAACTAATAAATGCAGTCAATCCACCATTCCGCTCTCCCGATCTGTAGTACCATTTGGCAACTCCGTACTTTCATGGTCCATCATCACTTTGATACTATTTTTGCTGCTGCTTCATCTGGAGTTGTACTTACTAATCCTCTCTGTCCGTGCTTAACTATATATTTTATTAATTATCAGCACTGACAGACAGGTTTCGTCGCGTTGATGGCCACCAATGCACCATGAGAGCGAGAGCGAGACGGAGGGGGCGTGTGGGCGGTGGTGTGATCTGGGAGCCTCCCCTCCCCGGCTCGGCAGGGATGGCCCGCTGCTGTCTCTTGCTATTTTGATCATCATACTATTTCACAGGGTAGGGATATGGTCCATGCGGCCGATGGCGCCGCGGCATCCGCACAAGCTTGTGTCCCTAGGGACCTCACCGGTAGTTGGAATGGTCGGTGAGCACTTTCCAGGAGGCTTTTCAGATCAAATGATTGGTCCACGACCACGACTCCAGGGGCACCTCGTGTAGGTGTAGTGTCGTATACTAACCAAATGCTACCATCGTAGACTAGCACGACGACTACCGTACATAATAACGCCTGACAGCTAATCTGCAGACACATATACGTGTACTACGTATTTGACGTATCGTTGCCAACAGGATATATGCAGTTTCGGCGGTTTCCTTCAAAGTCAAGCAAAGCATATATAATCAGCGTGTGGAATCCGGAGAAGCGCTAACCATTATTTGACTGCCTGATCGACGAAAAGCCACTGATGAAGCTAGCTGGTTGTCACATGCCCGCGTTGCTCGCGTAGAGTAGGGAGTCGCACATTGACTGATCGAGCATTGCAGACTTGCAGTGCAGTGCCTTGCCTGTGAACCCGCGTTGGTCATAGTACAACATAAAATACTTGCCCCGCGCGTGTGCAAACGGCTGATATCATGCACAGTAGGGAGCCACAGACCAAGCATTGCAGTGGAACAATACTTGCTAGTGAGCGAGCGAGTCTGTGTTGGTTAATTAATTACTATACCAAGAATGTGTGTCAAATCGCTGACATGCAAGCGTGATCAACTCCATATAGTTGGGAATGTGAGTCAGTTCATTCCAATGTGACCTTTCGGCGCTTGTTCTTGGTTTACTTTCTGCAGTTACAAGCTCCTCTACTTTCGTTGCTATGAAGTAATAATGGAATTCGGCTTTGTCGTGGTGGATAAAAACATGATTTATTTGTTTTAGAATCAGGCAAACATAATGATAAAACTAGTTTCATGCTTTTCAAAGTTAAAACATTTTTATGTATTTTTCTAATCTTGAATCAAATTTTGGTATTTTTAGTTATATATTTATTCTAGAAAAAATGGATAGTTTTATGAAAAAAAATATTTCATATTGTTTAATACTCCCTCCATCCCAAATTATAAGTCGTTTGACTTTTTTTTCTCAAGCTTTTGACCATTCGTCTTATTCAAAAATTTGTGCAAATATAGTCAAATTTGTGTCATTCTTTAAGAACTTTTATTAATAAAGAAAGCCACAACAAAAGAAGTGATATTTTGCACAAATTTTTGAATAAGACGAGTGGTCAAACTTGTTGTAAAAAAGTCAAACGACTTACAATTTGGGATGAAGGAGTAACTCTAATTCACCTCCCTTGCCTATCTTAAAAGTCCTAACGTGACTAGAACCGGACGAAGCCTGAAAAAAATTACTGATCGCTAATAAAGCTGAAACGGGGCTTAGCCCCACCTAATCAATATAATTATACATAAGAATGCAAGGAGGGGCTCCACTTGGTAGGGGGCGGCTGGATCCTAGGTTGCCATCCAGCTTCGTCGCTGAGTAGAACGGCTAATGTGGCACCACGTCAACCAAAAAACCTTTTTTCAAAACCAGTGATGGACGTAAATCAAACCATTTCAATAGCTCAAGGAATATAAACATCCAGTTCTCTAGTTGAAGGGCGGGCAATGGTTAAAAGGTGAAGTGAAAAAAAAACGTTAAGGAAGGTCAAAAGGTTGAGGAAGGTCAAGAGGACTTTTCCGTTTACAGTAACATAACACAATACACATGTGACATTTTTCAATCACATAAGATTCATGTCAAACCAAGATCCACATGCCACAGTCGATTGATCAGCAGCGCATGGCTCCCAAACGCAATCGATTTTAGGCAGCTCGAACATATTCTTTGGTTGGGCTCCATCAAATCCAACCCGCTTGTGAGTCTCAACATCCACCAGATTTTGTGCGAGATTATTCCTCCTGAAAATGCCAAGATTCCAAGCATAAATTAAAAATCTTAGGATTATTCCTCCTGCTACGACTCCAGTAGTGTCATCGGGCAAGCATTGGTTAGTTCTCGTTGCGATGATGGCAAGCAACGCGTTAAATTTGGTGCAGTAATTTCCATTAAGATTAAACGATTACCCTACCGTATAGTTCTGTCACCTCCAAGTAGGTCACAGACCCAAAGGAAGGTTCCCGACCTGAGCGTTAATTTTCTGCTGGTGTGGGGTAGTGCTACCATCACCAGTTTACCACACCAGCAACATGCACGAAGCGAAAAAGCTGTGATTTGGATTTTGGACTGACGCCGCCGAGCAGGCACGCACACGCACGCTTCCAAAGCATGGTGTACCCAATCACAGACTGCCTAATCAATACACACAGTGCCAGTGCTGGGAATAGTAATGTTCCCTTGGAATTATAACGGAATCTTACTAGAATCAAGAAACAGCCAATGCCGAATAGCGTACCGCGTACAGTACTGTGACGTACGTATGTCTCAGGAATCCAATATCTCACATGCGCTTGCTATAGCCTCATACTATACTCATACGATACGAGTACCACATGCGTGATCAGAGAATAATCATCTGGCCAGAAAGGAGACAGAGAAATCAGAGAAATCAAAAGGGCAATGGGCGCTGCTGTGTGCTGTGTGCGCGTGTGGGCGGTGGTGTGATCAGGGATGCGGCACTCAGCAGCAGACATGCGCGCGGCGACGGCAGACCGGCGGATGGCGCCGCGGCAACAGCACAAAACTGTGGTGTGGACTGGACTCTCAGGACCGGTAGTTGGAATATGGTCGGTGCGCACTTTCCAGGAGGCTGAACCAAATCAAATGATTGGCCAGTCCACGACCACGACTCGAGGGGCCACCGGCCGGGCAGCTCGCTACATACTAGTAATAACGCCTGATAGCTGATCTGCAGACATGTATGCGACACATATACGTATTTGACGTATCGTTGCTAACATGACATATAAAACTACTACTACTGCAGTTTTGTATGCCGTATAATCAGGGTGTGGATGTGGAATACGGAGAAGCTACTAACCATTATTTGACTGCCTGCCTGCCTGATCGAAGCCACTCATAAGCTATAAGCTACTCCCACGTCGTTGACTCGTTGGTCGCGTAGAGTAGGGAGTTGCACATCGAGCATTGTAGCGGAACAACAAGACTTGCCCGTGATCAAACCCGTGTTGGTTATAGTTTGAAACCAAACCAAACCAAACCAAACCAATACTTGCGCCGCGTGTTTCACATGGCTAACATGCATGGGGTACCGTGTGCACTCTCCTCCTCGTTAACACAGTAACATCTTCTGTGTTTAAGAGCATCCGTAGACCGTAGCATGGCCGGGAGGCTTCAAAGGTCATGTCACTAACACTTTTTCATCGATGCTTCAGTAACATGGGTCGTTGATGCCTATAAATATATAAAAAAAAAAAAAAAAAATGGAACTCATTTCTAAATAATATAGAGACTATCTTAACTCACTGGTTTCTTATGCCAATTTCAAATGGGGGTTTCGTGTCACTGTCACCATTTCCGAGAGGGCAAGTTTCATGTCACTGTTTCCACGAACATCCAAAAAAAAATTTATGAACTTTCTAACATTAAACAATATTTTAGCATTTTTAGGTATATATTTATTTATTATAGAAAATATATTTGCATGTTTATTTCATAAGTAAAATAGGTTTTCTATCAAATCTAGTTAACCTTCCTCGTCAATACTAAAAGTCCAATTTATCTCTCTCGTGGCGCCACGTATGACGGCTGACGTAACACCACATTAGCCACAATCTTTTTTCATAACTTACAATAGTTCAAGGATTTCAAGCATCCAGTTTTCTGGTTTAAGTAATCGAACTACCGCAGTAAGAGAGATCAAGTGGGAAAATAACTGAGGCAGGTCAAGAAACCTTCTCCCTTAGATTAACAGGTGACATTTTTCCATCACATAAGACTCTGTCCCAAGCCAGGACACACAGCCGATTCAGCCCATGTCGCCCAACAGATTCTTTGGCAGGGCTCAAATCCAACCTGCTTGTGAGTCTCAACATCCATCAGATTGGTGTTGGGCTGCAGTTTTTATCCCAACTAATTTGTGACGACGGCAATGTCTCCGATGTATATTACAGAAATTCAGTATCAATTCTTATGCACAGTTTACCTGTTCCAAACTTCGGTAGCTTGATGATAGCAAATCTGCTGTCAATCAGACAACCAGATACTGCCTCCATCACTGGCATAGTTGAGAGCATAAATAAAGAGTTAAAAGTAAAATTTTGAACTCTTGCCAAGAAAATTCAGATGCTAAATTCCCATATGATTGATAGTTCATGCACTCAATTTAACCAAAATTTGGCTATATAAGCCATCTGAAAGTTGACACCAAAAGAATGAGACCAGAAACAATGCCAACAACTGATAACATCTAAGATTCTTCTTCATTCTTGGCCACCAATCTAACATGCTTGCCATCAACAGAAAATCTGGAGCTTGAAGCTATCTGCAACAAGAAGCAGTAAAAGAAATATGCATTAGTAAACAAAGTGCTCTAAAAGAAACAAGGGGAGAGAAACAGCAGGTAAAGTATCTAGATTCGTATCATGATGATTGATTACTTTATCCATCAAGGTAGCACGGAGCCCTTCCTTGTCTTTAGAGACACCACATTCCTGAAGCTCCTTGGAGACTAGCTTTTTGTAACTTCTTTAGCTTCATAACTCCATCTGCGTTCTGAAATAAACAAGCACAATTATGAACACATAGTTTTAAGGACGCAACAATATAGGACAAGATCAAACTTTTAGGCTCACCGTCTTCAGTGTTTTAGTAATAATCTTCTTCCATTTGATCTTTTGTATCTGAACACTTCTGCAGTCGGCACCACTTCCTAGTTCATCTGCCTTACTCTTCGCTTTGTTTTCTGACTTCTCATCTCCAGACTGCTTCAACTCTCCAACACTTGAACTTAAATTCTGTCTTTTTGTGTTATCTGGCTCCACTATGGTCATGTCATCCATTCGTTTTCTTTTCCCAGCATCTTTATCTTCATTGCTTTCACGATCACCACTCACACCACCATTAACTCGAGCAGATTCTTTTGCGGGTACAGCTCCGGCTTCCTTCACATCTGGAGTTTGTTCTGCACCATCTTTTGGTTTCTGAGAAGCATGGAAGGCTTTTTGCCTTTGCCCTATGCTTCTTCCCATCAGCATGCAGCAAGAGAGTTTGCTGGCTTGTGGTAGTGGTCTTGCATAGGCTGCCATGCAAATTCACAATAAGTACACAGTTCCTAGAAATCTAAGCAAGCTCCTGAGTTCTTTGAAGTAAAGAACAAAACACTTCAAATCAAGAACTTGAATGCATGCGCAATGTGCTGACAGGAGGGATAAACCCCGATATTCTTTATATAAACAACAATGACAAAATTTGCTCTCAAAGTTTGAAATTGTCTACAGAAAAGCATCATAAAAAAAATCAGCCTAGCAGTCAATATACATTTTTTTTTTTGAAAGGAGCAGTCAATATACATGAATACATGATAAAGGCACTTGAAAAATATAACACTCAATGAACCAGAAGAAGACCTAACCTTTGTAAGAGAGATGCAACTTAAAAGACAAATAGAAAAACTTGGCCTCTTACATTAACATGTTTACTGTAGAAGTGTATGTATGGTTGTCTACATATACACACTTGTACTACCCATGTAAATAACATAAAAAAGAGGCATACACAGTACTAGAAGCTTCCACACAGGGTGACATCTGGGAATGGAATTTCAAGACAGCCCAGTGGAGAGACTGGGTTCAACCTAGGACCTCCAGGCCACAAGTGGAGAGCATCTACCAACATGCCAGGCCCATCATTCATAAGAAAGATATAGTACAAATAATTTTAATAGTTCCAACATGCCAGGCCCATCATTCATAAGAAAGATATAGTACAAATAATTTTAATAGTTCCAAGCAATCTTTTCTAAATGGAAAAGGAAAGCTAAAAAACTGAACTTATAGTCACAGACATCTGCAACTACAAAGATAACTGCAACCTCTTGATTAATTGTATTCATGTCTAGTCATGTATATCGATGTACTTGCACTCCACTATTAATCCACAAAACCAAAACAGTCCCAACCATGATTGTTATCAACAGAAATATTTAGAAGCATAGAAATAAGCTATAAACATTGATCACAACAAACACCTCTATGGTTACTTGGTTAGCAGTAAAGATGGTTTAGAACTATGGCATCGGCACTGCTACTACATAACCATCTGCAATAATTATTGTGTATATATACTAAGGGATCAAATTTGGCACACCTACAGAACCAAGGAGGCCGTGTCGACAGCCCAACATTGATATCAACATCTGCATTTGGCTTTGGCTTATCTGCCTTAGCCTGTACACCATTGGATGGCTTGTTCTGTCCCTTAGGACCATACTTCTCCTGAATGAAAGCAAATACAGTAGAAATGAGCACTGGATTGAATACTATAATTTGCACATATAACAATATCCACATTAACCACATGTCATTGTTTCAGTGTAGTGTGTACACTTAAAACTTTACAGGGCCCTATTTAGCTACTGAATGCACTAACTCTAGAGAACACACCTGAATAGTCCTATATATATTATAATTTGTACATAAAAGGAACTGCTCAGTTAGAAATCGGAGCCTCCACATATTCTAACATAAGCCTTCATGGTTATAAAACATCTATTGAAACTACCAATCCTAATATGAAAAGGTACAAATCAACCTGCAGAACTTCTAGATATAGCTTACCAACAATTGCAAGAAATGACTGCTAAGTTTGTCCTAAGTCAACAATGCTAAATTTGAACAGACTTACAGTTACAGAACAGAAGAATGACATCAAATTAGCATCGTTGGATACATTTTGAAATATATTTTTCATAATTTACCTCCATGTGATATATTATATGTTAATACACTTTCTCTATAAACTCGGTCAACTTAGGAAAAACATGGATCCCGTATATTTCAGTACAGGCGTAATATCAACAAAAAATGAACAGGTTTATGCACTCCAAACAGTAGCAACATTGCCTAGCCACATTAAAGTAGCAACAGGGCGCCAACAAATAAAAACACCCAAAACCAATGCAACAGTAGTTCATAGGCACCATTGCACCGTCAGACACACATCGTTTCACTGGAATTGCAGAGACGAACAGCAAATTTTACACTACAGTGAGTATTGAGCAAGAGCAAGGCACTCAGAGAGAGGTGAGGAGGAACTCACGGCCTCGGAGATGCACTGGGTGTGCCCCTGCACGGTTTCCTGGCTGAAGAACTCGCCGCAATCGATGCATGACAGCTGCGGCCGGGCAACAGAAACATCAATTCATCACCACGGCGCTAATGATGGGTCCAGAAAGGAACCGGGACAGGGGAAGAGAGTCGGGCGGGCGGCGCTCTGACCTTGTACGCGGAGCAGCAGCGGAAGTGGCCGGCGAGCTTGGGCTTCTTGAGGTTCTCCCCACAGTCCTCGCATTGGAACCACACCATCGCTGATGCTCCTGGAAGCTTCTGGCGGCAGGAGGGCGCCCCTCGCAGACGAGAAGCGTTGTTCGGGTGCGTATGCAAACTAGGGTTTTGGGTGGAGGAGGCGAGAAGCCAGGGGCGCTTGTGTTTGGGGTTTTCTGCGGCCCACTCGAGAGTGAGGAGGGGAAGCCAGCGGTGACAGCCCATCCATTCAGTTGGAGGCCCATATGGCCCATCATTCCTCACTTCCTTGGGCTTATTACTTCACTACTTGATATAACGCAAAGTTTAGGTCTCATTTAGCCGAGCTTAAGGATGGATGGATGCTCGGCTGTTGCTCAAGCGCACTTTTGAACACCTCGTCTTCTTCCTCAGGCCAAGACGCAGAAGAGGAGTCGTTGGCTAGTGTTATTATTCTTACTCATTAGGAGCTCTCTTCGACCCTAAAATATAGCACACATATAGAGGGAAGTTGAAAAAAGCTTGATGGAGTTAACAATGCAAGTTGGGAGAGTACGCTTGTTGTACACTAGGTGCTCTTAACTTGGATTATACCGGTTACTCTTAGTGCTCTTAGTGTTTGCTACGGAGTAGCATGACGGTCCAGCGGATGGATGATTGGGTGATCTCCCCGTGCAGCTTATTGTGGAAGGCTTCTATTGGTGTACTGCTTTTAAACCTGCCAATTCAGATCGGGGAAGTATTCACTAATGAAGATCTGAAATCTTGTGACTTCAGAGAGCTTAATCGAGTCTACATAAGACTTGTCGGTGCTTTAAACTTTTTAGCACAATTCAACCCCTTTAGACCACTCGGTTCTTTCAACCAGTATCCAAATTTCGAGTCCATACTTGCATTACCAGCTGATGAATTGATAGATTTCCGAAATTCAGGCAGGCATGATACAGACCCTTTATAACACTTCGTTTCTTTTGTACCCTACAAGCTCAAATATACATTGCCAGATACTTGGACGCCCAGGTTGACAAAAAGAATACAGGGCAACTTAGAAATAAGAATGAAAACAGGGCCATCACCACGATCAGGAAACATAAACCCTGACATGGATCTTGCAATCTGTACCATATACGGGGAATACAGCCCCCTGGCAGCCCAAATGGCTTAAAAAGAACTGAAAAGATAAAAGAACTGGGCTAAGTAATGTACTATGGCAGCAGACTAAACTGACCAAATTTGATTCTCCAAATCTAGGTTCCTAGCAACTTGCCGCTATAATTGTCCACCAAGCCATCATGGTTAGGTTTTTGCTTTGAACTTGCGCTGTGCTTTCAGGTCAACTACAAACGACAGTGATGTTGTCTTTACTTCCCTTCTGAATAGCAAGCTTTGACAAGCATTCAGCAGCAGCTTGAGCAGCTGGATCTGCGGAATCACCAACCCGTGGGGACGACGATGAGCCTGTGCCATTCTTTTTATGCCACAGAAGTATCCGCTTGGCAACTTCACATACCTCTTCGTTTGACATTACATCCCAGAGGCCGTCACTGGCAAGAATAAGGCACTCATCATCCTTAGCCCGTGGAACTATTGTCACCTCTGGGACTGGAATTATCCATGGCTTCAGATATCTGTCACCTGCAACAAATACAAGCCATTAAAGTTCTCATCATATAATACACGCTTTTTGTATCTTGTTTCAAGAAAGCAACTAAAACTAGCAAGCTTAGACTACTCTCCCACGAAAATAAGTAACTGCTTCAAAACACAAAGCAGCAAAATGGCAACAAATATGAGAGACTGCCTTGCAGAAGGATATAAAAAAAATTCCATCACCTCATGGTGTACAAATCTCTCCTTATCTGCTCCCTAATGCACAACTGTTAAAAAAGAGACTTAGAACCAAGTAAAAAACACAAGATATTGGTCTTATGATGAGTCAAAATACGTAGTTTTTCTTCCTTTCTTCCCCTCTACGATAGTGCTCCCATAATTCCACAAGAAAGATTGCTTTTAACCGCTAGGAACCTGACCTTCCTTGGCCAATAGAAACTTGAGACAGAATAAAATGAGTGGAGTCGGAATCAGAATGTTCAGGGTATAAGGAACATTGCAGATATGATCTTTGGATGCTCTATTTGAACAGGATCTGAATTCAATGCCATGTACTACATCACAACAAAGGACACAATCCATTTTCATGGCTTACTTAAATTTAAGAGTTCTAGGAAAGACATGCAGTGCTTGCAGATTGTCACTTACAAAAAGATTACAACACAGGAGAGCCTGGGAAAATCATGTATTATACAATTTGGAGTAATGCTAACATGAACAAAAATGGTTCCTTGCCACTCGATGAACACAGATAGTTGCTCACTTAAAAGCCAGAAATATTTTGTCAACAAGTAACAAAAATTAAAGGGCAACAGCTCTTATATAACATTCCTATTTTGCCAGATCACTTATCATTTATCATGCTGGGCTGCTAATTTGTCCCAACTACTTTTTTTGTAAAAAAAATTGACAGCAGAGTAGCATAAACAATCAATCAACACAAATGACAATTAGGTAGTGGTACTTCAATGCATATTACTGTGTTGTTGTGGACCAGAAACTACATAAGAATTGTAGAATCACTAGGTAAAAGAAATTGATAGTAACTAATACATTCCCTGTCACCAACACTAGAGGTTGCAGAGGTGTTGATGAACTAGTAAACCAAATAGTAAACCAAGGTGACTTCTTATATAGTAAAGCGGTGTGCTGGAGAGTAATAACAGGCATACCAATTGATCGCGACATTGCAAGAACACCGAAACTCGATAACCATTCCATTGTATGACCTTGCCACCAGCTGCCTCAATCCTTGCATACTCATCCTCCCTATTAGGCTGAAGAACGAAAAGAGCAAAGCAGTCAACATCTGATTAACATTTGAACTGAAAGGTTATGCAAATAAACAGCATTGCAGGAAAGCTTACTTTATGATCCACTGACAGAGGCACGGGCTGCTTGCCACGACAGAGCACTGCCCGTGAATCTCCACAATTGGAGACAATGATATGCGAGGAGCAGATGGCAGCGACGACCGCCGTTGAACCCACGGTCTCAGGTGCCACAGGTTCTGGTGCGAAAAGCCACAGCAGCATCGCTCGTGACTGCTTCGCCACCACCTCCTCCCCTGATCGCCTTGCCCGCAACCTCCTCATCCACTCTAGCGAAAGAATCCACAAAGGCCTTTTCCCACTGTTTCTTGAACTCCATGTCTCCCAAGTTAGCAGCACACACGGTCTCCTCTATCCTTCTCAGCTGCTCCAGTAGGGCCACATGGAGGCGTTCCCGACAGTAATTTGCTACCTACAACGAATCGAGCAAATGCCACTCAATGTAGATATTCTCAACAACAAACCGTTCGATCTAGAAGTACATCCCGTCCGTCCTGACTAGAGTACCAAAAAATGGGCCTGCTAATAGGAAGCCATCAATGAACGGTGAGCATACCTGTGCACCACCGTGTCCGTCATAGACACCAAAGAAATGTGCAGGCAAGCGGAACGTCATGGGATCAAGCCCATCGACCACCGCATTGCCGGTGAGCATCCAGAGTGGCACGTCAAAGAATCGCGGCTCTATAGCAACGGCATCCTCCATCTCCGGGCGGCGGCCGCATATGGAGGTGTAGCCCCAGAGCGGCACGCAGTCGACGGCGAAGACACTCCTCCCACCAGCCGCGACCCTGGCCTCCGCCTCGACCGTGGCCGCGGACGCGGCCGAGTCCTCCAACACCATGGGCCCACCACCCTCGGCGGCGAAGAAACCCATCCCAACCCCCTCGAAGTCGGCGCTGGCCACGCTGCTGCAGTCGCTGGCCACCGAGCACGGGCTCCCGGCCACAGACGCGTCTCCCCTGTTCCCCTTCCGGCGCCAGCGCCAGCGCGTCGTCCACCGACGCCGTCCTGACCGGGGCACGGAGACCCTCCATGGTTCCCCACGACCGCCGCGGCGGCGGCGATCGGGTCCGGCGGCCGCCGCGGCGATCAGCGTGACGGCGGGGCTAAACGCCGGCGCTGGCGGCGCGGCGAGTGGCGCGACGACCGCTACGATGTCCTCCATCCCTCCAGCCTCCCCCGCCGCCTCCGCCACCACCTCCTCCCCTCCAGGATCACCTTCCCAGGGCGGCTCAAGTCCTCCGCAGAAGCACCGCATCGCTCCCGCTACCCCTCCGCCGACGCCTCCTCATGTGCCTCCAGATCTGCGCTGATCCGGCCCCAAAATCCGGCGCACGAACTCCGGAGGCAGGCGCACGCGGATCCGAGTCCAAGCCCCGAATCGCCGAAGCACACAGGCAGGCAACGCCCTCCTCGTGAGTCGGGAGGAAGGAAGGAACTCTGAAGGTGAGCAGCGGCACCAGCACCAAAGTGCGTCGCCGTGCAGTGGCGAGCAAGGCAGGTGGCGAGCAGCGCCCTCCTCGGCGAGCAAGGTAGGGAGATTTGGCAGCCGTTGTTGGGCAGAAAGGAAGGAGAGAGAGGCGACGGGCGAGGGAGGGAGGGAGGAGGCCGTGTGCCCCGCGCGCGTGTGGGGGAAGGTGTCGAGGCCGCGCCAGTGTGGGGACGCCACGGACGCGCGGGGGGATCGGGTGCGCGCCGCGAGCACCCGGCAGCGGCGGGGCTACGGGGCGCGTGTCGATGACTGGGGGGGGCGCGTGGAGGCGGAGCCGAGCGAACCGCACAGTAGTAGGCCGTGAGGTGGAGGGATGGGAGTGATGGGAGGCGTACTGTCTGGGTGACCGGCAGCTCAACGGCGTGTACCCGGGCCGATCATCGCCATGCTTGGGTTTGGCCGCAAGCCACTGGCGCAGTGCTGCTGCCCATGGTGCGATGACCATATGTCGTCACGTCGTCATGGTCCATGGTACATTGATAATATCTATATCAATGTTTTTTATTTACTAGAATACGCCTACGCCTGTGTCGGCTATCGAAAAAATATATACTAATTTTTTGACAATTTATTTAGGGGAATACCACGTTAGGCGCGTGGGTGGACCACTACTATCACCTTTAGATCGGAGGCAGGCCCGCCTTATGAAAATGAAAGATCTCAACGGTGCCGGGCCTATATCCGCAAGTTTGTAATTTAAAATTTATCCCGAAACGAGGGAATACGTATATAGGACTTACATGTACCAACAATACATATACCAACAATAATACCGGCCTTTTGCACCCAACACGGAGGAAATCGTGACGTGCGTCGGGAAATAATATGTGGAGCTAAAACCGGTTTCCCAATTGATGAACGATGATGAAATTCTCCTGGTTGATTTCCGTCCGGTGCGTGAAACGGCCACGCTTTTAAATCTAGCTACCCACCACGACGTGCATCCAGAAAAAAAAAACAAAAATCTCCAACGGTATTCCCAACCCAAGGTTAGGCCCGTACGTCTGCCGATCCGAAGCAGAGTCGCCCGTCCGCGTTCCCGTGTGGCCATGGCCGCGTCGCTTGTCGCAACCGGTTCGACCAGCGCTGCTTCGCCCCGCAAGCGTCAGGACAAGTCGCCTTGGGTACCTGATGCCAGTGCTGCTGCCAGGGCCCGGAGTTCTTTTCATTCAATTTAGATTTAGATGTTTTTTCCGATTTCCTTTCCTTCTCTTTGTCCTTTGTCCATCACTACAAACGGACTCAGTCATTTGCACCGGATCGTCATGTCCGATTATACAAACAGCAGGGAAATTTGATGGCGGAAATTTTCATACCATGCCCGTGAGCGTACTCTTTTCAGCGTAGCGTGTCTATACAGACGGAAATGTGGTTTTATTTTATTAGGTGGAAAAAAGAGGTAAAAAGCCCTAAAAAGAGGAAAGTCTTGCTAGGTAGTTTTCTGATAAAATAATAATAATAATATAGAGTTCATGATAAAAAAATATCTATCAATGTTTTATATATACGAATAAGATAGGTTCATAATAAAAATATCAGGTGTAATATATTTAACTATGTTTATTTGTGTTATAATTATTATTGCATTCTTTTAGTAGTATACATTTATATAAATTGAAGATTTGTTGAAACTTGAAACCTCCAAGTATATATATATTTACTTAGGACATGATAACTATAAAAACTTAATCAAAGGTTTGATGAATAAATATTATACGTGTTGTACACTAGTGACCGAGCGGTACACAATTTACACCTGAAAAATCTTGTGGCCAAGAGAGCTATAGCCAGCCTGTTTTGCGTGAGCGACTCAAACATCTTTCCAGAAAAAGGGGACGACAAGATAGAGATAGCGATCGAAAAGAGACGCTTTGCCACGTTTCCTGGCCAAATTAAAACCCGCAACGTGACGAGCGGGCAACAGTGCGAACACGAGCGCGCCCCCGGCCGGCATAACCGCGACGGCCGAACAGCAAACAGCGCACCCACCGCGCGAATGCCCCCGGCGTGCGGTTCACCCTCCGTGAAAAGAAATGGACCAGCAAAGCGACGAAAATACCCCACCGCATGCAGATGGTCACATTGGAGGAGATCTGAAGCACCGTCATTGGCTGCTGGCAAAACCCACACGTCAGTGAGCCCAAGCGATGAACCTCAGACCCGGACGTCTTGTTTTGGTGTGCTCCCAGTGGGCCCAGCTTCACAGCACGGCAACGGTGACCGTCACCACGTGGCTTCTCTCTGCCCGTCCGTCAAAACTTGCTGGCTCGGCGAGAGGCGGATGGTACTCCCCATGTCCGGTTGGCTTCCCCAATAGCGTTTGCCCGCGACGCGAAATGATCCGAGGGCGTGCTCGCCCAACACGTGGAGAAGAGAACCAGCACGTCACCAATACGCTGGCAAAACAACAAAAAGGCTACGCGCACAGCGACAGCGGACGGCTTTTTTAACAAATTTATTCGGTTGGACATTTACGACTCTAGCTTAGGACTTTCTATAAATCAAGTTTGAGCTCACTCTCACCTGATACTACAAAACGTTTCATTTTTTTGTTACTACTCTGTACAACCGAGTACAAAACTGTATAAATAGTGATGATATATGATATAATGTATCTCATCCGACTGAGACTTTTCTTATATTTTTAAAAAACAACATATTCTCAAATTATGTTCCAATCCGTAGTTCCGAAAAATGAGTTCAATGGATTACAAGTCTTAAAATTTTTGCTCAACTATATTTTTCAAATGCAATTTTGTAAAGGAATTAAATTCTAAAATTATCGTAAAAGCATATTTTCTAATAATACGTAGTATTAAATTATCTTTGAAGTTATATTTAAGAATTGGCTTCACATTGGTTGTTTTCAAAGATTAGCTTTACCTGGTTTCCCCGAAATAAAGTTTAAGAAGGATTTAAAGATAAAATTTGTAGAAATGTGTTGTTTAGAATATATATTTAGTTTGAAAACTCTATAATGGCCCGTTTGGATATTGTTATTGAGGCCCGCACTTTCGCATTGACATTGATATGTTTTTTTTTAGATAATGGATATATTTCATACCCGCCTTCATCCAATCGAAAGGAAGAATCAAGCCAAATTAACATTGATATGCTATGTTCGCTGGTTTGATAGTCCTGGGTATTCGGAGATGGAAAACGAGATCCAATAGCTTCGGGCATCTCCATGCGCTGCCGACCCCGGTCCCCATGATCTCCCGAGGCCTCCTGGCCAGATGACCACTGTTGTCGGCGCCTTCTTCCCCACGTGAAAGATAGTAGCCGCCGCCGCCTCGTGCAATAGAACCTCCAAGTCTCGACGTCCATCCCCAACGCACCAGCCCCTCCATCCCCTCCCCCGTAGCTCCTTCCCCGCGCCTCTCCCGCCCCAAAGAAGGTGCGGTGCCATGCCCAAATAATGGCGGAACGAACGATCACGAGGATGATGGCGAGCTGGAGTTTCACTGATCATGGCGAGTCGAGGAGCGAGCTCACTAGCTGGCAAAGGGTGCAACGCCCTAGATCCCCATCGGCGTCACTTCCCCACCATGGTCGGCCAAGCTCCACTTATCGGTGCCCCTTCTTCCCATCATCCGCCGGCTGTTAAGATCGCCCATGGTTGGTCGAGCACTCTATCGCCTACCCCTTGTCCCCCATGGCGCCGAGCTCCCTCTTCTTCCGACGAACGAGCCCCTTTATGGGCAGGGGCTACGGGTATGCCCGCCATGGCCGGTGGAGCTCCCTTTGTCGCGACCGAGGGGCTCCATCTCTTCGTGTCAGGCCATCGGGTGGTCGCTATCAACCTCCAACGTTTCAATTCCATGATGTTGCATCCAAACAAGAAACATTTGAGCTACTTGCTAAGATTCCAAAATCCAATTGAATGGTTATCCAAATGACAATATTCGATTGTGCTCATTTCAATACCACGGTTGCTTTGGTATTGAACTCAATTCAATTCTAGCTCTTCCAATATCTACATCCAAACGGAGGAACACATTATTAAGGGATCGTTTGGTAGGGCTTTAGATTCTTTTAAAAAATGATTAAGATCCAGGGGAAACGTTTCAAGTAGTGAATCGTAATCACTTTGTGAAACTATTTAGCTCTTCAAATTGTGAATCGTAATCTTGTTTTAAGTAGACCATATTATGAGCAGTTTTGAAGGCGGTTTTTTATCTCTATCTTTATATTGTTTATTTATTTTGGTTGAATCTTTGAAAAAACATATAGTAAATTATAAAAAACAATAAAAAATAATTTGGTTGAGTCCAAATGAGTAGAGCTACGCACTCAACATATAATATGGTATGCTTCAGTAAAAGTTTTGTTGTAGCTTTAGATCTTTATTTATTTTTCTACAACAAAATTTGATTTCTAGTTTATATATTTTTAGATTTTTTTAAAGATTCAGCCAAAAAAACAAAGAAAAAAACAAACCGCCTTCAAAAAACTGCTCATAACTGGAGAAAATAGAACGTAATGTGAACGGTGTGAGAAAAAATTAAGATTGTGTTTTGCCCAGTTTGTAGTCAAGGAATGAAAATTGGACTTTCCTAGACACTGAGACTATGTCTAAAAAGTGGATAACAATGGCTTCTTTTTATCCGCGCCCACTCCTCTGGGTTCTCTTTCCCGGCCTGCTCAGGGGAATCGAGCTAAAACTGCTGGTACCCCCTATCTCTCGCTGATGTGCTGGGTGGCGAGCCCACCTATTTGAGCCGCGGGCCGCGGCCGAGTTCAGACCAGGCGGCACGCGTCAGCTCCGCCCTCCGGCTTCCATGGCTGGCGACGCAGCGAGTTGCTACTCCGGCGGTGCGCCCCTCCCCTTC
Source organism: Hyparrhenia diplandra (assembly GCA_015847255.1). Lineage (NCBI taxonomy): Eukaryota > Viridiplantae > Streptophyta > Magnoliopsida > Poales > Poaceae > Hyparrhenia > Hyparrhenia diplandra. The sequence continues at coordinate 16,758 of JADLZK010009243.1, read as the reverse complement.
GGCCATTCAATCCGCCATCGTCGCGCATCACGCCTCAATCACCCACGCCCCTTGGCGCCGTCACCACCTCACATGACCATAGAAACACAAGAACAGAACCCACCATTACCGGACGCCGTGTTGTTGGCAAAGACCGAGCTCCATAAATGGCATTTCCTGTTGGATCATTCTCAGATTTTTTTTTCTTTTAGTCTGAATTGGCTGTGCCATTGCACATTGGGCTGAACCTCCTTTTCGGGAAGGATCTGGACGAATCTCCCACCAGCGGCCGGCTGCCATACCTGCCTTTGCAGCTCCACAAACCACCACCAACTTTGCAAGCGAGCGGTGAATTCCATACATAACTCTCTCTTTCTCTTTCTTTTCTCTCCATTAAAAGCCAATTTCACAAAGAAAAGGAAAAGGAGATCCTGCTGATTGCTTGACATGCCCAGAACAAGCAGTGATGAACTCAGCTTACTCTTCCGTATGTTGTGGCATGTTAAAAAGATGAATGACTTGTACTCCGTACTCAGTTCTGAAGAAGACGAGCGATTTCAATTGCCAAGAATAGTCCTACTGTACGTTTTCCCCACAGCAGTTTTCCGTCGTCAACAAGCTTGGCAGTCGGTAGGCACTGGGCGAGATTCTACTACTCCTGCTGTCCTTTCAACAGCACATTAGAAAAGGTAAGCTAGATGGACGACAATGTGAGAAGAATGCAAGTATGGTCTTTATCCTCTCACCGTGCACTCTCACATGATTGATAGATTGAGCTTGCCTTGACAGAGTTTCAAAAAAAAAAAAAAAAAAAAGCTTGCCTTCACAGGTGAGCATGGGAGAGGAAATGCAGCCCTTCGATCTTTGGAAGGGATAAATACACTGTCTGCTGAGCACGGAGTGTTCACACACTTAGGGTACGTGGCAAGAAAAACTGGCTCGTTACGTGTTTTCCATCTCCACCAAGAAGAGGAGCTGGAGGAGCATGAGCACAATTTCAGCTCCAGCTGCTGGGGTTTCTGCGAGACCACACTGCGTCGATCATGCCATCCGCGTCCGCGTCCGGGTCGGCGCCAGCCAAAATGGTCGTCTGCGCTTAAGTCAGCACAGCCAGCGCCTGCCAATATGCACAAATGGCGAGGCAGATGAAGCGTCGATGCGGGGCGGCACAAACATCCAGAGGCTCCGCGCCCATCGGTCGGCAAGGGCGGAAAATCGGTGGCGAAAAGCTGGCGAGAGCAGGCCCAGCTGTTCAGATGATCCCTGACACCGGCGAACACGACGCGTGAATCTGAACGCCCAATCTTTGGAGATGAGCTATGGGCCAGGTGGCGCCTCACATGCTACACTTTACCCTCTTGAGGGGGCAAGTTTATCTTATCTGCAAAGGTTCTTTTCTTATTCAGCCCTTGGAGACAATGCTCCCGAAGAGGATTGAACAAGATACTTAGCACAAAGGTCATACTACACAAACAGATTACATTTTGTCCTATTGATTTGATTCTAAAAATGTCCTCCCAAGTCCCAATAGTGCAGCTCCCGCCCAACTGTATGCTGGGAATTACACACGGTGTTTGTTCAAAAATCTGAATTGGCGCTTTTTGATAGAAACTGCCTGCAAGCTCTGTTTCATGGTCATCGATCAGGCAAGGTCGAATTAATTATTACCCTACCACTCGCCGCCCTTGGGATCACCACAGTACTACATAGGGGGACCGGCCTTGAATGCTCAGCAAGTGGCTAGTCCGAGACATCCATTTCGTCATAATATCGTTTTTCCACTTTTCCGTTTCTCTTTCACCTCGTTCAGCATCATCATCGTGTTCCATGCCTTGCTATGCTACCGTGTGAGGTTTGAGTACACAATACATGATCAGGTTAGGCTAGTACCGAACATTAAATAGACGCAATTAACGAGTGATGTGAAGGACGCTGTCGTAACGAGGTTTGGACAGGCTAGCTATAGGGTCCTCAGATTCATCTAATCACCTAGTAGGTCAAGGACAAGAGATTCTGCACCACTAGTGCATTGCATCGCATCGTATCAGTGATGGGGTCCAAGTGCATGGTAGATAGGGGTACTGTATGATGCAATCCAAATTTTTCATCTTGTTGCAAGATGAGGCGTAGAATCAACCGCATCCGTACTGCACCCCTGTCCTCAAAGTCCACAAGTTGCCCCGATATCAACGCATCAACCAACGGTTGGGCCGTCGCGATCGTGCTGAAACGAAATCTAGGCGCAGGACACAGCAGCATACGCAATGTTCCAATCATCATCTTTCTCAACTCCTCTTCTCTTGATAAAGAAAAAAATTGTATACATACATATACTGCGTCATTTAAATAAATTAACTACGTACATGGTCCTGTGTCGGTCATTTTGCAACCAAGTGATTCCTTCACCAGCTGCTAACATCAGCATCAGCAGCACTATAATAATCCTACCAAAAATCTTCTACTGTAATTAAGCTAAAGAATCGGCCCAATGTTTTTGGTACCTACTGCTGCTACTGGCAAATTAAGCAAATAAGCGAGGAAGCCGATGATCAATCATGGAATCGATCAGAAGAATGTTGTGCCGCCGAAGCCCCGGTGGAGCAGGTTGTGCGCGATGTTGTCCCTGGCGCGCTGCGCCGTCTCGGAGCGCACGGGGTTCTCCGGCGTGGTCTCGTCGTCCACCAGGTCGCAGCGGATGGCCGGGTCCACCTCCCTCGCCGCGCAGCTCGCAGATGTTGTGGAGCACGCAGCAGGCGCCCAGCACCACGGGGAGGTCCTGCAGCTTCACCTCGGTGCGCTTCTGCAGGCACGCCCACCGGGCCTTGAGCCTCGCGAACGCCTCCACCGCCACGCGCCGGAGCTCGCCGACCTTCTCGTTGAAGGCGTGCTGCGTCCACGTCAGGTTGGGGTGCGTGTACGGCACCAGCACCCAGTCCATGAGCGGGTAGCTGGCGCCGCCCACCAGCCACGACTCGCGCATCATCCCGGCCGCCGCGCGCTGGTGGAGCATCGACTTCTCGAGGACCTGGTCGTCGGGCATGGAGCCCGGCCAGCCGATGCACACGTCCGTGAAGGCGCTGTCGGGGCCCACCACGCCCTGCAGCGTGATGGAGTAGGACGTCTTCTGGTTCCGCTCCGTGTGCCGCCGGTTGAAGTAGGCCGCCACCGAGATCTTGGGCGCGATGATGGGGATGTGGGTGGTGTACATGGCGCCGATCACCCCCGGCACGCCCGAGCTGCGCTCGAAGCTGTCCTTGAACCGCGCCGCCGCGGCCTCGTCGGGCCACTGCAGGAAGCGCGGCATGAGCACGGACTTGATGGCGGCGCACACCTCCAGGTAAAAATTTTAGTAACCGAATGTCACATCGTGATACCGTGAAGACGCTTTCGCTTTTGTTAGTGGTAAATATCATCCTACCACGGAGTAAATAGGCTCAAAAAAGAATCGCTCTCGCAATGTACATCTGCAGTGCATGGCGATGATCTAGGTTAGCGGTAGTGGTAGTTGTTATATAGTATATACTAATAAAGAAGAATTGAAGCTATTAGTGGCTAGTTTTGAACGGGACAGAAAGGCAAAAGATCGAATCAATCAAAGTAGTTATGAACAGCGAGAGAGGATTGGACGACTTCCAGGACAAGTCACAAACCAAACGCACATGTTCAGATTGGGTTAGTGTGACAGAAACTCCTCACAAGTCAACTGGACAAAGAGGCAAAAGCGAAACAACAAGAGAAAACGGATCCCGTAGTGCCCATGGTAGGTAGGATGGCTCTCCCTTCCAGTGCTTCAACTCAAGTTACAAAAAGTCTGCTGAAATTCGAAAAGAAATTATGAATTTGTACTAATACATACAAGACTTGGTCAGTCAGCGTAACCAAAACTGAATTGTTGTTTTGCGAAATTAACAAATCTTTGGTAGATGGCACGACGCAACCAACATAGGAGTACATGCTTTTCAGGCTTACTAATGTGAAAACGACCTCGTCAACGCCGTAAAGCGAACACAAATCATCTGCCTAAGACCGTCTTTCCAACGTGTGAATGCAAAAAGCATGAAAATAGAAAAAGACATTGAAATTCTACAAAAAGTTAGAAAACAGAGGGTTAGAAAAACATTGGAATATTGAAGGAACGATCGTTTGAATAGGCCATAAAAACGTATATGGTTTTACCAAGAGATCTGAACAAATGCTAAGTTCATAATTTTTCTCCAAAATAGCAGGCAAATGAAGAGTTCATAGCTATGCAGGACATCAAATAGCAAGGCATTGTATATGTTTACGCTAGCTTGAATTGTGCAAGGTCTACTCCTTGGGCGGTGTGGGAGGATATCCACGGCCATCTTAACCTTCAGGTAACCACTACACCCTTACCCTCCACTATAGCCGAACTTTGGATTCGGGGAACCCGTACTTGGAACCACGATCTCCTAGCCCAAACTTTCTCCCCACAGGCTGCTACAAGCAATCAAAAGGCACTCCAACCGTCCCTTCGGACCATAATGATATGCTTAGATGGACTCCGACCACTAATGGTATTTGTACCACCAAGTCCATTTACACCTACCTTGCCTCACAACACGAGCAACCCTCTTCCTCCTAGTGGCTCAGAAGCATTTCCCATGATGCCAACATCATTTTACAAAAATATGGAAATCTAAGACCATCCCTCCACTCCTCAAAACCTTTGCACGGAGACTTATAAGAAGAGCTTTAGCAACGGGGAGAAGCGGGTGAGATACTCTACCCACATTGATCAACATTGCACTTATTGTGGAGCCATAGAAGATGATAACCATCTGTTCTTTCAATGTGAACTTCCAACCTGGTTTGGGCTTGAGCTAATCCACGCCATTCACACACAAAGCATCACACATTCGAAGATGGAGTTCAACTCACTTTACCTATTTGTGCTTCTACTACTAATCCCTCGACACCACTACGTTTAATTTCCTATTTATGCTTTGGTACATTTGGAAAGCTAGGAATGACAACGAGATATCAAGGTAGAACTTGGAGTTCCTTTCGGTACACAAGGCGGAGAAGCTCATATGCACACATACCTACAGACTGAGACCAGGACAAGGGGAACAGACGATGACCATCCAACGTCTGCTCGCGAGACTATGCAACCACCGATGGAACTACGACAAGGTATGAACTCGTTATTTCAGTCGTCGGCCATCTAACGGGCCACGCCATCCAATGTCAGTGAACCACCAACACTGAGTCTTCAAGCATAGCTTTCGGCCACCCAACAACGAGTTGCACCCAGAACATCAATGCACTGTCATGGTTCGTAATCCGTGACTCACAAACACCGAACATTGCCAACTACGAGTATCTCCTTCAAACTCCCTTCTTCTTATTGAGGACTTCGGGTGTTACCTGCGCCAGTCCATTCCACCGTGTACCAACAGGTGATCACATCAAGAAAAGGTGGCTGGTATCTTCATCATTAAGTCGACACCTCTACTACTCCGCCCACCGCCGTCTTCATCAAGGCGGCATCGCGGCCACCCGCAGAATCATGGCTAAGGCTGCCGCTTCAGGCCTTGGCCACTTCGCTTTTATGTAGCCTTCATAGGGAAGATGCAACCCTTCTAGCGGACAGCCAGCTGCTAATTAACTTCATCAATGGATCCAACACCTGACCACCCTCCGCATTGACAATCAAGCGCACACCCGAGATTGTTTGCCTCTAGCTATTGCAGGAGGGTCCATCAAGGCGTATAGATTCCAAGGCCACGCAACGTATAAAGCGGATTCACTTGCCAAGCAAGCCTACCTCACTTTACTAGATCATGAACTAGATTTTAGTGGTTTTACGTGTTAATCCAACACATTTAACATGGATGCCCTTCCTTCATGCGGCGCCCAACATGTAACCGTTCATGTTGTAACGGCTTTTAACAACCGTGCTCTTAACAATATGAATGCAATGTTTTACTTGTCAAAAAAAAAAAAAGAAAAGAATTGTGCAATATAAGATTTAGTAGATTAAGATAAGATTCATATAAGGTACCAGTCATGACCAATTGACCATATATCTTTTAAGATGCGATTTAGAGAGTGCTTAATCCGTCCACGTCATCTCGTAGTCCGTGGTCCGGGCAATCCACGTGCTGTCAATCCCGCGCTCGCGCAGGGTGCGCAGGGTGACAGGGAGGACTGGATTCCCGGAAGATGGAAACCGCACGGCATTCGTCAGCATGACACGAGGCTGACGCAGGGGTCCGCATACGAAGGCAGAGCCAGCAAGCCAGCAAGCAACTCCAGCAGGAATTCATCAACTCGCCCGAATCCTTGATGGTGCACGACGGTATACGCGTAGATGCTGGCAAGGGACATTAGATTGAATGGGTATACAAAATGCGAAGCAAGTACGCTGGCTTGCTGATTTTGAGGACCATCAACATCAACATTACTAATCTTAAACACTGGCGCGAGAAGCTCCAAATGGATGGACAAATGTAATCTGACCTGTGCTGGCCGCGGTACTTTACTTCGATTAGCAAGCATGTGTATTCTTGCTTGAAGTCATTGTTAATTAACCACGAATTGGACAAAAATAAGTGCAAGCACAAACAAAGCTATCAATATAGCAGAAAATTAACTTGTATGTGAAAGAAGAATGATCACAGATTTAAATGCTCAGAAGATGACAAGGTTCAGTCAAAAGGAACACAGGAGAGGAGGTGCTGGAGAATGGAAGTGTATTTATTGTGGTGTTCTTGCAGTCAAATCAAAGCAACACAAACATTAAACGAACAAACAAACCATGTGCGTAGTAAACATGATCGGCCTTTGTTCATGGTCCGGTTCAAACTGGGACCAACCCGTAACCGGCCCATGGTAACCCGTGCTTGCTGGGCACATCCGGCTTGGTCTGGGTTAGGGGTTCGAGGCCGCTCAACCCGTCGAGCAGGTGAGGTATGCCGCCCGTGCGCCACCACCGCGGCGGCCGTGGTCCAGGCGTCCAGCTCAAGACCGTCTTCCGTCGTCGTCGTCCAGCTCAACACCGGCGCTACCGCGACAGCATCCAGGACGCCTGCAACATCCGTTACAGCCGCCTGCAGCTGCACACGGCCGGGCGCGACAGCATCCTGACGTCTTCTTCCATCGTCCAGCACCAACACAGCGCCACCGCCGGCGGCCGTTATCGTGCCTGCAGCTGCACACCGGTGCGCCGCCTGCCCGTAGGCGGGGAGCCGCGGCGGCGGCGGAGGTGATAGGGCCGGGGCCGGGGGTCGGCGCGGCCACAGTGGGAAACAAAGAAACCGGGGGCGGCGGCGGCGACTAGGGCTAATGGTGGTGGTGGAGGCGGGACGACGAGTCGGCGGCCGAGCACGGCGTACTAGATGGGAAGAGACAGATTCATACATTATCTTCCAGACCGTTCAAATTCCATCGGCCATAGCAGCAGAACAAGCTCAGATTCCATCGGGTTGTTTCATACATAATCTTCAAAGGCAGAGCACCACCACGGCGGCTGCGACGAAGGGGCACCAGCAGCGTCACAACGCACCACCGGTCACCTGGGTGAAGAAGGGTCTGTTGCCGGCTCGCCCGCTGCGCGTCTTGCGGACGAAGCGCGCCAGCACAGCGGGCGGTGACGTTGGCTGATGACGACGACGTAGATGGCGGCGTCCACGGCGGGCCGCCGGTCGATCTGCGCATGAACACGGCGGGCGGGCGCCTGCGGAAGAAGACCCGCACCATGGGCTAAGATGGAAACCGCTGGCACCGGTGGTACTGTGGTTTGGAAACCGATGGAAGATGAACTGTACGGCTTGGTTGGGTTTTAACCAAAAACCGATAAACCGGACCATGAACGGGGTGAATGATCAGTAACTCAAAGAAATACTATTGTCTTGATGCTTAACCTTCTTTCTTACATTTTTTTCTCACGATCAAAACCATAGCAAGCTCTTTGGACTCCAGGTTTCTGAAACAATAAACTTGAAAAGATTGGAGAACCGCATGTGCCTATCACCTCGGCCGTCAGAAACTGGTTCAGATTAATCAGAGCTTGTTTCTCTAGCAGTCATCTCACATTCAAAGCCTCTCATCCATCGTGTACCACCAGCAGCAATACAGAGTGTCAGCTATCAGTGCAGCCCTCCTAGATTGGAAGCTTTGGAAATAAAATCATAATTAGATCCCAGCCGAGTCGACCAGTTGTCGGTGGCCTTGCGTATGGATGCGGCAGATGGTCACGACCCTGAGACGACCCGATGATGCTCGAGCTCAGCGGCTTCACACACTCATAGCTGGTCGCCTGTAGTCACCGGCCGGTCGTGGAGGCCCCACAGGATCCTCCCCCAACTTGGCTCGACGCCGCAGCCATCGCCTTCCCGCCCGCCTGCCCCCCCGTTGACCACTCAGCCGGGTGCCATGCCGGTCACGCCAATGCGGCTGGTGTTAACGAACCCACGGGCGTTGAGGCGGTTTCACGATGGGCGATTTGGAGTGGCCAACCGCTTCGACGACCGAGCGTCAACTGCGCGCCACTACCCCCGAAGGTCGCCGACGACGTCGTGGATACCGTGGCGACCCAGCTTGGCGTGGATGCGGTCGCCTCATCGGCCGACTCCCATCACGCGAGGATGAAGCGGTTACAGCAAGGTGATGCGCAAGGTTTCGCCGCCGTTGTTGCTTTCCCATGTGGTCACCGCCGCCAACGATGCCGCATCGTAGCAAAGAGGATCGCCGCCCGCCGCGCTCGGCGCCTCCCGCCTGGGCGCAAACGGGGCAAGATATTGGCGCAGCGCTGGGGTTCATCGATCGCTTCTGAGGAGCCCTCAGCCGCGGAGAAGGTGGCTCACGACAACTACCTACAGAGGATTCCAACCCTTCTCATAAGGAGGCGTCATACCGATCCCACACCAGAGAGGCCGAGGCAATCGAGGCGCCCGGCGCTAGCCGATGCAACCGATCGCCGGAAGCGTCTAGGTAGTTCGATTAGCGAGTAATAGCGTCTTGATCTCCTTCCGCTAGGTGGGCCGAACTAATGTGTGCAACTCTTTTCCCCTAGTGCCATTTGTGACGATGTTGTTGTAAAACTTGTTGTTTCTCCAAGCAATATAAAAGATACACAGTTTATGATTTGAGAAAAAAAAAAATCATAATAGTTTCTTTGGTTTCCACGGTGGCCAAGAGTTGCCATCTGAACTTTTCAACGCAATGGAATTTTTGTCATAATAAAAAGTTAAAGTGGGAGTTTGAGTAGAGAAGAGAAGCAGTCAGCAAGGGCCGCAAAGGGAAGTGTGGACAGCGGCCCATCATATTCTCGTAGGAGCCCGGCAGTGAGTTGGACCCAGGGAAACAAGTTAGTGATCCCGATTACAATTGGAAGCGTTTGGAACCAAGCGGTGCGTGCGGGCTCGTTCCGCTGGGCCTGCGGATGCAGACTTTTATTACTTTTCCATTTTTCCGTTTGGAAGTGGCTAGTGGCTACGGGCTGATTTTTATCGTGCTTCAATCACTTTTCTTTCAACCAGCCAGAACACGACGCGTGTACAAGAACCCGATAACAGAACACGCTGGAAGTGTCCGACGCCATGCATGCATGCTGATGCAAGCTGGGCATAAAGGGAAAAAACCAGACCTCACTTGCGAAGAATTTTATTGTAGTAGCAATTTTTGTGTAAAATATGCTAGAAAAAATTATTTATGAAAGGAGTTGCTACCATGTAACAAAACTTAAAATGCTTTGACATACGTAATTGATGTCATAAATATTTATAGTTTTTATATAATTTAGGTCAAACTTGAAATGCTGACTCTCCAAGTTTTTTGAAATGACTTACAATTGAAATGGAGGGAGCATTATTTACATAAAAGCTAATAAACTGGATGGACAAATTTTTAAAAATAAATATTTCATAAGGTGCCAATCAAGGGAGCAAGTAATTATACAACATATAAAAAGACTAGAAAACATGACTTCCTTCCAACTGGGCACATTTATTTTTAAAATATAGGGGCAATAAGACAAGATGGGTAAATTATTAGACAAAACATTGCATTAGCCGCCAACTAGAAGAGCAAGTTACTACACATTGAAACCAAAAATTAGAAGACAACATATTACAATGGGAACCACTCGAAAGGGACCACCCCACATCTAGACACTTTTAACACAAGGCTACGCTATTAACTGCCGGTTTAGAAACCACGTGACCCTTTTACAAGGCTATACTAATAATAGCGAAGACCATATCCAAACCACCTACCAATTTATATGTTCTAGACAATCATAAGTTTGTTTTAACCATGCATGAAGGGTATTCGGTTTATAGCTTTGTGATGTATAGAAAAATGGGTTTAAGATCCTTTCTTTATCTTGACTGATATGAATGAATATGCAAGAATTTTTCATAATGACAAATCAATGACACAAAAAACCCTCAGAAATTCTTTCATTAGCCTTGGCCATCAGATAAAAGAATCGACATAATCCGTAATCGCAAACAGAAAGCGTTTAGCCGTTGATGTTTTTTCTCTTTTTCAACCGGCCGCCTCAATCGAGCCGCTCGCCTGACCCGATGAGCCTGTGACCCAACTACGAACCGGACGAACCGCCCCGGCCCGCCCGCGGGCCCGACCAACGCCTAGGCCGTACCAAAGGGAAGGGGAGCAGAGGCAGCACGCGCGCGAGGTAGAGCGACGGCGGCGGCGGCAGGAGTGAGGCAGGGCCGTCGTCGGTGTACGTGCTTGAGCCCCGACGAAGGGGAAGGTGGTGGTGCAGACGACGGCCGGCCGCTCGACATCGAGCTGTGGCCCCGAGGCCCCCAAGGCGGCGCACGCAACTTCGTGCAGCTCTGCCTGAGGGCCACTACGACGGCAACCTCTTCACCGCGTCATCAAGGACTTTCCTCCGTTCAGGGCGGCGACCCCACCGGCTCCGGCACTGGTACGAACCCAACCCACCGCCCCTCGCCCTCGGGCATATACCTGCACTGTACCTATCTAGGGTTTGATTCCACATCGTGATGTTGATGTCAACTGAAATTGATTCATAGATTTCGATTGGATTACTGGGTATCTCGAATTTGATGTATCATTCGTGCCTGGGTGACATCATCTGATGTCCTGATTTTTTTTAACAAGGTTGGGCTGAGGTGTTTGATTTTCAAGCGATGACATCATCCTTCTGGTTTCACTCCTGCAGGGGGTGAGAGCACTATGGGGCGCCATTTGCGGATGAGTTCCACTCGCGGCTGAGGTTCAACCACAGGGGGTTTAGTGGCGTGCCAACGCTGGCACGCCTCATAACGGAAGCAGTTCTTTATCACCCTTGACCGTTGTGATTGGCTTGATAAGAAGAACACCATCTTTGGGAAGGCAATGTGTCTTAGCTTAGCTCGAGAGCCTCTCGCAGTGCATGTCTTGGTACAGTGTATTGTTCCTTTGAGATATCATGGTTGGCTTACATGTTTTCTGCAGGTTACTGGTGATTCTATTTTCAACCTTCTTTCCTTGGCTGATGTTGAGACTGATAAGGATGATCGACCTGTGTACCGCAGAAAATTCTTTCCGTCGAGGTGCCTATTCTCAAATGTGTGTCATATTTTTGTATTTATTTCCAGTTATGGTGATACCCATATTTGGATTTGGGTGATATACATCATATACCTTATAGTTTACCCATCACTAGTCAATCCCAACGAATTACCCCTTCTGGTTCCTTTTTCTGTTTCTTGTAGGTCCTCTGGGATCCTTTTGAGGATATTGTTCCAAGGCACCACCAAGAAGGTCGAGTCTGTTGCCAAGGCTGATGCTGAGGTGAAACCTAAGAAGAAAGCAGTTAAGTAAGTAGTTTCCTCCACACTGTTCTTAGGGTGACCATGCAATGCCTGTTGGATTAGTTGTGACCCAAACTGTTAATCTTTTCGCAACTTAACGTCCTTTGGTGATGAAGTAGAAGAGGAGGAAATAGAGGCAGCTACCTCTGTTCAGGCCAAAATAAAAAGTATTCATGATGTGTTGGATGATCCCCGCTTCTTAAAGGGAACCAGAGAGGATGTACAGTTGGTGAGTTTTATCACTTGCGATGGAAAATGGTGGTCAGCATCATATTAACTATTAAGAAAAACTTTGCTGGTGAAGATGCCGTGCTGAAAACAAGTAGGCAATACCTATCCAGTTGGCAACTATGCTATCTAGAATTGTGCTGTCTTTGCCACATCAGTACACATATCATCTTGCCTTTTTCTTTTCTGTTTGTTTTTATAAGTCATCTTGCTCTGCTCATTAGTTTTAAGGCCTCTAGTATTGTGTTGGTTTTGGATTTTATATGTATCTTTTTACTCAAATCAGCTGCAATTTTTGTCACTTGTGATAAAAAAATGTTCAACATATGTACAAATATTTAGCCAGTGAATATACCATGTTGAAAAATAACAGACAACCTATCCAGGTGGCAGCTAGGCTATCTAGAACTTTTGCAGTCTCTGCTACATCATTGTGGTTATATTACGTTTTTTGTACTTAAGTCCTGTTTACTGAATGTCTTTTCTTGTGGGCAGGCATCCTTTTAGTTAGTTTAGGGTGCGATCTACATCTTTTTCTCTGGTCAGGTTTTGCAATTATATTGTTACCTGCTTCTGTAACTTCTCTTATACTCAGCCAAATCTGAATAGCATTGTGCTTATTCCCATCTTGCAGTCAAAGGAGGAAGAGGAGAAGAAAAAGGGTACCGTTCAAACTGTCAGGGATGCTTTGATCTCAAAGAAAGTTGAATCAAGAGAGCAAGAGCATGCTCCAGTGTCTGATGATTATCCTGAAGACGAGAATGAAGAGGATTTTGACAACAGGATGCGCCGCAGTCAGCAAAAACGTAGAGAGCTTATGATGTCCCACGTGAAACCTCTAAAGCAGGTAGCATATTTTGTTCAAGCTTGCATGTTTCTATAAGAATCGTGTTGTCCTGAAATTAGAAAATCAGATGCAATCCTTTTTGTACTCATGGATCTTATTAAAAGCTACTGCCCCTCTTGTAACAGAGATAAAACCAGATCATAAGGATAAGGAACTATCAGACCGCAGGTCCAGTATCCAAAAATAGGTATGCTTAACTGAAAAGTCTTGATTTTTACAATCCAATTCCAAGATTATGTGATTGATTTCTAAAACCGTCTCAGAAGACTGTTACCAGTATATAGCTATATATAAATTATTATTCATAAACAATTCATGTACTTGCTCATGTTTTAATACTTTCTTTTTCATATTGCAATTATCTATTTCTTATTTTAAAAAGAAGAAACAGTTTGTTTATTCTTCATTATCTTGTCGTGATGAAAAAGTGATTTTATTTTGCACTGTATAAACATATTGCTTGTCAAAAGCAGGTCATGTATTGAATAGCAAACGTTAAATATATCTTATCATGTAAGAATGGAAGAAAAGTTCCTACATCTTTGCATGCCTGATGTACACTTTAGACATGTATTCTATGGATATTTATGTAATAGATTTTTCTAAAAGTGATTCCTTGGTTGTTGGCTTATAGGAGGGACAACGATGAGGATGATGATCAGGAGCATGAACTACAAAAGGCTAAAAACTATCCTTGAAGAAAAAGGTGCTGGCTCAGAAGCCAGTGCGTAGAGGATGTCCAAAGCAGATGCTAATTTGCAGCTACTAAATCCAGCTGAACAAGAGAGACATTTGAAAACAGAAAAACGTCGACTCAAGGCCGCGAAGATGAGGTAATGGATTTTTATTTTGAAAATAATATGATTATTTCCAATTTCTCACATGCGAGATAGGTCATGCAGTCATGTCATTGAATTGATCTCTTACCTTTTGCTCAAATTGAGGTGTCCAATGTTTACATGCCTTTTTTGGTGTTAGACTCTGGCTTAAGTTACAGAAGTTCAAGTCTTCCTTCCTCAGTAATGTTGCTACCATCATGTCAAAGAAAAGAATCCTTCTACTGATAAAGAAGTGAGGAAAAGGAAGATGATGAGCAGGATGACTTCAAAGGGTGGCACAAACCGACTATCTTTCTTGCCCAGTTCTTCCAAGGTTGATTGTTAGACTTTCTTTCCTTTATCACACGAGGGAAATAGATGCATCTTGTAAAGATTAGAATGACATTAAACTTGGTCTTCAGGATGGAATGGCAAGGAAAGACGATCCTGATGACTATGTAGTGGTAGACCCACTTCTGGAGAAAGGAAAAGAAAATTCAACAAGATGCAAGCAAAGCTAAACGAAGAGAGCGGGAATGGGCAGGCGAAGATCTCTCACCTGATTGGAAAGCTTAACTGAATTGTGTCAATGCTTCTCTACCTACCCTGGGCGGTACTGAACCACCCCTTTGCATTTCCAGTTGCTTTCGTTAACATAATAATAATATATGCCTCTTATTTTCCCTTGAAAGTTGCAAAATGCCACTGCAGCTTAACACATTGAAAAACGTTGAATGATTACGGTTTTCAGTTTTGGCATGGTCTTGGAACTGCAAACTGCGGGCATTACTGCGCAGATCACGGCAGCTGATGGTAGAGGACCGTCTGTAGACTAGTGTTTTTCCTCTCTGCAATTTGTTATGATTGCTTAAACTGTAAATGCAATTGTACAATAGATTGGTTATATAATATAGGCTCGCACTGTTGAGCAGCTCTCTGTATCACTATCCATGTAATATCTGTTTCTCTGAGGAGCTGAATCTGACAATAGTTTGTATCTCAAATTTTCTGCTTTTTTATTAAAAACGCCGGGCTAGGCTAAGATTCCTGGCGTGGCCCTCAGATCTCAACTGGGAGCTCCTGGCTGTGGCCCCTAGATCCGTGTCTGGCCGGGCGTCGGCGGCGGCAGCGGTGTGGCCCAGATCCCGCAGCGGAGCAGGGGCCCGTTAGGGTTTCGACTGAATTTTCTTTTTATTTATTTATTGCTTTATTTTTATTGATTAACCGCGGACTTGAAGCGCAGTGACGGTTCCAAAATTACCACCGTTAATAAAAACAGCCACCATTATTTTTTTTTCCAGTAGTGAGTATCTTCACAAGTGTTAGAGAGTTGACTGGATCTCTTCGTGTTGATCTTGTTGTTGTCCTTGGTCATCTATGGAGCAAATCATTAATCCTTCAGCTGTATAATTATTTGGAATCATGGAATTTATTAACCGCATTACTGTTGAATCCACTAGTATAGCGGTCTCTTGTACGGTGGTAATGTTCAACGCCGAAATACATGAACTACTTAGGAATAATATACATATATAAGTTCAAGAAGGGGCTGCTTTCATGAGAGAGGGAGATCAAATAATGTGTCTTGAATGAGATTGTCAATTTGTCTTATTCATAGTCATAACACGTTGTTGAATGAAGAAATAGAATGCTAGTCAATGCCGCGCCATTGAATGTTGGGCGTTCCTAGCCATCAGCTGGGATCTTATTTAACTACCACCACGCACAATCTGAAGATCACATACATACATAGTCACATAGAAACAATATATACCAAACATACGCCAGCTCAACTAGCTAGTACCTGCTTTAATTTGCTCTCTTCATTGCCTTGTTATCAGAATTTATATATGGCTATGAATATAGTGTTATCAGTGTTGGCAAGTGAGATTGTAAGCCATCCAATCTCCTTAGTCATTGCTAAGTACCATAAGAAGAGCTAGCTGTATGGATAAGCTTGCAAGGCTGGAGGAGCTGCTCCTTAGAGCGCACACCATTGTTGAGGAAGCTGAGGGCAAGCACATATCCAACCAGGAATGATCCTGCAACTCAGACAGCTCAGGAAGAACATGTACAGAGGCTGTTATGTTCTTGACACCTACAAGAGGCGTGGTGCTGCGGTGAGGCAAACCCTTAAACTTCAACAAACTCCAGGTTGTATTTTTGAGAATCTAGAAGATAGCATCAACAATATGGGATTGCCCCTCGCATTTTTTCGGAAACCATACAGTACATATTTGTTCATGGAGAGGTGCATGTTTGGTCGGCATGCAGAGAAAGAACAGATCATTAACTTCTTGCTGCAGACTTGTTCATGAGTGTTCTTCCCATCGTTGGACCTCCAAGAGATCGGGAAACGTACATTGTTGAGCATGTCTGCATGGAGGGAGAAGGTCCGCAAACAGTTCTTCTCTCAAATTGTCTCGCGGACCTTCTCCCCTCCATATCAGTGAGCCAGTTGTTTCCTGTGCAAGGTCCCTGATTGTTGTTGACCTTGGTCACGACTGCGACGATGGGACATGGAGAAGAGTTCGCTCCTAGTCCTGATTCGCCACACATTTGGTGACAAAAGCAGAGTTTTACTGATCAGCACAGCGGAGGAAGCCTCAAGGTTGGGGACGGCACTTCAGCGTTATGATGAAGAAGCTTCACCGAGACGAATACTGGTACTACTTCAAGACCATTGCATTTGGAAGTGCAAACCCAGATGACCACCACCGAATTCTGCCATCTATAGCCAGGAAAATTGCTACACACATCGATGGTTCTTTTTTTTATATGGCAAATGTAATTGCAAGGTTACTACAAGCTAATCTCAGTTAAGCTTTCTGGTGCTATGTGTCAGAATATGTCAAGAACAAATCAACAACACTACCGCCACCTTGTGCATGGTGGATGTGCTCGTTATGACCGTAATAGAAAAGGCCGTCCGTTCTATTTGGGTAATCATGTTTAGTCCCTCAAACCCCGTGCTATCAATTCCATGAAACTGCAGCTGGGCCTCTACGGAGAGTGAACTTCCCAAAATAAAGGGAGCAGATCTATTTGCAAGAACGGTACTATCCTAGAGAGG